>JAUMHF010000026.1:2977259-3040234 GCA_032359275.1 Microctenopoma steveboyesi
TTAATTGTGACCCTGGAATCAATGTGGCCATCAACTGTGTGTGAGTGTGTGTGTGTGCGTGTGTGTGCGTGTGTGTGTGTGTGTGTGTGTGTGTGTGTGTGTGTGTGTGTGTGTGTGGGAGCTACTGGCAAACAGCACACAGAGCAGGCTGGCAGCGAAGGCAGCCTGGCTCACAGGCTGCAAAGCAATTTCACTGTTTGGCAATACTGTTGTCTCTGTGTGTGGATTAGAGCTGACACCAGAGCAACTGAGTCATGCTAAATGTAGTACAATCACAAGCTTTTGTTCCTGATCTAAAAACCCTACTGCCTTTTAGATTCATGGAAGAGAGGGAGAGAGTGGAAAACAGGGCTAAGAAATGGTAACAAATAAGTGGAGTGCTATTTCGCCGTATGAGCACAGCATTGCGACATCGCTAAAAACAACAGAGGAGATTAAAGTAACTGTAGTAGAGGCATGGTGCCCAAGTTTTTTTGAAGTAGAATCAAATGCAAGTCTTTTTGGTCTGCTTTGATCATATCCATGTAAATCAATTTTCTGGGTGCTTGATGGGCAATTAAAAGGTAGCAGTATGAGTAATGAATAAAGGAAAAATTTGCTCACAGGATGAAACAAAACACTAATCACGCTGCATTTGCACCTGATTTGACCACACCTTCGCTTCCATATCACCTGGCTGTGCACAATCCTGCTACAAATCTCTCTTTCTCTCTCTCCCTCTCCTGGTACAGTGTTAGAGTTGTTTTGGGGCCTGGCAGGACCTGGCAGGACAGACCCTGACCCGTCCTTTTGATGCTCGCCCACGGAAATGCCATCTGGCTGGTGTGAATGATTACCACAGCAACGGCCGGGTGACCTGCAGCCAGCAGGAACCAAGGTCACTCAACCTCAGCGCTTCGCACTTTCCTTGCCCTCTTTTCATCAGCCTGCAGGTGAATTATTCATCCTGTACAACTCGGAGACTCAAATCTACTGCACAAAAAAACACACTGCACACTCAGTTTACTGATATAATACCTTGTAATGAGAAAATAAATGTTTCAGTGTGAGCTGCTAAAAGAAACGGCTAGTAGATGTACTCAGATAAGGAAGAGAATTATGTTCTATGAGAGGTACGTGTTCTGGTTTTACACGGCCAAAAACAGGCTCCACCACAACAGAATGATTCATTAGTTATTTTTCAATTAATTAATCATTAATTAATTGGTTTCTGATACATGTAGCAGAGGATGTCACATTCAAGCTACAGGCATGTTTGCACCAGAGGTTTATAAGAACGTGTGCCACGGCTGCTGTCGATAACACAGTGCGACCAAACCATGCTAGCCCTGTCACAGTGTTAAACTAATTCCGGGTAGAAAACAAGAAAACAAGATCACTTTCCAACACGGCATCCCACTGTAAACACATGTATGTGTCAATGCGCTATAACACAGCAGCAACACATGTAAAACAAATATTAGTAATGCTTTCATAAAACCGCAATATAAAGACTCAACACAAAAGGCAAAGCAGGTGTGCACTCCAAGTTAAAGCTGCTCGAAATCAAGCCACTGTGTACATGTGGGCCTATTACAACGATATGAATTAATACACTTATGTTTCCAGGTGTCCAGTCGCCATGACTAAACCCTCTGACAACTTCACCTGGATGAATGAGAGTCTTCACAGACATGTTCCTGGTGAATAGCAGTGTTTTGCTTATGATCTGCAACTGCACACGATGTTAATGTCACACCTAAACCCAGGACAACAACTGTTCTCATCCACCCTCCACCTTCTCCTCAATAGATGATACTTGGCCATTTTCATAAGCTGACAATAATGTGTCTGCAGAACAGGTATTACTGCTTCCTAGCCATGGTATCAGAGGGACTCGTTTTACAGAAGGATCAGGTCATTCAGGGGGACACGGGCATGAATGAACACTTTTCTGCAGGTGTCATGAATTTTTCTTCATATTAGTAGTTGTGTGTCTTAGGATGATCGCTGACTGGAGGCTAGCCTTTTTAATATAAACCACTACATCACTGTTCATGACACTGGGCAACGGCTTGGACATCCTTAAGGGCCAGCTCAGATTTAGCTCCCAGGCTACTCAGTCACATTTAATGAAAAACCTTGAACGCACGCATCTATCATAGATGTTACCCTGCCCCCTGTGAAGCCGGGCTGAACCAAGATGCGAGCCCGCACACAGCAAAGCTACACGGAGCCGCCACGACAATGGCTCCCGCGCCCCTCTGGATCCCAGCCTGGATGAGAGAGAGGTCCAGCGGCCGGGAGCTGGATGAACACCGAGCGCCAGCAGATCTGCTTTCTCCCCGTCGGTCGGCTGCTCCGCGCGGACCCTGGCTGCCACGCTTCCTGTCATCTCTCATGTTACACAGCATCAGTCAAACGGCGCAGACGGTGCCCTTGCGCCGGCCGCGGCTGATTTACAAACATTAGCGGGGAATACAATTACACAGCCCCCACGGCCGAGCAGCCCTATGCGGCTTCAGGAGCGAGGGGAGCGGGCAGGAGGAGGAGGAGAGAGGGAGAGGGGGGCCAGCGTTTAGCTGCTCTCCAGCGTTTGCGCTGAGAAACGCCGGCATGTGGCCTGTGAGCCAGCGGGCTGCCGCACACGTTCAACTTTGAGCCCCGTGCTCGGAGCTGCTGGGTCTGCGGGGCTCAAGGGCTCCACACGACGGCTGTGGTCCTCACCAGCCACGTCGTCCACGCCGTGGACAAGAAGCATGAAACTAACCGCTTCTATGTGAAGACTAAATGTGAACACACACACACACACACACACACACGACATGTCTATGATCAAATGTTGTTCGGCTTGTCCTCGAAATAAACTTTCCTCATTCCACATAAAACTTCCCAACATGCAGAGAAAAAATGAAAGAGCACAGGAATGATGCTGTAGCCTACTGAGAGATGCGGCAGCGTCGCATAAAAAGTTACCGCCGCCGTCCACGGAGCGACATTCACGGGCGCCTTAAAAGTTTCCGTACGCGCGAGTGCGGCGCTGCTGTCCGCGGACAGGGGCGAGCAGAGGCGGCCAAAACAGCGGGAAAGCGGACGAGCTAGCGCGCGTGCAGAGCAGTGCTGTCCGCGGTGCTGATCCCAGATCGGCGAGGCTACCAGAGGCTGCGCTGCTGCTCCGCGGTCGCTCCACCGCTGATCAATGATTGAACTGAACAAAGGCAGAAGAGGGATCAATTTCTAATAACTATCAATGCAAACACCGCCAGCTTTCGCCCTATGTTCGCCCCGAAAACCAGGCGACACGCGCCGGGGCGCAGCGGCGACACGTACCGCTGTCAAAATAAGCCGAGAAAGGTGAGAATAGCACTAACCTGGAGCCGCCGTAGATCAAATTTCTTCCAATATTGAAACATCGATCCTACATCGGCGGCCATCTTGGGGGATATTGAGGAGATTTTTTTTCAGCGGCTGCAATAAATATGTGGGCTGGATTCCCCCTCGTTAAACAACGTTTCCGATCACAGGTC
The DNA here is from genome assembly GCA_032359275.1 of Microctenopoma steveboyesi. Lineage (NCBI taxonomy): Eukaryota > Metazoa > Chordata > Actinopteri > Anabantiformes > Anabantidae > Microctenopoma > Microctenopoma steveboyesi. Next base: position 2,980,766 of record JAUMHF010000026.1, read on the forward strand.
CCACTTTGGAGAAAAAAAACCCCAAAGTACCGAGCAGACTTCAACACGAGAGTCCACCGATATGTTTGACAAGTCTGCCAACATGGTTTTTGTAGAAGTAAGAAGAAAAAAAAAAAACTGGTCAGTTTGTGTTGTTGTTGTTATTGTTGGCCAAGTGCCCGAGTGTGTGAAAAGTAAAAAAGCAAGTGCCTCCGAGCCTCCGTCCTCCACATTAACTGGACAATTGCACTTGATTTTGCTTTGGCAAAGTTATCAATACTGACGTAAAGCCCGGGCGTGATCGATACCGTCTGGAAAAGGGAAGGAGATGATGTGTAGATTAGAGGAGTTCGGGGAATTTAGCCAAGCCTTTTTTTTGCGTGTTTATTCCAGCTGCACGCGGGACGGCGCAAAGAGAGGCAGCGATGGAAATGATAATAAGCTGAATTATCGACATGTGTAGTCTATTATTAGAAAGCTTTGTCCACGTGTCGCCTCATGCAAATCACACCAAATACTCGCATATTTAACTGGATGTCCAAAAATATTAATTCACTTTCACAGAAATAGTCTCCCCAAACTACATTCTTTAAAAAACATTTAAATAAAAGTTCGCACTGCTTTTTCAACCCATTCACTAGAACTAGACACAATTACTCATACAATATAACATTTGGTTATGATTCTTTACGCTATATTTGGATTTTATGCTTCAGTCCAGCATGTACATGTGAAAAACCAGTGTGACCGTTTCCTTAATTGTGCACTTACATAGGCTAAAGAGAAAAGAATACGAGGATGCATAAGCAGATCAACTGCAACAAAACATAGACTCATAGTCCAACGATATGTTAATGATTTAGAAGTAGCGTCGGTGTAAGCAGATGTAAACTGTCACATATTAAAGCTGTCTGACTTAATCAAGCATGAGGGTGCTCTCTGTGTACCTAAAATAACTCACTCCTCTGGTCAGGGAGCACAGGTAGACTGCAACACTGGTGCTAGGTGCTCCCCCTGCTGACACTCCAGCGTTAGAGGAAAGGTTGTGTGCAGATGAGCATTGTGTAGTTTCCCCCATTACTTATGGCTTCACCACTGAGCGGAGGCATCAGTCAGAACCAACGGTTTCACCCACCTCCTGATCACCGGGCACCAGTCTCGCCGTGTACAGTAGCTCCTAGCTGGTACCCCTTATGAAAATCAGTCCAAGGTAGGAAATAATATTCTCGTGAGTCATATTCCTACCACCTCGGGGGACAATGACATATTTCTCTGCCATAAACAAACACCTAAGAGGAATGTGAAGAAAGATTATTAAAAGTTTTCCTTATTGCACTTTATTTGTGGCTCCAGGGCGAGGCTAAAATGTTGAATCCAAATATGATGAGGAAGACAGTGACATATCAGCACACTGGTAGCCCCAGTGTTGTAATATATGTTTAAATAAAATTACATGTTTCTAATTAACAGTTGAGTCAAAAAATGTGATGTATAATTACACAGGAGAGATGAAGGTGTCAGGGTCAGCTCAGGCCAGGACACTTCGGAGGGGACAGACAGTATGTACTGTTTTCTCTCTTCAATCTTTAACCTTGCTTCCATGACCAATAGCACACTTTGGTCACACCACACATTTTCTTAGTTCCAGCAGATCAAACAATGTGTTTGTAATCACAGACATTTTCAGATGCAAGGAACACTGTGTTCTTCCTCGGCAGGAATGTAGAGCACTCAGGTAAGACTTAAACCCACAATCTAAAACACCCCCAGATGCTGGTGCTTCGTCTATCAGGTCCCTGGATCCACGTCCAACACGATGAAAAAGAGAGAAATTAAATCAAATAGAAATTTGCTGAATATCGTGGCGTCAATCAGCCTGTACTTCTGAATATAAAACTTAACCTCACATTCACCGCTGTCATCAACAAAGCACTACGGGCCTCTTCCACTAACCTTGTCACCCCGTTTAAATTAATACATTATTCTGAAAAAGCTTAATCTAAAAAAGTAATGTGCGGTTACTTAAAATGAGCGCTGTGCGCACAGAGGGGAAATTATCCAAGAGAAAGAAAATGATTGTTTTGATGAGGTTACCGAATGAGGGATTTGAAATGACTGAGTTTCTGGAAATGCTGACATATATTAAATGAAATGGCATATTGTTGAGGAGTGATTGCAGCTTTCTATTAGCGCGTATGAAGATGCGAAGAAAAAGCACCACCTGAACCACAACTGTGCCATTCCCTGCTTAGTTTAGAATCTATGGCAGCGATAGTAATGGTAGGAAGGGGAGAGTAGGATCACGTATATTGCTGGAATAAATCAGACACAGGTTGGTGTCACATATTTTGTGTGCAGTCTGTGTGTGGGGGGTCTTTTACTAGTGTCACTACACCTTTTTCTAAGGTAAGATTGTACATTTTGTACAACGAGAAATGCCACTAAAACACACTCTAATATACTGTAACTACTCATTTATAAATAAAAACACTAACACTGGGAGATTCTGGGAGTGTAATGCCTTGACCCAGACTTTGTTCTGCAGCTCTTTAAAAGCATCATCGTAAATAAACTACGTGACTCACTAATTATTTCAATAAATATATAGATTTACATTTTTTCCTTTCCAGGATCTCTACGACCGTTCTTTGTGCCAATGAAATGAAACCTTTAGGATTTAATGGTGATATTAGGCATTTATCATTATGTGATTTGAATTTTATAAAAGATATCATTGTTGTTAATTTTTTTTTTTACTCTAGATCTATTTCATTGTATTTATCTGTATTGTGTTACACTTTTTCCCACCTGCAGGGACAACTGTAAAAAAATATTCCAGTAAAGTTGTATGATGTGGGCACTTTGGTGTTAGATACAATTAAAAAAGAAGGAAAGTGTTATGTTTGGCTTCACTCTTTTATTGTTTTATACAGCACATAGTGTTCTCTTAGACACATTATGTTAATCACAAATAGGACAGAGGTTTTCATCTCTGGACAGTTTTCAGCGTCCTAAGCAGCCTGACTCTGCGTCATCGTAATGTGTGGACAAGTTTTACAATTATATTGTCTGACTAACATATAAGTGACTTCAAACAACGATGCTCTGCAAAGTGAAAGATCTGTTTAAACTATATTTGCTCACATACAACAGTGTGACATTATGGCTTTAACCATTTATCCTCATCAAAGTGTTGCTTCTAACGGGAACCTGAAGTCAGCACTGCTACAACAGACCCAGTGTGTTACAGACAATCATATCAATTTGTTTTTCATTCATTTCATTTCATTCCATTATACATATGTTAAATACAGGCAATGTGATGTGACCCACCACACTTTAAGTATGCATCTATTTCCAGATTTTTTTGAAACAATACAGTAAAGGAATTTCACTATATGAATATTTAAACAACTAGGTGTTTCTTTTAAATCAAATGGGACAACAAATGTACACACACCAGTGAGACGATACAGTGTGGAAGCAGAGATGAGAAAAGCTGTGGGTTGATAGCGCTACCTAGTGGACGTGATGGGTAAGTAAATGGTCAGAGAAATAAACATAGCATTGCACATATCCTATGGTCAAGTAAACGTGCAAAAACTTCTGTACAAGTGGAAATACCACTTCAGATTATTTACTCAAGTTGTACGTCGTAGAATTATTTCTAAAGGGAATTTGACTGAAAACAATAATGTACATGTTTATTGCAGGTCTATCTGACAAACTTTCAAAGTATAGCATAGAAAATTTTTTCTAGTGATTTATAAAAAAAATAAGGGGAGAAAGGTTTGTATTACTAAAGAGACTTGGAGTGAAACTAAACAGTTAAACATGGAGCTGATTTAATTTATGTACTGACAGCGCATTCATTTCTAATAATACAACACCATTTACTGGCTAATTATATTTTATATAATTATGCTGACACATATCTGCCTCGCCAAAGCAACTAATGATAAAAGGAGCTTAAATGTAAAGAAAAACATTGGACAAAATGTAAATACTTCAGTAAAGATCAAATAATGTGACATGCATGATCTCCACTGTTAAACACAGTCTGTGTTTGTTGTCATGCCTCAGCACAGGCCCAAAGATCTGGTCCCTGGCATGTGAAACAAGGTGGGACCGCTAACATGAATGATGTCGGTGTTCCAACGAGTCGATCCCCTGAGCCATCAAACACAACGGGACCCTGGACCTGGAACGTGTAATTGCAGCGCAGCCAAAATAATTAAACCTGTGCTTCTCATGCTGCCTAACGTAAAAAAAATATGCAGTGAAACCAGGTGGAAGAGTAAACACCTGTTATGAGACGGACACATAATAACTCAAAACTACAATTATCTCCATAAAAGCTAAAGGCAGCCCCAGTTCTCCGCAGCCATGCAATCGATTAAAGGATTCATTCACCCAAAATGTATTATTAGTTTAAATAAATATTGTTAACATCCAAACTGTAGTTATTGTCACTGTAAAGTTAATTTCAGGTGATTTGAGATTTGCGTTTCTCACATTACACTTGATTGACCACAACCTGTGGCAGTGAAACAATGTTTCTCTGTTTTGTGTAAAGAGTTCTGATACTGTTGGTCAGAGGAAAAACTGTTTCCCGCTAACATTTTCCACAGCATGACTATGACCCACTGTTTATGATCTAGTCTTATTAGGGCTCAAAAAGCTTTAGCTAACAGTTCTGCTTATTGTGCTACCAGGAAACAGCTCTCATCGGCGCATAGCCTGTGCCTTTGTGGGACACTAATAGGACAGCTGGATGATAGATCCTATCAAGAACAACTGTCAGCCTCAAACACAACAGTCCCTCCTGAGCCAAAGCTATGTCCTGTTGTTATTCTTGGGTCACAGTAATGGGGTGTGTGTTTGGCTATTGTCCCTAAATCTTGACAACTCTGACAATGGTGGCTGCGGGCAGTGATGGAATAGCTCTCTTTACCTGGGTCTCTGCCTAAAGAAGGCATGGAGTATTTATAGCCCATAAGCACGCACCATTACAGAATGGAGAGGGGTCAGTATATTTACCCCTTGTTTTGTGTGCTGCTTCGTCGTAAAGCACCAAGGATCCTGCTTAGTCCTCGTCCAGCTACCACTGAAACATGGTGAGTAGGTTCAGATTTCATTGCCATTGGAGTGAATCCTTTTTTCTGAAATAATGAGCCTATAAGGCGACTTTCTGTATCTGCCGCATGCTGAAAGTGTCTACGTACAGCAGTGTGACATATGTAATACAAATGTACAGTATACTGTTATTCACTGATGAATTATACATCATGCTCTGCTCACGCCACTGATAACCAATCAATACACTTCACATCAATATGCTTAATGGTACTGAATAAAGAATAACATTAACATCAATAGGACAGCTCTGCAGCCGTCCTATTGATGACTTATTGATTTTGTCCACTCACACTGATGAGGTTTCTTCTAAAAACTATATGTGTTAGTTTTACCATGGCGAGGTGGTGAAAAAGAAGAGGAGAGAGAGGGGAAAGGGGGAGAATAAGGAGGAAAGGAGGCAGAAAAGTAGGACAGGAGACATAAGAGGATGAGATTTGCAAAGAGGAAAGGAAAGAAGAGACAAGAGAGGGACAGAGGGAAGGAGACCAAACAAGGGGATGAAAAAAGCAACAAGTGCAGGCTTCATACAAGTCAAGAACAATAAGATTGGGATCTATCACTGGGCAGCATCCTGGCTCATGTCCTCCTATAGCAAAATAAAGACAAGTGTTGGAGGTCCGTCCGTGAGACAACAATCCACAGCCAGCTGCCCGAGAGGCCAGTGAATCCAAGCAATGTGATGTCATCACGCTGCGTCCCATTCTTGCCTCTGAGGGATTTCTGATCAGCTGATTGTCTCACACACCCTGGCTTGTTAACATAAGCGCATATGTCCCAGTAAAACCGATAAAGAGTAAAGCTGAAGCAGAGACTCAGGTGATGATTGTGTCATTAGTATCAGATCTAATTAGAGCGTCATTGTCGACTTCTGCAGCCGCCCAAGAAAGCAAAGAAGAGAGCCGAGGGGGCCAGCTCCAATGTGTTCTCCATGTTTGAACAGGCCCAGATCCAGGAGTTCAAAGAAGTCAGTGCTGTGGCAAATGTTTTCTTTCACATTTAGCTGGAGTGAGTTTGTTCTGTGCTGAATGTTTACCGTGCTTACTGGAGAATGAGTGAGCAATAAAACCTCTGCAGGCTTTCACCATCATGGACCAAAACAGAGACGGCTTCATTGACAAGAGCGACCTGAGAGACACGTTTGCAGCATTAGGTAGGGCGACCCTGCCTGCCCATGCTTATGTCCCTGCTCTGTGCTGTGAGGGCTTCTGGCAGAATTTGACCACCAGACAGGTTTTAGGTTTTGCACTGTGGCATTATGATTTAGAACCTATTTTTTTACTATTGATCAATCAATTAATCAAGAAGCAGAATACTCTAATGACAAGTCTTGAGATTCATCCTGCTCTAGGTCGTTTAAATGTCAAGCAAGAGGAGCTTGATGAGATGCTGAAGGAGGCACCAGGACCGATTAATTTCACAGTCTTCCTCACCATGTTTGGAGAGAAACTCAAAGGTGAGGAGGGTACATGGAGCTAAAAAAATCAATTTCCTGGAAAACAATGTTTAAATATGAGATCAGCTCAGAGCTGCTGGTTCATCCTCAGGTTCGGACCCAGAGGAGACCATCCTCAACGCTTTCAAAGTGTTTGATCCTGAGGGGAGAGGAACGCTAAAGAAAGAGTTGTGAGTAACTGGCTTGAACGCTGGTTTAGTGAGGTGAATGTGTCCCGTCTGCTCGTCATCACTGCTTGTCTTTACAGTGTGACAGAGATGTTCACGACCCAGGCAGACAGGTTCTCCCCTGAAGAGGTCAGAGCTCCGCCTGTGACACAGCTCCATCACAACACACGGTGGAGTTTTAGTTTTTTTGATTCTATAATCATTTATTTTGTCTTCTTGGCCGCAGATGGAGCAGATGTTTGCAGCCTTTCCTCCAGATGTAGCAGGAAACCTAGACTATAAGAACTTGGTGTATGTCATCACACACGGTGAAGAAAAAGACCAGGAATAGAGCTGTTCTCTCTGACATTTCCTTCATCATCAGCCGGAAGCGTTTGCACCAAGATACTTTGTGCATCATCAAGACTTAAGCTGAAATAAATATGTTCACATGTAAACAAGTCAGTGTTAATCATACTGTATAGAAATATACCATTACACTGAGATAATTGAAAGATAAAGCATCACTGTTATGTTGACACCACATGCAGCTTATTTGAACTGATTCGTGAGGAAAGAGAGATGTGTGTATGTGAATTTGCTTCCCACGGTTGGAGCAAAAAAGGTGTTTCATTAGTGACATGAGGGGACTAAAGTCATGTTACTGCACAGACTAAAGAACTGAGTGCTGGAGCTCAGCTTCTACAAGTCTCACCGCCCCACATGAAGCTCCTGTAACATTTCATAACCACACTTCTGAGATCTATTCAGTTTGGATCCCATTCTTGCTACCCAGGTTAGACTGCCAGTTTTGGGTCAGATGAACCAGGCAGATCTGACTGTTTTAGATACTGGAACCAGATCTTGGGCTGTGACTCTCCTTGCTGAAACAGTTTGTATCAGAGACAACAGAAGGGGGACAATATCAGAGGTCTTCATCTAGAACAAGTATGAAATGAGGCGTTCAAACCTTACGTTCATGCTTGGACTGTCAAAGTATGTGTTTCTACTGCAAATTGAGCCACGTAACAAGTTTGTAGAATGATCTCATATAAGATACCAGCTCACTGTAAAGCAGTAATCAGTCTGAAATATTTGTGAATATTGCAAATGTAGTTGCTTATTTACATCAAATATATATGGTGGATTATGGTCATATATTACCATATACAGTTAAAAGACTGCTGGGTTCAAACAATAACCACACCTTAATCAAGTCTCTAGGTCACTGTAGAACACAACATATGCTGGACTAATTTGACCCAAATACTGAGCTCCTTCACAGCTTAGTAAGTCAAATTGCACACACACACACACACACACACACACACACACAAGCGCCGGATGTGGTTTGAACGACCGCTGATGATAATGATGATGTTATTCCACTATCCACTTTGCCAACCTAGTGGGACTGAAGACATAACCAGGCGATTGGTCAAATCTTTGATTATCCCTTTAACTACTAAGTCGAAAGCTACTTCTGAAAGTAACTGTGTGCGGAAGGCTAAGGATACTAATGTTACATAACTTGATGAACTGATCTTAAACTATCGCTCAAACTGGTGCGTAATTAGGTTAAAGTGTCATTCCCCATCCAGTACGCCAGGGGGCAGCAGTGGAGCAGTAGTAGCAGCCTCCTTGAAGCAGCTGTAAAGGTGCGGCGGAGAAAAATAGAAACGGGACAATCGCTAGCTAACGGCTACTGTAGTTGACGTTCATTTTCTAGTCCCCGTTTTCAGCTAAAGACAACTTTGGATGTAGATTTTTTTTAATACCCTGATGGTTAAATATCACATCTGAGCGTTTGAAGCGTCAACGAGCGATTCAGTTGAAAACGGGGCAACGCAACATATTTAGCCTCATCCGGAAAATAAACGAAGCTAACATTAGGCAGCTAATGCTAGGATAGCTAGCGGGCTAGCTTTCACAAGCCAAGACCTAGATTTGACTAAGTCGTTTTTTTATTTACGCAAACGTTGCAATGGCTGATGTTGATAAGCTTAACATAGATAGTATCATCCAACGTCTTTTAGAAGGTAAGATGTGCTGAAATTTTAGCTATAAAACACTGCTTCGATTATTTTAACGCTGTTGTGACACAGGACTTTCACTAGCTTGTTTTTGCTTTGAGTAAAACTAGGTAACTGTTGGCTTGCCGTTTAACATAGGATGTATTATGTTTGTTTGTTTGCGTCTTGGTTTAAGGTGTTAGCGTGTCACTCAACGTTATGTGTAAATGACGTTACGAACACTGCGCATTCCGGTGCAGTATAAATCTTGCTCTGTGTTCACCTTTGGTCTCACACAGCTTCCACAAAGAGCCGCTGCAGCTGGCGGGGGGAACTAAGTTTTATCAGCTGTTGTTTTTTGCAGTTTTACTGGTGTATATATTTATTTTTTCAGTCAGAGGAGCAAAGCCTGGCAAGAATGTGCAGCTGCAGGAGAATGAGATTCGTGGATTATGCCTCAAATCCAGGGAGATCTTTCTCAGTCAACCCATCCTTCTGGAGCTAGAGGCCCCTCTCAAGATTTGTGGTAAGTAAGGCATGCATTGATATGTGTGTCTAGCAGAAAATAATGATCACCCACGCCTGCCACCGACATCATTCTGGTTTTCTCAGATACATTTCTTGTTTCATTTATAAGACAAGCTAATTATGACTGAAAAGACGAGTAACACTGTGTGCACCTATTTGTCACTGTCTTTTAGGTGACATCCACGGGCAATACTATGATCTGCTCAGGCTGTTTGAGTATGGGGGTTTCCCTCCAGAGAGCAACTACCTGTTTCTGGGAGACTATGTGGACAGGGGGAAGCAGTCTCTTGAAACCATCTGTCTTCTGCTGGCCTACAAAATCAAGTACCCCGAGAATTTCTTCCTGCTGAGGGGAAACCATGAGTGTGCTTCAATCAACAGAATATATGGTTTCTATGATGAGTGTAAGTCAGAATCACTAAACTTCAATGACCAATGATATAATACTGTTTTAATCGTCGTGTACTTTGTGGCTGAATGAGCTGTGTGGGAGCTATACGCTTGTGACAGCAGTGAAAGCAGTGCTTCTCTGATGGATACTAATTTGTTGTCTAAATGTTTTAGGCAAAAGAAGGTACAACATCAAACTCTGGAAGACCTTCACAGATTGTTTTAACTGCCTCCCAATTGCGGCAATTGTTGATGAGAAGATCTTTTGCTGCCACGGAGGTGAGGGAAAAATACGATATTTTTTTGTCCATGAAGTCCATTGTGGTTCAGGTTTATATAGAAAGTCTATAGTAGAAACTATTGTGTGTGTATATCTGGTATTTCAGCGAGCAGATAAGGAACCAATAAAGAGTGAAAAAAATTATTTAAATTTAGTATTTTATCAGGTTATCTTTGTGTGATATTTAATCTAATCTAAATAATCTGACCTATTTATTTGTAACAGATAATTAAAAATCCGGATTTAATCAAATACATTTTCACAGCACTGTAGGCTCTATTCTCATAATCTGTATTTTTTCCCTTTTAGGACTGTCACCCGACCTTCAGTCCATGGAGCAGATAAGGCGCATCATGCGGCCCACTGATGTACCCGACCAGGGTCTGCTATGTGATTTGCTTTGGTCTGATCCGGACAAGGATGTTTTGGGCTGGGGAGAAAATGACAGAGGTGTATCGTTCACCTTTGGCTCAGAGGTGGTGGCTAAGTTCCTGCATAAGCACGATTTGGATCTGATCTGTCGTGCCCATCAGGTAAGCAACAGAGAGACATGTGACTGTGTACTGTGGCTTTGATCACTGAGTACACACTGTTTGTTTGGGGTTATGACCAGTTTGTCTTGTTTTACTAGAAAGAAAATGAGTGTGTGGTGAAATTCAAATTGATTGACAAGAAGAAAAAGAATTGAAATTACTTGATGATAGCATGCTTATGTGTGTAAATTTGTCTCATTTTAGGTTGTTGAGGATGGCTATGAATTTTTTGCAAAGAGACAGCTCGTCACTTTGTTCTCAGCACCCAACTATTGTGGGGAGTTTGACAATGCTGGTGCCATGATGAGCGTGGATGAGACCCTCATGTGCTCCTTTCAGGTGAGGTGTCATTGATTGTGCATTAAATATTTTAGGACTCTGCTTGAAATGTCTTTGATTCAAACCTATTTTAATCGGTTGGATTCACAGCTAAAACAAGGATACAGTCTAATGTCTACAGTCTGTAAAAAATAGATTATTAATATAGTGTGAAACAAATGTTGTTATTGAATAGCTAGATTGGGTTGTTTCTGCCAGATAGTGCTGCCGTAAATGTGTCAAGGATGCAAATGAAAACGTTTTATTATTATGAAATAGAGGACAGAGAGCTAAAATAAGTGGGCGTTAAGTAAAGGTCTGCAGATCTGACTTTTTTTTGGCAAAGAACGTGAATGCAGTACATGAGCACCTGAAGACAAGACGTGCTGGAGTTGCATTATAGATGAAGGTTCAGTAGGTGCAAATATGTTTAAGTATAAGGCTTGTTTCTGTTTGGGTTTTTTTCTGTTATGAAATAGTCAGACAAATCGTCAAAGTAAAAGAAATAGGAACTCACAACACAAACCTATAAAAATAAAATGCGCCTGAGCAGTAATGTATGTTTAGGAATTCTCACATGGGAAACTAAACTAAAATAAAATCAGCTAGTCAAAGGTAGGCCATAAGTTTGTGTCCTTTCATACCATAAATAGTTGACATGAAGTCTAAATGTCACATTTTTTCCAATTTACAATTGACAGCATAATTAGTTAAAATACCTAGATGAGACAAAATCAATAATAAGTTACTTTCATCCCTAGTTTTAATGAATAGTTTGAAAGGAATGTATTTTTAGTTAACATGTCCACCTGCAAACAACACTTTTCTTCAGATGTGTTTCAAAACGATGTGATGCCATCTCTCCGTTTTCATTTCGTGTAGATTCTCAAACCAGCTGAGAAGAAAAAGCCCAATGGCAGCCGTCCCGTGACTCCTCCCCGTAACATGGTCACCAAGCAAGCCAAGAAATGAGAGGACAGGTCAGAGGCAAATTACTGGAGTTTTTCTCGTCCACTCTGCTTTTGTCTTCTGCGTTTGAAGGGTTGGTAATCCTTCATGCTGCCAATACTGAAAAGATATCCACTCCTACCTGATAAAAGCAAAATATTTTGTTGTTTTGTCCACAGGGGTAAATTGATATTTCACCGTGAAAACCTCAGGTGTTTTGCACTCCATTTTGCAGCTAGTCTTTGCCACATATGACTGTTCAATCAGGAAAATGTAACAATATGGCTATTTATGCACAGGAATGCCTTGTTTAAAGCTGTGCACAATTTTTCCAGTTTGTTTCTTGTCTTATTCATTTGTCATCTTTTTCTCACTGTCAATAATGAATATTAATGGCTATAAACTATGGGGAAAGTCACCAACACCTGTTTACTTCTGTAAAACGTCATTGTTAATTTACAGTCAGTGTCACAGAACATTGACTTTCCACTGCGTTATCACACTTTTAAATAAGTCTTGTGCTAAATGAAATGAATAAGGAAGCACTCTTGTAATGTCTAAATCTTTCTAATAAACTTTGAGTGTATTTTAGGGGGAACTCGGTATCTGGGTGTCATTTGTTTCTAAAATGTTTTTACTTTCTAAACGTCACAATGCAAACTGAAACAAGTTGTACAAGCATACTTGATGAACAGAGTACTCCCCATCACTCAACACCCACTAGGGGGAGACAGATTAGAACAAAATATACTTTGGACAGGAAAGTGGCCATGTGTTCACACTGTTTAAATGTTTGAGGTCCTTGTCTGTGAAAGGAATATTTTGTCCGCTAAAATAAAAATGAAACAAATCAGAAATACAGTGTAGACAATGTTAATTGCTGCCTGTCAATAAAAATATAGAGATATATTCTATATAGATCTATAAATTAAAAAGGTGTTATAAAGTGTGTAGCACTCTATAAGAGGCATAGAACTGCACAGAATGAATCATGACTACTATTATCATTAGTATGTGTAATGTACTATTATGCTAAATTATTATTATTAAGGATAATGATGTATATGAAACATTCCGGGACTAAGTTCATGTGAAAAAAGTGAATGTTTGTTTATTTTTTACACCATCTTATGGGTGATGCTGTTGTGGTATAAGTGAGTGCAGTACTGTGGGGAGGAATTCCCATAATCCAAATCTACACTTTCGTATTATTTTTATCCACTTAATGTGACATATAGAGATATAATGTAGTTTAAGTGGTGTGTCCACCCCATAACACTTAAAGCGCACTAGTTTTATTGTAAGTGCGCCAGGAGGCGTCACGGTGACATTTCCTTATTAGGAAACGCGTGGATTTCGTAAGGTCTGACGTCAGAGCAGTCACAAGACCTCGTAGCTCGCGAAACGGCGTGTACGAGGCCACGGCACAGACTGTCCCGTCTCTGTCCTATGTACGGGCTCAAAGGACCATGGCCGCGGAGAACAGACGTTTACGGGGACTGTGGCGCGGAAGACGCGACAGCTCGCTGTGAGGTGGCTTCAGTTTTCTCGGCGCAGCAGCTCAACACCCCGCGGTTGTGGTTATTGTAGCAGCAGGAGGTATTGTCTATGCGGCTGCTGTCGCTGGCTGCGTTTGGCTAGCTCCGCCGACCACGTCTCCAGCCTCGTTAGCAGGTTAGCGTGTCCGCATTGTGCGCCTGCATCGACGCTAAGCTAGCGGGCTGCTGGCTCGGCAGGCTCGTGCGGTGGGAGCTCGTGTGTAGGTGATGTTGTCCGTGCTGTCGTACGGTAGACTGGTTGCCAGAGCTGTCATAGGCGGACTTTCTCAGACAGACAGCCGCGACTACAGCCTGGTGACAGCGAGCTGCGGCTTCGGCAAGGATTTCCGCAAAGGCATCCTGAAGAAAGGGATGTGCTATGGGGACGACGCATGCTTCATTGCGCGGCACAGGTCCGCCGACGTTTTGGGTGAGTGTTTTGTTTGCTTTCGGCGCGTTATGCAATGCGATACTCGCGCCGGGACGCGGGGCAGAGGCCACCCCTGTGTTTGAAGTCTGAGACACCTGATACGGAGGACTGTTTGTGTGATCGGACGTTGTTCCAGACTCACAAGGTGTTCACTGAGTGATAAGATTGTGTGCTTTCACAAGGCTTATCCGCTGCTTCTGTGTTTGGGTCGTTATGTTAATTACTTGTAGCTAGGAATGTTGAACCTGAGCCCCTGGCTTCATACGGTGTAAGTTCATTCCTCAAACCATCCGAGTGTCAAGTAAACAAAAACAATATAGGCTACAATATAAGTCTTCTATGTTAAACAGAATATCAGCGTGCTGGTGCATAATGAATGAGTAAAGATAAAAAATAGTACTAGTTGACCATGTCCAGTTATTTTTGGAAGGTTTGATTAGTTGCACATGTGTCCACACTAAGCAGACCTGCTTCTCTCCCAACGAGGAGACCAGAAGGCCTCCCATGTATGGTCAGTGGAGTAGATGCTGGTGTCTTGGGAGTAACAGGGCTAAAGTTTCCTTTCTAGGAAACTCTTGGACTTGAGCACATTTATTAACCTGTAAAGCAGAGCGTGCATCCATCTATGGACCACCACAACTACTAATAATATAATAACTAATGACCTGTGTAGATTAAGCTAAGATAAAAGGATTCATTCCAATCCTTTTTCCAATGTGTGTAGGTGTGGCAGATGGTGTTGGCGGCTGGCGAGACTATGGCGTGGACCCATCACAGTTTTCAGGTACACTGATGAGGACGTGCGAGAGGCTGGTGAAGGAAGGACGCTTTGTCCCCAGCAGCCCTGTAGGAGTCCTCACGACCAGCTACTATGAACTGCTGCAGAACAAAGTGCCGCTACTGGGTGAGTGAAGCAACATTTTAGCTTTTACAGAGTGTAATGTTTAAATGAGTTTTTATTAAACTAGAGTGAATGATATTATGTATTACATCATTCTTTGTGTCTATAGGTAAGTGTTACTGTTTGTAACTGGTACCTGAAGAAGCACCATATTGCTGACACGTGTCTGTCTGTGGGACCTTACAGTACAGGAAGCCTGCTCTTTGTTAGAGATTAGATAACAATACAGCTCATTTGATTATTCTATAAATACTTGTTGGATTTAGGTCTCCTTTTCAGAACCATTCATATTTCATATTTTTTCATAACAAGGCTGCAGATGCAGAGAACGCCATCAAAGGCCCGGGTGGTTATTTCCATCTGTTCCTTTTAGCGGTAACTGGATGAAGATTTTTTCACTATGACTCAGAACACTCATATCCCACTAAAACCACCCGGGAATGTCCCAACCTGTCCGTCATAGTTTACTTCCAGAATTCCTTTCCTCCTTCACAGCACTTCCCAATAACAGAGCATGCACAAACAAGCAGCATCAGAGAGCAAATGTTTTACATACACATCCCTGCCTCTGCTAGTGTCAGTACTTTTCCAGCCGTTATTACATGTGCGGCGGGCGGTTGTGCGAACAACACTGTATTGTGCTTTTCCTTCGCTGCAGAGGGAATGTTCTTGAGACTGACTGTGTGTGTGTGTGTAATTTTACCTCTGGAGGAGAAAACAGAAACCGAAGGGAGGGAGTCACATTGCATGAGGGGGTTTTGATGGTTGGTCCCTAATAATGTATTTTGGTGTGCCAGATGAATCACCAGCAGGGTGTGGCCACACATATCCGCCTGTTTCTTCAGCTCGTGTTTCCTCCACATTATCGCCCAGATGGAGGAAAAATAATTAAGATGTGACATTGACTGTGGTGTCAAGGTTGCATTTGCAGGTTAACCTAATTATTCTCCCAGACGTACGTCCGATGGATATCTCCATGTCCTAGGAGGTGTATCACTGAAAGTCCAGAGGAAAGAGCGAGTGTTATTGTGGCTGCAGCTTTGATTTAATGCAGGCTTTTTTTTATGAAAATTGTGTATTATACTAGCAAATGTAAATTTCAAGACATTGTCTTACGCAGAGAGGACATTGAGATGCGTCACAGGTGGAAAAGCACAAGTGTAAATAATTCAATCAATGATGTCTGGAGTCTGTTGAGCTGCTTAAGTTTCAGGGTCCTGGCTCTCTGTCAAGCTGTCAGGGTTTACTGGGACAACAGAATATAACACAGACATTGTTGGTGTTGTTAGCACACCTGCCCCCCAACTGCACTGAACGGCAGTTTTCACAATTGTTTGTCAATGCTGTGTTTTCTGCAAAACCTATATGTACTGGTGGCTCCATGTTACAGACACCTTACATGGTTTAAGCCTGCAGTGAGTAGCACACAGTGTGTCTAAAAAATATATGCACAAAACGTCATACTCTCTGGTATAGTTGATGTTTACCTTCCCACAGACTATATGTGCTTTCAGTTTTGAATGTATCTCAGACACTTTTTTTTGTTTTATGTTTCTGCTGTATGTCTGCAGGTAGCAGCACGGCCTGCATTGTGATTTTGGACAGGCACAGCCACCAGCTGCATACAGCCAACCTGGGAGACTCTGGTTTCCTGGTGGTCCGAGGAGGCGAGGTGGTCCACCGCTCAGACGAGCAGCAGCACTACTTTAACACACCCTTTCAGCTGTCTATTGCTCCACCGGGGGCTGAGGGAGCCGTCCTCAGTGACAGGTTAGCCGTCCCCAAGCATTTACTGCTCTGCACACATGTGAATTGGTCTGTTGGAACAGAGTTGTGCTTAATAGTTAATGGAACAGCTGATGGAGCTGAAACATGTGTTCTGTACAGCCATGCACATCCTGTTAACAATACCAGTCACATGCAGACATAACGAGCTGCACTGTAGAACCTATTGTCGTGCGTGTGTCCCTCACTTACAGCAGTGTTTAGTGAATGTGGTGCCTGTGTTGAGTTGTAGTGTAGCAGTGTGTCGGGGGCCATGTGCGGTAGTGTCTCGTTGCAGTGGCGTGCCAAGCAGCAGCGCTGTAGACGTCAGTAGAGTGGGAGGGCATTGGATGTTTGCCAAGCTTTCTCCCTTACCCAGGTCAAAGTCTGTGTGGGCTGATGGGCAAACTGAAGAATCCACAGCCAATCCCACTGCAGCAGGCTTAGCCACCTCTTGCTCTGTCTTGAATGAGGCAGATTTTTCTTGAGCCTCTTAAAAGCATTTCTCCAAAACAGATGGAAGAGGAGCCACAGACTAAGAGTTTTATTTTCATTTCTTGCAGATGACCTCACTTGAGTTGTAACCAATGAGTCCTCTGAGTTCTAGTAGTCGTTGTAGATTTAATGTGTTTCTTGAAAGTACGCTTTGCCTTTTAATTTGTGTGTTTTAGTTATGAAGTTGATGGCTTTATTAAGTGATTTACAGAGTGCAACAACAAATTAAGCCAACATAGCAAGCACTAGGAAAGGGTGCAAGAGGCAAAACTGTAGTCCACTAACCATATTCTATGCAAAAATATGTGGAGTGCTTGGTGAATATACATTAGGGATAAGGAGAATGGGACAACAAACAATGTTTACTTTACTGTACTTTTATCCAAAGCGACTTTCAAGGAGGGAGCGCCGAGTTGCTCAAGGACACACCTGGTATGGTGGATGGTCTAGGAATACCAGGCCACCACTTAATTGTGTGACGTGCAGTATACCTGTTAGAAACTCTTCTGTGATGTACTGTAGTCTGATAAGTAATTGATTGTGCTACTAGGAGCATGTTACTGTTTTATGATGTCTGAGTCAGCTAGCTAGCGCTGTCTGAGGTTCAGGCCATTGGTATACTTCAGTAGGTGTTCTGCTGGTTAACAGGCGTGTGCGTGAGTGTTTGATTGTTTTTTTTTCAGTTAAATATGCTTCAACAACACAAAACTGATTTGAGAATTTCCAAAAGTTGCATATTCTACCTTTAAGTTATTGAAGCAGTATTTGTGCAAATTCTAGGTGCTGATACAAAACGGTGCATTGGATATTCTTGTTTATTCTTTATCACTAGGTTATTTTCTGTCCTATAGTAAATAACTTTTACATGTAGTCACCCAGGTGTTTAATTAGACCCGTTCTTTGAATCGGTGACATTTACTGATTCTTGCAGCAACCATATGTCTCAAACTGTTTTATTACCGAGCACTGTCTCCTATAAGTAGTTAATGGTCAATTTAAATGGCTGATTAGCTTTTATGGAAATTAAAAGTTTAGAAGAAGAAAAAAATTATTCAGGAAGAATCCATACGCCCATTTATTCCAATTAAATGAAGCAAAATAATATGCATGAAACAGTTTCTTCCAATTTCACATGGACTCGCACTCTGTGTTCCTACACTGCATGTTCATCCAGTCTGCTAGGAATTGTTTGACACTTGTTTTTTTCTTGTAAACTGCTATTTCATCTTTATCTCAATCATAGCACAGGACAGGCTGTTCCTAGGCTCTTTGGCTCTGTGTTTCTTGATGCAGTCCGCACAGTTCATAATGAATAATATTCATGACTGGCTCGGGGGTGAGCAGCAGCGTGAGAGCATCTTCTAAGAAGTGAACTTGACACTAACTTGGTTCCTGCCAATATGTATTTGTAGCATAGTCATAATGGTAGCAGCTTTTTATGGCCTTGAGTGTCCTTTTTAAAATCACCATGTGATGATTCTTAGAATAATCTTAGAATGCCCTTATCCACCACGGGATTATGTTTGCGTAGCCAAGGTGAGGTATGAATAGTGATTAGAGGCTAGCTTTGTCCCCTTTCCCTGTGCATGGAGTTAATTGGGAATTGTGAAGCAGAAAGGAGGCTGGGTCTTTCAGGTCAGATGGACAGATCTTTTGTCTGAGGGTGTAAAATAGCCCACTTTGGGAAAATGGCGGACAGAACACACTTTTGTCTTAGGTCTGAAACTAATTTGAAGGCAGATGATCAGTTGGTTGGGCTACAAACCCCAGGGCCAGCAGATCTCATTATATAAAGAGAACTACTTAATGAACCACTTCAAATATCCAAAGCTTTGCACACTGTTCTTTTCCTGACATTATTGCGCCTGTGCCCTCAGCCCTGATGCCGCTGACAGCTCTTCCTTTGACGTCCAGCTTGGTGACATCATCCTCACGGCCACTGACGGGCTGTTTGACAACATGCCTGACTACATGATCCTGCAGGAGCTGAAGAAACTCAAGGCAAGTCAGAAATGGTGCGGTTGGTGTGAGTGGAATCAGAAATGGCTGTAACACAAACTTCACACCTGCCGTTTGGTTTCTCAGAACACAAACTATGAGAGTATCCAGCAGACGGCCCGCAGCATTGCAGAGCAGGCGCACGTACTGGCGTACGACCCCAACTACATGTCGCCTTTTGCGCAGTTCGCCTGTGACAACGGATTGAATGTAAGAGGTAAGTGTCCCGGTTGCTGTTAAAGCAAATGGCAGCTGAACCACATTTCTGATCACCCTTCTGATAGTGCTGTTGTTTCTGTTCAGGAGGAAAGCCAGATGACATCACAGTGCTGCTGTCTATAGTGGCAGAATACACCGACTAGCTTGTGTGAGGCTGTGATGAACTACTTTGATTCCTGCTGGACAGGATTAAAGACTGATGTCAGATGCTTCCCCTGCATCCACTGGCTCGCCTGAACCTCCTGCTGATCATACCCTTTCCTCTCCACATGCCTACCTCTCTGTGAATGTGTCCATCAGAGAGTGGCTGTAATAACAAAACAAGACTTGAGGACTGACAAATCATCTTGGCGAGGCTGCAGTACTGGCATCTTTGCAGTGTTCCAGTGTTCACGAAGTAATCCCATTGCCCAGGATAATCAGTCATTGGGCACGTTGGCGAAGAGGATAAGTCACCTTTCTCTGGTGGGTGGTTTGGGCAGGGAGGAAGTTGAAATTCAGAGAAGGGGAGGGTAGAGAGGTGTAGGCAGACGGGAGGTGTTAGACTGTTAAAGTGGCCACATGCTGGGCTGCCAGAAGGGAAAGGCACAGGCGGTCAGTAGTCTCAAGAAGGGAAACTGCAGAGGAAATGGCTCAACAAAGGGGCAGCCTTGTGCACAAGGATGTTCCCAGTGATGCACTGTTTGTGGGTGCAGGGCGCACATTTGATAATAAGATACGATGGTGTCACTTGTCAAAAGTTTGCAAGAAAAAGTCGTGTACATGACATTTATACACCAGTGGTTAGTTTGTTGGGGTAGTCTAATTAAATAAGATTTCATGAAGAAGAGCGGCAGCTGCCTTTTACAAACCAGTGCAATTCAAGTTTTGCACACATTTTGTTACTTCATGGGAAGAGCATTTTCTAGTTCAAAAGAATCTTGAGATAGATGGATATATATCTATATATAGATATATAGAGATATTGTGTAAAACCGATGCCCTCCCTTTAATCTCAAAGCTGCTGCTGAGGTCTTGACTGTGATTACGTGTGAGTGTGTGTGTGATGAATGCACTTGTGTTTTGATGTGTGTTGTTGGTGAAGGCTACAGTTTTCTCCATATCCACTGGGTTATATTGGACTCGTAGCCTTAAACGCACAGTTTAAGAAGCATATCTGAAAAAGCTAAACGCAGTGGAAGTGGGTCATGTGACCAAAATGTATTTTTGTAACTTAGTTCAGTGGGACTGTTGCCCCCGATCACGACATCACAGTAGCTTTAGAAGCTGTTGTTCACAATCAGCATCTCCTTTTCTTCTCTCTCGTCTCCTGGTGTAGAGCTCCATTGACACAGTCATGAGTCGGGTCACTGCAGGTTTCATGTGAAAATGGTTTTCACACACAGTTGAAACATTTCTTAATAAAATATGTATTCAGTCTAATGTCGCAATTATGTGCCTTGTATCAGGTTTCATTGATACTTGCAAATATGCCCATAATTCCATAAATCTGCAAATGGCCAACCGTGTGCCAGATCCTGAGCACAAAGCCTGAAACTGTTAAGTAGCCATAAGAGTTTTTCCCATCATGCCCTGCTGTCTTAACAACAGGTCTTTTTGCCTCCAGCATTTTTTTTCTCCTTAAATCTGGTTCTGTGCAGTCAGGAGCTTAGGAATAGTGATAAAGCCATCCCACACATCGAAAATCCTTCCTGTGGATCTTCAAGGCACGGTTTACAATCTGCACTGCGTAATGGACTGTCTGCGTTAATCTTAAACTGCACACTGGAAGACTGCAGTGTCAGGTGTCAATTTGAACTGCTGCTGACAGCACTGAAGAGCAGAGCAGTGAATGGACAAAATGTGTTTTTATTTTTAAATATTACAGCACTGACGACAATCTAAGCAGCCTTAAAGAAGCTACCCCCCCCCACCCACCCCCCCGTCACATGGTACTGTCATTGTTATCCCTGTGGTTCCTGCTTCCTCACTCAAACTCCTCTTCCAGATTTCTCTACAACCAGAGCACATACAAAATTAAAGTATAAAAAAGTGTACAGTTCATGGCAGATTTATGATCTGTTAAAAACATTTTCAAGTCTGTAAAAAAAAATATTTAAATAAACAATCTAGTATTTATTATCCCACTGTGTTTGGTGTGTGATTAGCATAAACATGCACTTGGTTTTAGATCAAAACCACCTGGCACACTTCAGTAATTAACAATTTATAACGTTTATTTTGTTCACAGGTGCAGGACGTGCACCTGCATTGTAGGACGTGTGTGTACACTCACATTCCTCCGGCATCTTGCACACTACAATTTACAATCAACAGTTACATGTGGCATCTTCACAATGAGGAAATAGTTTTCACAGACAAGAAGGTCGCATCTGTCTTTGCAAGCTATGACGGCTGGATTTCGCACACGGAAATCATCAAGATGAAGGAACTGTTCTTTTTAATTAAATTATTACAATAAATAAAACATTAATATTGGTACATAAAACACTGCAGAAATCATTAAAGCAACCTTTGAGCTACAAACACATTTAAAAATAACCTAAAATATATATTAATTCAAATATTATTCCGACTTTTTTTTATGTGAAAAAGTGTAGATGAGAAATGAATAGTTAGCGTATAGGGCTTCCTGCAGGGTCTTCCACATCCTCCTCTATGTCGCTGTCCCCTGCCAGAACAGGCAGTCCATCTGCACAACTATCATCATCCTCTGAGGACAAGGCCCTAAACAGGAGCGAGCAGATCTCCAGGGAAAAACAGACAACATGGTAATATACACTAATTCTAAACCATATTTGATTGTTTTAAGAATAAGTTGCCATTCAGCAGTAACCGTACTAAATTAAACCGCTACAATGCATGAAATAAGTAATGGTTCATCAGGCCACTAGTAACTGTTTGGACAGAATGATATTCACCTCCTAGAAGATATTTAAACATAGAGGAAAAATACAAGGGTATGGCGACAGAACACAGACATCATGTTCAGTGTCAGCTTGCTTATCTTCCTCAGTCACCTGGTGAAGCCTCAGACTGTGAGACATTATGCACTCTGGGCATACATCCCAGTAGAAGTTCAAATTAAACACTTGAAACTCTTTGGCACCTCACAGTTCCATCCAACCCGTCAAGACTGTAAACTATCCAACCTCAGGGAACAGGCAGATCACATATTGGAGACCCCAGTGAAAATTAAAAACCAACAGGGAGCTCTTGTTACCGTGGTGGAAGCAGGAGTTGTGTTGACACTGTCACAGGTTTCATCAGGTGCATCGAGTCCATCAGGGTCGTAAATCTGAGGCAAAAGCTGCATCAGAGTAGGTGGGTTGAATACAGGGCTGCCCTGGCTGGATGCAACCAGCACCATCGCAGCAGGAACATCCTGGGCCCTGCTGCTGTCAGCCTCACATGGACCCACGCGAAGAGCAGCAGCATCTGCACACCTGCAGCAAACACGCAACACATTCATATTCTTGCCTGCAGTAACATAAAGACAGATTATAAGATCTCACTTGAAGTTTGCGTATGAGTTGGTGGCGCTACATAAAGATAACTAGAATGATAAACCTACATTTTTACCAACTTTAATGATACTTTTAATTCATGGAACTATAGAGAAATTCTGAATTGTTGACACTGATGAAACTTTGTGGCCTTGAGCACAGTGTGAGCAATAACAATAACAACCACCTCTGTGAAGCAACCAGACCATAAGTACAAAGAGGGTGGATGGTGTAAAGAGAGCAGACTGGCTTTCAAAAGCCTCCAGACTACCTCCGGCTTCATAGTTTAATATAGCAGACAGTCAGGTTTTGCTGTGGGCAACAAAAGTGCCGCTGGTTATGTTTAGAAGAAGGCTGTTCTTGACTTCCTACTGCAAAGAACAGCCTGCTCCTCTGGTCAGCATTGTCTCTGCAGACTCCCAGCAGTGCAAAAAAGCAAACTAAAAATGACCCAGATGTGCTTCACAGTACATCTGGCACTAGTGTGGCCAGTATATCACCAAGAGCCCCAAATGCAGTACAACAGAGTGAGAGAGGTTTAGCAGGGCAGAGCACAGCCAGTGTCACTGGCAGAGCACCCAAACAGGCTGCATAGCCGGGATGAGGGGATTACGCCCTGTCACACTGACAGGCTTCTAACCTCACCCCACATGTCCGGGGCTTGCCTCATTTATCCGTGTTGCAGACACAAGGCTGGTTCCTGTAACACTTTGTCCTCTTAATGTGCTAAAAACAGGAGAAAAGCTCATGCGAGGCCCTGCAGGAAGGTTCCACCAGTTGTCTTGTGCCACCAGGGAACTGAAAAACTGAGCCCACAAAGCCTTCTATTGTCTAATGATGAGAAAAAAAATCCTTTATCCTGTATCTGTGCATCTGCTCCGAGAGGATGTAACGGAACCCAGTTACCGCAGACTGAATTTAAAGCAGTGTGACAACTCTGTGTATGTTACCTGGATGTAGCAGGGGCCGGCGTGGCTGTACGCTGAGATTGGTCCTTGCTTTCAGAGTCTACCAAAGTAGCCAACACCACAGTGGCCTCTAGGACCATGTCTTCCACAGAGAAACACACAGGCCTGCAAAGGACATCAATGACCCCAGATGGACGGCTGATTATTTTTTTATACATGTTGTTGTAGCCTGGTGTTCCTGGGGTAACCACCACAGACTGATGCTGGTCTCTGTAAGCTGAGATGTGAAAGCCACTAGGACTGATCATAACAGCAATGACACTTACGTTCCTGCCTCACCGAAGTGGATTGACACTGAAAGGCAGTGAGACTCTGCAAAGGAAAGAAATCCCTAAAAAAACAGAGCAGCAGCAAGTTACTAGCAAAACCTGTGACATGAATGTGTGCAACAGTGTCATGAGAAATAACAGTTTGATTATTATTAACCAGTCTAAAGAAAAATCTGAATGCTTGCATAACCTGAGCTTGACTAAATCTTAACGCCAAGTTTCTAATCCATACAAACCCAATTTTCCTAAACCGACAGCAACAAGGCGGCTAGGCTGGGTAATGTGGAGCCTCACAGCAGGGCGTCCAAGAAACATTCCAACACGTTAAGGACAAGAGCAGCGGGTGTTAATATAGGTCAAGTCTCATTACCTGCACTAACACAAAAACTGCTTAGACAAATCTCCAACAAAGCTCTGCTGCTTTGTGACAGAAGAAAGCACTTTAAATCTGTGTGTGTTCATTTAGGCAGAAACAAACTCACTGTTCAAAAGTGAAATGATGCCATAGTTCTTTTGGAGACAGTATTTTGTAGTAATTCAAAGTGTAAATAGCTGAGGATCAACTTAAGTCAAACCAGCCTTTGAGTACAAGCCCGCTCCTGGTCTGCATGACTTATTTATTTACTTATAACCATGTAATGTGTAGCCCAGGCTTTCTGCAACTCATAACTGCTGCTGCTTTTTCTCTGCTGAGGTTTAATTCACGTCATCGGTGTCCCTATCTTTGTTATAGCGATGAGTCACAATGCTGAGGGGAAGTTTATAAAAACCATACAGCTCTCTGCAGTTGAGTATCCAGACTACAGGAAGTATGAAATATGTACTCTCAGACGTGAAGCACTCCAGTTACACACACTATCTGCATACACTCACAAGTATGTGCATAATATTATCATCAGGATAAGTGGAAACTCCAAAAATAACACTGTTACCCTTAACTCCTTCAGACAGAACGTTATGCCCGAGTCCACTCCAACCTGAAAGTAGTCAAACTCATCTGGGTGTAAGGACATCTCCGTGTACATAATCTTCATTTGATCTGTGACAGAAGAAGTCCAACAGTATCCACATGACATTTTTGGTGTTGTGTATTTGCGCTATCGGGTTAGGCTGGAAACTATCTTCACGAGAACCTTTTACAATGTCTGCCACTCCTGGGCCCCGGCCAAGTCACAGTGTAACACTAGCTCACCAGCCTCTCTCTCGTGGTAGTTTCTCAGACTGACTTTCAGAGGAGACGCAGACAGAGTTATTTCCTCCTGGGACACTGGGAAATGCATCACCATATCACAGAGGAGCCTGCAGAGACATACGGCACAACAAATACAAACCATCACAGGGTCCCTCATTTTAATGTGTCTCCCAGGACGCAAATGTCTTCAGATGCTTTTCTGAGATTCTGTTTGCCTAACATGGTCCTCCTCTACACAGGAATGTGCATTTGTGTTCAGGAGGTAATAAAAAAACGAGGTTGTAACTTGATAGCAGAATGCTAACCTGGCAGGTGCTTTTAGTACATTTGGACAGAGGTGTGAGGAAAACACTGCCTGCAGAGCCTCACTTTCCTGGAAACGAAGGTCGTGAGTCTTGATGATTCCTATCACAGGATCAGACAGTAAGTGTGGAGCACACTGCCTCCAAGTGTTGAAAATATGGAACATACTGTCTGCAGCAGTGTTATTTGATGTAACTTATCAACACTTACAGACAAAGGCTCCAAAGTTAATTTACGTGCAGAGCTATATTATAGCACTAACTGAAATGTTACCCACCATGTCTGCAGAGAAACTGGATTACCACTCGATCACTGGGAGTGCTGATTGAAATCTGACATTGCTCCACATTACGCTCAATGGAATTCAAACACCGGAAAAGTGGCAGCACAGACTTTAAAAAAGCAGAAAAGGCTGTAATCACTCTTTATTGGATTTCCACTACTGTAATCCATATCCTGAAGCATTCAGTATTTATCCTGTGCAGTGAACTGTGGTGTCACTTTGGGCTCTGAATTACCAATATGACCTTTATACCTTCATGATCAGTTTGCATTTGATCGTTTCAAAGCCCGGCTCTGATCCCGGGCTGTAGTGTTGGAAGAACAGCGGCGAGAATAAGAAGCAGGCGTATGCAGAGTGAGCAGCATTCAGTGATCTGAGCGCCAGCTGTAACACAGAGACAGACCCAGCCTCAGCCAAGATGGTTACAACTGCGGAGGAGCCACATAAAGGCCTTGTAAATGATAACATCCATGTAACAAAATGTTAGTCCTCCAAAGGGATCCTAATTCATTGCTACTCTCATTATTAAGGTAAACACTGTGTGAATACACATATGCTCACCCCTTTGCCCATGGGATCCAACCACAACTCTTCTCCAATGCGTGACAGGGCATGGATGGCCTTTCCAAATGCTGCAACACATCAACAACCCGTCACTGCATGGGATGCTAACATAGCTTTACTCTATATAAAGTGCGATAACTGCCTGTGGACAAAAATGCCTACATATAATAATGTCCATATAGTATGAGTCCAAAAATGTGTACATATAAAAAAATATTTTTTTCTATTTAAGGTTAGCTAGCAAAGATAGAATTAGCTAGCTAGCCATACTACATTCGCTACCTACAAAACGTATCATATCTAATATTTTCACAAACATTAGCCAAGCAGCTGCAACCTTTTAACTAGTCAAATTATTTTCACAGCAAATTTCACCTGGCCATATTTCACTAGTCTTTTTAAACATCACCTTTAACACAATTTCCTTCAAGGACGCAGTTCATATTTGCTGAAGTGGAGGGCGCGCAGCTGACGCTAGCATGAGTCTCCACGTGCTATGTTACTTAGCTTAGTTAGCAGTTAGCTAAAGATGCAGAAATGTAGACACGCTAATTTGTTCAATAGCTTGAATAAAATGTCACAGGAACAGTGAACACTGTTGTTAATGTGCAACATATATACCTGTATTACTTTTTATTTTGGCTAATTTCAAATTGTATCTCAACTCCATGAATGCTCTCTCAAATGAAATTGAGAAAATTTTAATATGAAATGAAATGCATTAATTTTAGCTCTGTAACAATTGATATAATGGGACATTACACTAAATAAGATCTTTAAAATCTTGTATAAATTCTGACAGGGGACAACACATCAGCCATTATATTTAATATTGCAATTTAAATAGATAGATATTACGAATACAAGTATATTACACATTTTAGTACTGCTACAGTAATAAAGCAGTGTTGATATGAAGACTACATATATGCTCAGCGTAAGATCAGTCTTACAAAATATTGTCATCTGTTGACTATTTTGGGGAAAATGACTTCAGAATTAGATGTGACGTTGCTGCTGCTTCTCCTTTGCCCATGTGCCTTTTCCCTTGTCTGCTTCTCAGCATCCTTTGTGAACCTGCTATTTTCTCTCTGGTGATGATCCTGACTCCTCCTTCTGCAGGTGGTGGTCTGACCTAAGAAAAAAAAGCACACAGTATGATATGGATTGTAGCGTTCAAACGTTCAGCTTGAGAGACGTTAATACACACCTGGCTGAAGGCATGCGCGAAGCACATCGAGATAATGTTGCTTCCTCAGGCGTTTCATGTGCTCTGTGCTGTAAACATTTGCTATACTGCAAAGGTAGCGTCTCTGTCCAGTGGTGAGGGCAGGATGCTGAGGCAGACACAAGAACTGATGTGATCATGAATGGCAGAATGACAGTAACCTTTTCACATGTAAGGAATATCACAATGGTCTCATTTAAACCACTATAAAGTGCTTTTAACATGAATAATAATCCTGAGAGTATGCGGTTACCTGTAAGAAAGGTGCAGACATCATGGATTTGGGAATGTTTATTGTCTTCATATGTTGGCTGCCTGTGGACATGTTTGTTCCTCTGTACAGATTTGTCACTTGTTGATCAGATAAACACCCAAAACCTGCCAACATGTAAGAAAACACCAACATATTCCTTTTATTTCTAAAGATTAATTGCAATGCAAGCCAACCATGTAAAGAGAGATGTAACACTTTACTTATGGCCACATAGGGAAATTCTACTGTTTGCAGTATATACAGTTAAACTTAAATTCAGCTCCAATCTTTACTGTCTACACCATTAAAATTGTACTACTATAGTAACCAAATATGTAGTAATAATACTAAATACATGTAAACTGAGCCTCTTGCTCAGTAGCTGCTGGGATCAGCTCCAGCTTCTCCCTAGATAATGGATGAAGATTACATGAAAAGATAATTCTGGATTTCAGAACCTCGCATTTTTTACTACAGTACTTTAGTTTTGAAACTTAAAAAAAAAACGCGTAATTACACTTTACACTGTATTGGCGATGCATATTGGCAATAGTTGAAATTCAACTCACCATCTGTGCATTTCTTCTTAAATTCTAAAGACCTGCAAACAAGCAAGTTCATTTAAATAGGAAACAAATTTATCAGCTACATCAAACCTGAAGTTCACCATTAAATAGTCTTACCTCCTTAAGATGTGACCATTTCCATTTTTTAACAGGTTTTCATTTTGTAGGTTTTCCACAAATGTAACACGCTTTCTCATGGTTACTTAAAATCCCCAAATTTCCTCTGAACATGTCAAAGAGGTCGCTAGCACGTTTATCTGCACAGTATGGGTTACAGTGAAATCTGACCCTTCCACCCCCCAGGGTTCCAATTACAGAGTGGAGGTCTAATGCACCTAGAGTGTGTTCTAATCCAAAATGTAAACCACACACAGAATTACAAACTACTCTGTTTACACACTTTATTAAGCATCATGTTCAATATACATTGCATTGACACAAAATGAAAAAAAATGACATTATGGCGCAAGGGTGGATTACCTGGACATAATATTTTCAGAGCGTATTGCTTAATGACATTTCAAACGCACCAAATCTGTGCAAATACAGTGAACACCGGTCAGAGGAGGTCATGGTAGGTTAGAAAATTCTGACTTAAAAAGGTAATGCCATCAGCAGTTACGTGATCGTCAAGTCAACTGAATCTACTTGCTGTACACGTCACATTCACACAGAATGTACTAACAATGGTATCCTATTTAAAAACTCCTTCAAACCTGAAAGATGGTTAGCTATGATTATTCCGATCATGGTTAACTCAATTCAAAATAGATGTCGACATGGCTTCAAAGTCAGCAACACCAACAACGCAACTGTACAAAAGCCAGTGGTTTCCAGATTCCACTTAAACACAATTGTGGATATTCTTTCAAAATTAAACCTACATGCAGGATTGTGTTCTGTTTCCATGAGAACATTTACCTTAACTAAGACATGAGTTATCTTCAAGTCTTTTAAGACTTTCAACCCAAATTCAAGCTGATATAATATAATCTAATATTGGTACAAAAAATATTGGTACAATTTAAGAGCATTAGTCCACCATCTACCCAAATAATCTAAACCAACAAGTGAAAGCAATATGCCCATGATTTACCCATGCATTTAAAAAAAAGCCAAATGTGCCCTAACAAAGGAAGAACTACTAGCCTAAATCTTCTACAGAGCTTCTAAAATTCCCCAAAGTAATAGGTTAAACCCTATCAAATTCAATATGCTTTTAACTGAGGTAAGCTCACGTCTGTTAACCAGGTCACATGTGGAGCAATCACAACTTAGGCAAATTTAAGAGGCTATTTTTGATTGTTTGCGATTTATAATAATGTTGTAAAAAGACATCAGATTAAGCATTATTTTTGGACATCTCTGTTGACTCTGATGGCCGCGTTAGGGGATATTAGAGTTTTATCTAGCCGGTTGCTAATCGAGATCCTAATAAAGTTTAATCCTGAGACAGTTTGTAAACCTCCTGCTAGCTTGATGCTCGTGTAAGTCATTATGTTAGAAAACCATTACCCTTCAAACCACTGGGTAAGCCATTCAAACTTACAGTGAAACATAACAGAGCTGTTTGGGGGAGGCGGGGTGAGTCATGCAGATTTGAGAGTCATGGCTTTATACGTCTCAGACATACACCAGCATAAGCAGACAACGCAAACAGGTGGCTGTTTCCCAGACAAATAAAGGCTATAGGAACACTCCCTCTGGATGTTCTTGGTCTGTGAAGCCCAGCAAAAGGCAAAAGTGACTCAATGACGGTGTTGAAAATAATCACATCTATCGACAGAGGTGTCCTGGGCTGACATTAATCTTGTGGCAGGTGCGCAGCAGGGAGGAAGAGTGATGACCTACGGGCTTTTGTTTTACACAATCGTGATCCCTAAATTGCATAAGAAACCTGGTATAAAAGAGAAACTGTTCAGCAGCAGATAAAAAAGCAAGTTCATTTACAGTAGTGACATATCTTACATCATTACATTTTCAAAATAAATTAAATTAAATATACAATTCCAGGTAGGAAATGGGTTAATTTTGCTGGTAGGGTTCTCAAATTGGCTCATCTTGCGGAAAATGACAACCTTTCACAGAAATGTGGTTGAAGCCAACCAATTTCTTTGACTGGCAAAACAAAGGGTGCAAAAGCCTTTTGCTGAAATTCTCCCTCTGAAGGCATTTCCTTTAACTGAAAAAACAAAATAATAATAATAATCTTAGGTACCATTACTTCCAAATTCAGGGTTTAATGTGTATTTCTTAACTGAAACCATCTACTTACCCTGGAATTCACAACCGACTCCTAATCAAATGCCATCTCTTGACTTTTTCTTACACAGCGGGCCACCTTCCTCTTGAATTCACCGTTAGGGTCCTCCCTCCACTCTTTCTATGAGAGCAACACTCTTTTAATGACAAAATAGTTTACTTGAACTACAAAGAGTGCAGGAATAAAAACGGATCTATAGAGTGTGGGGAACTGGATAAGCTGTGTAACTCACTGCAGCATCCACGTTAGCTGGTGAATCGCTGTTGGGGTCTGCCAGCATGGAGATAACACTAATCATGATTGTCTCTACAGTGTGGATGGGAAGCCAGCGCTCCTCAGGTTTTTCATAACCAAACTTATCCTCTCCTGGCTCGTGCAGAATAGAGATGCAAACATCTCCGTTCTTTGCAACTGTGAATTAAGAGAACCTGATTTTAAAAACTAGCATGCATAGTGTGATGATGTTAGGACAATGATTACAATACTTCTAAAAATACTTTTGAAAAAAACATTTTGATTTAACTATGGAAGATGACAAGATAATGAGGAATGCGTGTACCATTTGGGTGCCAGATTTCAGTGATAAACTTCATCTTTGGAGGCCGTAGTGGATAATCATAGGGAAAGGTTAGGTAAGCTTTGAAAAACCCTCCTTCACTACAAGAGGCAGAACAGAGCAATGAAAAATAAGAAGTTATTATATTAAATTATACATAGTGTGTTTAAATAAGCATTCAATATTATTACACCAGTGTTTTCTCACTTACAAAAGGGTATCTTGTGGACCAATGATCACAACTTCCCATTTATATATGTCATCATCATCAATCAGACCAGCTGAAAAGCCCTCCACAGGATTCTTGTTGAGCTCTGCCAGAAGATAACAGTATCTTTTAGTACAATAAACTGAAATTAAATTAAATGAAATGGAACAATAGTAATTCCACAAACAACAGGTCTACGTGCATTTGTGTATAAGCATCTTAATAAGAAAAGTAGACAGGGAGTAGTAGTTGTCTCTAGTAGTGTAAAGTCGACATCTACAGATGCTCATTTTGTTGAGAGCTCCTTACAAAAGGACAAAAATAGAACTGACGACTAATAACATAAAATGAACAATTATTAGTGAAACAACAGTGAAATTTGGGAACAATTAAACATTCTTTCACTGAATATAATGTCAGAACAATACTTGCAAGTGAATGGAATAAACTTATCACTGATTAACGTTTGTTAACTGCTGTTGTTCTGTAAAAGTACAGTGAAACAGCTGCAGGAGATTGGATTAAATTTGCACGCATGAAATCAGATTCTGATTAGAACCACTGACATATTATATTCTAAAATTAGTGCCTGAACACTAGTTTGCCAGAAATATTACTTCTTTCATTTAGTTTTGGAATATGTGGACTGTGCCACTTTGTACAAAAACCGTAATATTACTGCTTGGGCACCCAGTGAATAAAAAGTATGAATCAAAATGTGGTTTCCAAAAATAAGTGTAATGATTCACCTACTTGAGGAACTGAATCGATTCAAAGCCAGTGAATCACAACCCCACACACAGAGAACCCAGAATTTACATAATAGACAATCACTGCACTATGACAGATAACACAGGGTAGTCTGACTGTTATTTAATCAGTGTTAGCAGTTGCTATAGATTTATTTAACACCACATGAAAACCGTGAATCGTATTTACAATAGTAAATGATCACAGTTGGTCTAAACTTTAACATCGGTTACAGTATTCTGTTAGAAAAATCCTCGAGTTGGTGACAAAATATATGAAAAAAAATAATTTCAGGGATGAGTACTAAAATGAAGCAACAAAAGAACTAAAAGAGTTAATTCACTGAACTTGGACACTGGGGTGCACATCCTTACTAAAAGCCGTTAGCGGAACAGCATTAGCCGGACGTAACATGAGAAACGCTAAATATTACCTTATGCTCCTTGGTACTGTATAATTTTGATAAAATAGATAAAGATATTATGGCACATTTGTCTGTGAAATGCGTATGATGTATCCAGCTATCTGTAGCAAAGCTAATGTCATCAGAGCAGATGAGTCCGTGGACTGATTATTCCTTTGTTCCGTCCGCTAACGTTAACTAATGTCGAACTTGCTAGCCCGCTACCAATGTTGGCGTCCAGTCTCAGTTCAGGTGTTACGTTGTTTTAGCCACGAATACATTGAAATGACAACAGGTTTACCAAACATTGAACTGAAAAGATCCCATTATACTGCTTGGTTAGCTTTCTGAGCTCTCTCCTATGGCGTAAACATGGCTTTGCGTAGCTACAAAAGCTAACGTTAGCTACTATGTAGGTAGCCCTTTTACCGACCGCATTTACATCCATTCTTGTTTTCACATTACCTGCCAGTTGTTTTCGAAGAAGTAATGTTGATTGTTCGGTCATGGTACGCGGGCGTAAAAGAGAAACAATTTGCGCCAGCAAATACTTTCCGAGAAACAGAGTTAAATCTGAGACCGATATGAGACGTTTCGCCGCCCGCTGCTGGTTTCCCTCTGTGTTTTGACACAATGTTCAGCTGCTGGCTTTAGCTGCGCGCATGCGCGTTCACACGTGTGTGTGTGTCGTGTTTAATGTGTGTTCAAAGCAACGTTTCTTGAGCAGTCCGTCCTCATAATCAGCTTTCCTAATATACCTTCTACCTGACATGTGATATATTAAAATGTTAATTAGTTACATTCGGGACATACATTTTTTCACTCTGTATCTGCAGTCTTATTAAAGGGATCATGACGCTAGCTTTTTCATTGAGAATCACTGTTTGAAACAGTTTGATAATTATGGCTGCAAACGTATGAAGTCTAGTTGCAAAAATCAAATTTGGTAGCTTCACGTCAATAAAAAAACAAAACAGGAGATGCGTTTAGAACTATCGGAAATATATGACTTTAGCAATCTAACAAACTAACTAACTAACTACCTGTTTAAGAGACGAATAGGAATTTCACGCATTTATTAAAAGTTTGCCTTATGTTGTCTTATGTTTTTTTGCAGTCACTCAAATACAAAGGCGACATATTTCCAGAGAATGCCGCAATTCACGAACGCGGCAGATTAAAATCCGAATTTATTAAGGACACTTGAATGCAGCATTATGCGGAAGGAAGGTTGTTCGGCGCCATATTTAATACTTCGGAAGCTAGCTACCGTTAGCTGTTTACAAGCCCAAACTTTTAGCTTAATACAAAACCCTAGAGCATATCCTTATCCTAAACGAAAATGAATGTAGTAGACCATGTACGAGATATGGCCGCCGCTGGCCTTCACTCTAATGTTCGGATATTGAGCAGTTTGTTGCTGACTATGAGCAATAACAATCCGTAAGTAATGTCAGCGTGGGGTCCGTCTATTTCCTGAAAAGTGCTTTCATGCGATAGCGTATTATTTTGTCAGCCTGTGACAATAGCTCAGAGCTAGCTGACCAGCTTTATTAACCGTAACCATACAGCAGCTTGGGCTTACAAACCTTTTAACCTTTCGTGATTTTATGTTACATTAAAATAGCGATTCAATCATATTAATGGGCGGATAGCGTATAGGTTGTCTTCCAATGAATAGTCATTGCAGAGTCGCTTTCAGTTAGCGAAATATTTACCTGCTTTTGGGACTTTAAATTCAAACCGAGCAACGGGCGTTGTGTAGAACAACATCCCTGACAATTACTTGCTTTATTCTTTCTTAAATACGCGTTCAGTCGTAGCGATAATGAATACATTGACTGGTTTACAAACTGTTGTGTGTTTGTTCGTCAACGTCAATCCATGTAAGATCAAGCCAAGCTGGATGATTACTTTTGATAGTTCACTGCTTACCTGTAGTCACTTTAATTTAACAACAATCATTTAAATGCAGCTGAGAGGCGATTTTTTTAATGTTGCGTTTAATCTGATTACTGGGCTTGAATCTTTTTGTTTAAAGTGAGCTGTTCTCACCGGCCCAGAAGTACCAGCTGTTGGTTTACCACGCTGACGCCATATTCCATGACAAGGAATACCGTAATGCTGCCTGCAAATACAGCATGGCACTGCAACAGAAGAAGGTCCTCAGCAAAACGTCTAAAGTTCGTACCTCTACAGGTGGAGCAGCAGCCAACCTACAGTCACAGGTGTGTGTTCTCCCAGGTCACCTACAGACTGTACAATCACACAATCATTTCACGGGTGGTATTGATGCCAATGTTTTCTCCTGCTTCCAATTGATCTACCACTAGATGTAATGAACCTCTACATCACTTTTTCACCTGTCATGCATTTATTAAGAAAAATCCTTGACTGCCTTCTGTTGGCATAAATGCAAAACACAGAATATATAGTCAAACAGCGACCGTTATCTTTCAGAGTTTGCCGTCAGAAATTGAGGTGAAGTACAAGATAGCCGAATGCTACACCATCTTGAAACTGGACAAAGATGCCATTGCAGTGCTCGATGGGATTCCATCCAGACAGAGGACTCCAAAGGTAAGCTGCCACTCATGGGTTTTGTAATTATCTTGATATGCTGTGTGTGCCTTTTTATACAGTAAACACAGAGGAATGTGTAGCTTTGTCTGAGCTATCAAATTAGATTAATCAAGAAATCTATATTAAAAAAAAAGATTATTCTAACAAATGGAGTTAGA
This sequence comes from Microctenopoma steveboyesi, assembly GCA_032359275.1. Lineage (NCBI taxonomy): Eukaryota > Metazoa > Chordata > Actinopteri > Anabantiformes > Anabantidae > Microctenopoma > Microctenopoma steveboyesi. The sequence goes on from JAUMHF010000026.1 coordinate 3,015,890, forward strand.
CTTCCGAGTCGGTTTTTATTGTTAATGCTGTCTTTGAAAAGGTTATTAGAAATGGTGTCACTATGAATGAAACTGTCAGAGTTTTAAATGACCAATGCTCCTGGTCTTTTGTGTCTCAGATCAACATGATGTTAGCTAACCTGTACAGGAAAGCTGGCCAGGAGCGTTCTGCTGTGACAAGTTACAAAGAGGTTCTGAGGCAATGTCCCCTCGCGCTGGATGCAATCATTGGTAAGGACCTTCATAAAGATGTTAGGATAAAGCTGTTAATTTTTTAGATTATCTTTAATATTTAACAATTATGTGCTTTTAATAATTTGGGACACCAGCACAGCTTTATGGTACAGATTAAAGAGTAAAATCAGGTTCAGGGTTTTTTGCTGCCACTAGTTTACAAATGGGAATAAAAATATTATTAAAAAATGACAGCTTTAACATTTTAAATCTTTCTGCTCTCTTTGAAAATCTAGATACGTATCTGTGTGTATTATGTTCATACTTTTGGAGAGCGTTCTGAATTCAGCTTTGTTTTTTGTGCTAGGACTTCTTTCTCTATCAGTCAAAGGAGCTGAAGTAGCCTCCATGACTATGGATGTGATCCAGAGCATTCCCAACCTGGACTGGCTCTCTGTTTGGATTAAAGCTTATGCTTTCATACATGCTGGGGACAATCAAAGAGCCATCAACACTATTTGGTGAGCAGAACGCAAATTTTACCAGGTGGCTGAATGTGCAGATTCACGGGACAATCAGCTCATATTGTGTGTGTGTGTCTGGCCCAGCTCTCTGGAGAAGAAATCCTTGCTGCGGGACAATGTGGACCTCCTGGTGAGCCTGGCAGATGTCTACTTTCGTGCAGGAGACACCAAAAATGCCATCCTCAAATTTGAACAAGCCCAGATGCTGGACCCATACCTCATCAAAGGTGTGCTGCAGCTTAGCAGAGGAGCGTTCATCTACTTGCTACAGCATCTCTTAGAAATGCTTACATGTTCTGTGCAGTTTCTTTTGATTTCCAACAAACGGTTGTGCTGTGGGAGTCTTTAGTCCAGTGTAAACAGCCTTAAATGAGACGCTGTCCCGGTAACACACATTATGTGTTCTACACTTGTAGGAATGGATGTTTATGGCTACCTTATGGCCCGTGAGGGACACCTGGAGGATGTTGAGGTCCTTGGAGGTCGATTATTTAATATATCAGACCAGCATGCTGAACCCTGGGTAATCTCTGGGTGAGTCTTGAAGTGAGCTGTGTTTGCTTGAGAAAAATGTTATTTCAATGACTCTATGGCTATTTATTAAAAAAACATTTTCTTGTTTAGTGTTTTTTATTTTTCATCCTTTTTGTTCTTGTGAAGTTGTCACAGCTTTTATAGCAAGCGTTACTCCAGAGCCCTCTACCTGGGAGCCAAAGCCATCCAGCTGAACAGCAACAGTGTGCAGGCTCTCCTCCTGAAGGGGGCAGCACTGAGAAACATGGGCCGAGTTCAGGAGGCCATCATTCATTTTAGAGAGGCCATGCGCTTGGCACCCTGCAGACTCGACTGCTATGAAGGCATGTTTGTATCACACATGGTTTCTATCTTGTTCGACATTTCTGTTGTGTTTGAATTTACATCAACAACCTTCCCTCCAGGTCTGATCGACTGTTACCTGGCATCCAATGGGATACGAGAAGCTATGGGGATGGCTAATAATATCTATAAAACTTTGGGGGCCAATGCACAGACTCTGACAATTCTTGCCACAGTGTGTCTTGAAGACCCCGTAACCCAGGAAAAAGCCAAAACGCTGCTGGACAAAGCACTGGCTCAGAGGCCTGACTACACGAAAGCTGTGGTCAAAAAGGCAGAACTGCTGAGTATGTAGCAACACTTTGACCTTTAGGGAGTGTAGACATCTACTTTTACATCCAGCAGACAGGTTGAAATCAAAGTGTCCTGTTGTTGTTTTTTCTAATTGTTAAGGCCGGGAACAGAAATATGAAGAAGGGATCGCTCTCCTCCGGAACGCTCTGGCCAATCAGAGTGATTGTGTCTTGCACAGAATGCTGGGAGATTTTCTGGTGGCTGTGAACGATTACCAAGAAGCCATGGACCAGTACAGCATAGCACTAAGGTAACCATTAATAGGACATGAGTATGATTTGTGATATTGGGAAGTGTGCTCCTAGTTGTTATTGGTAATCCATCACCTGTGTTGTATTTTATTTTTCTGAAGTCTGGATCCCAATGATCAAAAGTCTTTAGAAGGCATGCAGAAGATGGAGAAGGAGGAGAGTCCCACAGATGCCACGGTGGAGCTGGATGGAGATGACATGGAGGGCAGCGGAGAGGACGGAGACCTGGAGGGTAGTGACAGTGAAGCAGCGCAGTGGGCTGATCAGGAACAGTGGTTCGGCATGCAGTGACCGCTGCTCACTGAGTGACGCGTGTTCAGTAGCACCTTCTGGCACACAGCAGCCAGTGGGAATTTTTTTAACCAACAAAAGACGGGGGCTGCAGCCGTGTCGTGCTACACACCTCAGACGAACAGAGATTAAAATCATGTGACTTTGCCAACTTGTAAGACAAATGCAACTTTGGCTGACACCCAGCGCTACAGAGAGACGTCAGTGCACATGGACACCAGCCATCTTTGACCTGATGTTTTACTATCATAATGACATGTCTTTATGAGCCACTTCACTGAGGAGCTAATTGAGGCTTGTTTGCTCATTTCTACAGTTTTACAGAATGAGTGATTAAGGCATATCTCTAATGCTGCTGTGGTTTTTCCTGCTTCTTTGCTGCCAGTATGCAGCTACAACCGGTCTGTGTATTAAGAATTTGCTTTAAGCTAACATAGAATAAAACAGTCGGCTGCTGTGAAGAGTGATTTTGTTCAGGCTAAAAAAGCATTTGTGACATGTTGCATTGAATTTCTTTTTTCTTTGAGACACAGAGAAAGTAAGGAGTGGCTGTCAAAGTATCACAATAGACAAGGACTTCGTACCTTTGACCAGTGAACAATAGGTCTGAAAAACAATGTACAAATATTTCTCCTGCTCTTAAAATGTATCAAAGTTTTTATTCGCACATCTGTCTTGTAATGTATATGCTTATCATTTCTCAGCCTTTCTGTATCTATAAAAAAAAATCCCATGAGTCAATTTTAAGTTTGTTAATTTACCACTTCAAAACAAATGTTTATAGTATTTTGTACATATTTATAAAGTGTATAATAAAATCATTGAACAATTGACATTCATGTGCGTTAGAAGAACCTACTAATATTGAAATGACACCAGGAAAACCACAAATTAAATGTATGACAGTTTTATTTACCTGAAACCAAAGTTCATGTGATACCATTGTACAATCATCTGAAAATACAGTACAGCAGTTCGGCAAACGATGCCAGCGGAGGGACTGCCCGCCACTCTCATGGTGAAGCGTATGCATCACTACACTGCTCGCTGCACGTCCGACTTCTCAGATATGGCAAAATCTGTTGCAAACATGTTGCACATCTCAGTGCAAAGCAAAATAAGTCTGTTTGGTTTTTAAATATCCCATAAAAGTATTTCCTTAGGAAAGATGAGCCGTTCTTGAGCTTAACAAATATCTGTAGTAATCTGATGAACGTCTATTCTATTTACCAATACTATACATTATCTATTACACAAGTCTGGTAAAACAGAGCTGAGTCAGCGGACATGCACCATGGAATTATGTACCTTTTACTGTACACAGTACTAAGATCTTATCCTAAAATATGTGAATTGTATCGTCTAAGGCTCTTCATGCAGTAGGATGGAACGACTGGCTAGTTTTCATCAGCCATTTATTTTATGGCTGTTCTGTAAAAAGGATGGATGAATTTTATGAGCCCCTGTCTTCATATTACTTAACTGACATGCAGCTTTTGTAAGATGTGCTGCCCAAAACACACATGCACAACACAAAACCAAACCAAAGATCCTGCAAGGAATTTAGAGGAGATGTAGAGTAGCTACTTGGCCTTTGCTGCAAATTAAAAAAAAAAGAGAAGAATCAAATCAAACAGAGAAGACAAATCACAGGCCAAAGTAGAAGCATATGAGCAGAAATTATTTATATTCACCAATACTGCAGAAACAGCTATAAAGGCCATGCTATGGACAAGCACCGTCCATGTTAAATAAAAATAACACCATGTTATGTTATGGGGGCACTTAAATGTCAGCGTCGATGCCAGCTTCCACAGCATGTATAACTATTTCTAGACAGCGTCCACCTGGCACTTTGTGACATTAAAGGCATTTGAAACACCTTGTCATGAATCATAAACAGTATATTTGAAAAACTGCTAGTCCTATCATAAATATCAAAGAGTTGTTCTTTTCAAATCAGCAGTGACTGCGGCTGTGCGTGTGCGCGCGCATAAGGGGAAAGATGAGAGTGCGCTGGAAACTGGCATGCAGGTCAAAGAGTACACACTCTGCAGGTAAACCGTGGGAAAGCTTAAAAAAAAAACCTACAGTTGTCTTTCAAATCACATCACAGCACACATTGGTCTGGTGCTGCAGGCATGCAGAAAGGATAAGAGCATGCTTTAGTAAACTAGTGAGAAAATATGGAGTATGCAATGCAAAAAAAATCTGTGCAGAGATTTTACACTGTGTGCTATGTACAGATATACAGACTTGTCCAGTGACTGGTGGTTTCAGCCTATCAGAGGCCGTCAGTCCATGTTGTGCTCAGTTGATAAAACTAAAAGATCGTGGTGTATTTTTACATATTCAAGTACAGTATGTGCACATTTTCCATACATTGGAAAGATCTCTATACTTAAGATGAAAAACTAAGGCCAAAAAATGGACCTAAAAGCTAAATTAAGACAAATGTATTTACTTCAAGTAAACAAATTTAACAACAGGTTGTATCAAAAATCATTCTGAAACATACTGGTAACATTTGTTTGTCATCTCTTCCCTAAAAATGTAAAAAAGTAAATGTATAAAAAAAAAGCATTGAAATGTGTGTGATGGCTTTGTCTCTACTGCAAAACAAGCTGGCGCTAACCTCAACACTTGACATGGTAACTGATGAAACGGTCGTTAAGACAGATGGGCGGTAATGGTCATACTAACAGCATTGAGGTAGCTGTGCTCTGCCTAATGCAGAAAATAATGAATGAATGAAATGCACGGAGCTCAAAAACCACTCATGCCAGATCCATGCCAGGGCAAATATACTCAGACCTTCCCCAAATAATTACTATTATCTGGTCCATATCTCATCCTCTCTGTACCCAGCCATCTTTTTTCCCCACAGCCTTCCCAAAAATTACAAAATATTAATTATTATTATAAAATAGTGTAAATTCTCTGTACACAGCTCAGACGCGACAGGAACCTCCAACATCCAACAGTAGATCAAAAGATTGAAAAGCATGGTGGCAAAATTAAACATGAGAACCTGTCAGTCAAAGTCATAAAAATATGACTAATCCCCACCCCCCCACTGGCCCCCAGAATGTGTACTGGTGAATTTGAATGTCCTAAATACAAAAGATCTTGACAGCGCATAGGCCGTCAGAGCAGGTGTAAGTGTTGACTGTAAGTTGTTCCAAGTTGACGTAACTGTGTTAGATGTGTGTGTTAATGTCCACTTCACACTGGTGCGCGGGGAGGGCAGTGCACTACAGTCAGTCAGTGCCACAGCATGGAGGACATGTTAGTGTCGGTACTGTAGATCCACAGCACCAGGGGCAGGGAGATGGCCACGAAGGGCCAGGAGATGCCCTTGGCACATGTAGACAGAGAGCAGCCTTTGCGGGCTGGCTTCTCCTGCTGTTTACCAAATTCCAAGTAGTGTCTGGCCAAAAACTTTAGCAGCTCGTCGAGCAGGATGACAGGCAGGGAGATCTTCAGCACCATCATCCACTGGGTGGTGTCCAGGGGGGTGATCTGGAAGATGACCTGGGAAAGAACATGACAACAAATACTATGAGTACTTAGTATTGGAGTATTACACATCTACAGGGAAGCTTTGTAACCACTTGGGGGCAGAAAGGACCTCATAACCCCTGAAGCTCAAAGTGTGTGGGGCAGTCAGCTCAACTCCCAGCTTTGTTTTTCAGTCACATCAAGTCACTGTTGAATAAACTCGTCTCTAAAACTCACAGGCAGAGGTTCCACATAGAGAATGAGAAAGTGGAGGGACATGGAAAGGCAGATGGCTCCGAGCAGCCAAATGTTCTCCCAGGGAGGCATCCGCAGCAGGGACTGGTTTTCTGACAGACTGAACAGACAGAACACAGGAGGAGACTCAGTGATGCAGTTTGCCTTCTGTTTTTAGAGGTCCACTCTCTGAAAGGCACTTACCTGTTCAGAGCATTACACATCTCAATGGTGACCAGCACAGACAGGGCCATGGTCATGGGGTAGGGGGACTCGAACACGTGGCAGTCCAGACCATCAAACTCTGGATTGTCTGGGCCACACTGAAGAAAGTGGCTCTGAGGGGAGGAAGGCAGGGGAGTGAGGGGGAGATCTGAGTGAGGCTGAAAGAAGACTCTCAGACTGGCAGACTTACCAGCTGGTACAGGGTGACCTGAGGTCCATCTTCAGAGACTGTAAACCACCAGGCAGCAGCTCCCACTGTGGCTGCACCCACATATCCTGGGAGCAAGGATACCAAAATAATAGTCGTGAACACAGATAATCTCAGCAAACAACTTCTTGTTGTTCTGTAACAATTTAACTAACCGCCAATGGCTAAGTATCTGAAGAAGAGCCAGCCAGAGATCAGAGGCTCCTTAGCATTGCGGGGAGGCTTCTCCATGATGTCCAGATCTGGGGGGTTAAAGCCAAGGGCAGTGGCAGGGAGGCCGTCTGTCACCAAGTTGACCCAGAGCAGCTGAACAGGAATCAGAGCCTCAGGGAAACCCAGCGCAGCAGTGAGAAAGATGCTGTCCGGAGAAATGACTCCAATTAGCAAATGTCAGGACTGCATGTTGTCACCTAACCTATCTATTATACTTCTGTCCTGCTAAAAGGTAAGAGGCAAAAGCAATGCCGAGCAGACTCACCAAACGACCTCACCCACGTTGGAGGAGATAAGGTATCTGATGAACTGCTTCATGTTATTGTAAATAGCTCTGCCTTCTTCAACGGCGGCCACAATGGAAGAGAAGTTGTCATCAGCGAGGACCATCTCAGAGGCCGACTTGGCCACGGCAGTGCCAGAGCCCATGGCGATGCCAATCTCTGCTTTCTTCAAGGCAGGGGCATCGTTGACTCCATCACCTGTCTGTAGGCAGAAAGCAGACACTGATCAGTGTATCCACAGATCTTTGAATATTATTATCTGATGATAACCAAAAATAGGTTAAAGGCCAACTTCAAAACAAAAAAAATATTTGCTTTGGACTATTGTCAACCAGTAATGATGAATGTTAGACTTCATACCATTGCTGTGACCTCATCGAATCCTTGGAGATATTCAACGATCTTGGACTTGTGTGAAGGTTCGACGCGGGCGAAACAGCGAGCATGAGTCACAGCCTCGCGCTGAGCAGAGGGCGACAGTTCATCAAACTCTCGTCCGGTGAACGCCATGCCCTCGATGTCGTCCTCTTCGGTGAAGATGCCGATGCGGCGGCAGATGGCCACAGCTGTGCCCTTGTTGTCACCAGTGATCATGATGACGCGGATGCCGGCCTGATGGCATAGCTTAATGGAGGCAGCCACTTCCTGTCTGGGGGGATCCAGCATGCCGACACAGCCGACAAAGGTGAGGTCCGACTGGATGCAGAGAGACAAAGGAATGACACTTCAGCAAAAAAAGTACAAAAAATCTTATAAAATCTTATTAAGCCAAGCACAGACTCTGAGGAAATTCACCTCGTACTCCGAAAATTTGGAGGTGTCGGAGAGTGTCATCTCGTCTATTTTTGGTGGGCTGTCTCGTGTGGCCAAAGCCAGGCACCTTAGGGTGTCACGACCTGTTCCATACTCACGGATCACAGACATGACCTTTTCCTTGATGGCTTTGTTGAGGGGAACCTTGTTGTTGCCAACTCTGACATGAGTGCATCTCTCAATAACTCCCTCTGGGGCCCCCTGTGCAGTCGGACAGAGAATTATGATGTTTATACGATGGTAAAAATCATGAAAGGCAAAGCCACCAACAAATCCTCAGTATGTTTCTCAGTGACCTTGACAAACATTTTTCCAATGGAAGACCGGGACTTGTTAGGGTTGCAGTAGACAGACATGGACTTCCTGTCTCTGGAGAACTCTAGAGTGAACTCCTTCCTCATCAGCTGCTTGATCACCTGATCAGACAAAAGAGGAGAGTGAGAAAGGCCTGCTGAGTGGGAGCAGTGGAAGTGAGAGGTGCGAGCAGACGTGGGCGTTTGTGTCACTCACTGAGTTGCAGGCGTTAGCTCTGTCAATCTTAGACAGGTTGTGGACGACGCTGTCAAAGACGTTCATCTTCTCCACCAGACATGTCAGCGCCGTCTCTGTGGCCTCGCCGACCTTCTCATACACGCCCTTCACCTGAGATCAAAATGATTCATAGTCACATTTGTTCCATTTCTGTTTGCACGAGAGTTTAAACATAGTTACACAAACAATACATAACAGAAATAGACACTTTGACTCACATTAGGTATCACGTGTAGGTAAGTGTTATATGTATATATAGTTCAAACCTCATTAAAATCCAGGGAGGAGTCGTTACACAGGGCACAGATGGTGGCCAGTTCAACCAAAGCATCGAACTGGGAACACTTCACTGGTTTACCATCCTGGTACCTGAGAGCAAGTGCAGAATATCAACCTATACATTTAAGTATTTAATATTCAACAGAAAGACTCTGTAAATCTTTCTTCTGCTGTTTAGCAGACGACTGTCTGACATTTAACAGGTCATGTTTAGTACTGCATCTTTTTCACCTACACCCAGCCAAATTGTATTTGTCTCCTGGATTGGCTTGTTAGAAAATCAACAAATCAATAAAGTACATTTTTTAAAATCTTGAAGTACTCACACTTCTCCCTCAGGTGCATAGGTAGAACCTGTGATGGTGAACTCTGACAGTGAACAGCTGTCACCTTCAGCTTTGTTGACAATGAACATCTGGAGATCATAAGGAGGAACAAAATCAAATAGAGTTTTTCACCATTTAATGTCATGTCAAAGTTTGCTGATACAGCAGGTGGCAGCAGAAACCACAAAAATCTCCCAGTGGTTCCCAGTAGTGGGAACATTTACACAGTAGAATCAGCCCGCAGTGTTAAGGAGTGTCACTGTGAGGCTCTGGCCAGGTGGCCCAATGCTTCTTCGTGAGAGAAAGTGCGCAGCTGTGTCCAAAAGGAAGAAGCTGCCGTACCGGGTCTGCTCCAGTAGAAAGTGTTAGTATACAGACATATATATTTATACACACGCACACAAACTGCTTGTATCAGAACATGGACAATGGCCGTGGATAATAAAACGATGAGCCGAGTCAAAGCAGCCTGGCGATTAGAGCCAATGGACACTGGGTCCGGTTGAAAGATACCATCAAAGCAAAACGCCGTACACGGGGACAGATGGTGGTCTAAATGTAGATTAGAATGAAATCTGCAGGTTTTCATTATTTTAGCCTCAAACTTACATTGGATGCAAATGTATACATTCTTATTTAATATGTTGATAAAGTAACTTTATCTCTCTAGTGGTTTTAAGAGCAAACGTTTTCTTATTTCAGTGTATTCAGTTTGATACATGGCTCACTAGGAATTAGTAAACTGAATTATAGAATGGTACAGCTACTACGACAGACAGAGACCTAAACAACAGCATGATAAAACTGTAAATGAATGACACAATTCTAATTCAGGCTGTGCCAAAGTTGAATGAGAGCACTCAAAGAAAAAAAAAGTGGAGTGTCTTCCTAATGAGGAGCCAAATAACATCAGGGTGCTCTTCACAGACACACACACACACACACACAGAGGGAGAGAGAAAGGAAATACAGGCTGTCTGCTGTGCAGATTTTCACAAGGTCAGTTATGCAACAGTAGCACTGCAAGTCATCCAACAACTCGAAAGGTGAAAACTAGAGGAGTGGCAGCAAGTTGCCTTTTTGTTAAGTAACCTGGATACCTGATCAGGAGGAACACACCCTCTCCCTCTGTTTTCACAGACAGTATCTTTACTTAGCAGACACCTGTATGAAAGTGACTTACAAACACTAACTGCAACAACAAAGACGACAAGGCAGCAACAACCAAACAGTCCATCAATGCACCGTGTGTGTGTGCGTGTGTGCGCGTGTGTATGTGTAGGAGTGACTCACTCGACAAACCGACATCTGGTTAGTTGTCAGTGTTCCTGTCTTGTCAGAACAGATGACGGAGGTGCAGCCCAGGGTCTCGACAGATGGCAGGCTGCGGACGATGGCATTCTTCTTGGCCATGCGACGCGTGCCGAGGGCGAGGCAGGTAGTGATGACAGCGGGCAGACCCTCAGGGATGGCTGCCACAGCCAGTGCCACGGCTATCTTGAAGTAGTAGACGGCCCCACGAAACCAGGAGCCCCCGTGGACGGGGTCGTTGAAGTGTCCGATGTTGATGATCCACACAGCGATGCAGATGAGGGAGATGACCTTGGACAACTGCTCACCAAATTCATCCAACTTCTGCTGCAGGGGCGTCTTCTCCTGCTCGGTGGCCGCCATCTCGTCACGGATCTTACCAATCTCTGTGTTGACGCCAGTGGCCACGGCCACACCCACGGCCTTTCCAGCGGCAATGTTGGTGCCCTGAAGCGACAAGCAGATAGATATGTTGGCTTAAGTCCATCTAATAACATCTTCAAATAACAACAACAGGAGCAAGTTTTTCCAGAAAGCTGTTGGAAAATAAATACACAGGAAGTGCAAGGAGCTCAGCAGAATGTGTGGGAATGTGTACAGAATTAAAACTTACTGAGAAAAGCATGTTCTTCTTGTCCTGATTGACAGCACGTGGGTCAGGCACAGGGTCGGTATGTTTGATCACAGAGACAGACTCACCTTCAAAGACGTAAAGTAAAATAAGTGCATTTGTTTCACACAAACTACAGCCAATTACGCCTCCAGAGACGTCTCTATGATGCTGATCATTCACACTGTATCGCGCTGATGGGTCATAATAAACCTCTGAGCCTCATTTTGGGTCAGTTCAAATAACCGTATTCATTACCATCCAGCTATTGTGGTTCTTTAAACCAAAAGAGTTTCCCACTAAATGTGGATGAGGTTACATTGTGTGCTCATATTTTAAAAGGCATTAGCAGAGAGTAAATGACTTATGAATCCTCAAATCAAACAGCTGGAATGTGTGCTGGTTACAACAGCATGTACACAATAACCCATGTGGCTCATAGCAGTGAAGCTAAATTTAGTGCGAGTGTGTGTGTGCACAACATACACACACACAGACGCACACAAAATAAACAGAAAGTGGTGCATGTGCAAGGACCTCAGCAGAACGTGTGCGATAGTATCTGAATTTAGCAGACACGGTCCTTCTTGGAGGATCTGTTTTAAACATACACAACTTTCTATTAATTACAGGAACTTGGTGCTGTATGTGCAGTTAAATGCAGGCATAGTTTTTGGGGTTTGTGTGAAAAATGTTAATATAAGAATAATGAGAAACATTATAAAGGATAAAATGTTAACCTATACAAGTATTTAAAGTTTAATTCAAGTGGCGAATTGCGAGTCAGTTCTCCTGTGTATAAAAGAGACACACATCACAGTCATCAAATAAATATTCTGAGAATAAACTGATAAAAATGACATAGAAAAATACTGTTATGGCTGCAATATCATCAGCAGATGTCTTACCAGTCAGAATGGACTGGTCCACCCTCAGGGTTGTTGATTTGATTGAGCAGATACGGATGTCAGCAGGTACCTTGTCTCCAACTACAACCAAACACATCAAAAAACAATGATGTCAAAAACATAAACACACGGAGAAATATATTGCTAATGAAACACTTTATCCTAGGTTTTCTATTAAGTCTGGGACCAAAACCTCATGTTAATAACAATGGACAGAATAAATAAAGTGTCTTGACACCTAATGAAAGCAGCGTACTGTACAGTGTGGAGCAGAGAGCCAAATGCAGATTTAACAGACGAGATGTCTACTTTCTGCAGGCAATAAACTCGTCAATAGTGTAAACTAAACCGACGCAGCTCAACTCACTACAGGGTGGTTGGCTGTGTCACATAGCAGAGGCGAGGGCTGCAATTGCTATGGGGGAAAGAGAAAAAGAGCCAAAGAAAAGAGGAGGAAATGAAGGACTTGTGCCTTTAAAGGCTTGTCTCAAAGGAAAAGGCCAATTTGGGTGCATTGGAATTGAAGTGACCCAATTCAGCCTCCTAATGGTACATAAAGGCAATGGAAACTGGGGAAATGGCTCAGGCTATGGCACAGTTCCATTGGCATAGTCTACTTATAGGCCTACATAGTTAGAAATGCAAATTGTGTCAGATTGTTACTAAAGACTACGCACATGGAATAGTCGGAATTCAATCTCCACACAAGGCCACCATATATCCAGGAAGCAAACAATTTAATAAAACCTTGGTAAGATAGGGAACGAGGGAAAGACAAAGCCCACTGTGCCCTTCAGAGAATGAGGGGAAAGTAGCAAGGAGACCCACAATACATGCAGGCAAATATGTTCCCTGATGCACTGATGGGGTTTAAACGTGGCAGTATGATGGCAGCTGATTCCTCATCACTGTCACACGTAGAGACAGAGAGACAAATACTAGGCCCCAGATCCTCTAAATAACTGGAGTGGATGGAGGCACTGAAGGAATTTAAGTTGTCATAATCACATTGCCTCACCTTACTAGTCTATTAACAGGACGTCCACATAACCCACTCATTTCCAACTATACCTTTAGCCTCATTACAAATATGTGTCGGGTAGTTCAAAAGTCTTGCTCTGACTGTCGTCTTCCCCCTGGGAAACATGACCTTGTGAGAAGTTGGGCAACTGTCAACTCATTAGACAGTGGTGCCAGAAACTGATCTGTCAGCAGAAACGTGCCAATCATGGCAGACTGTAACGGCTTTTCTGAGAACTACTAACATTTAGCTCAGCTGTGCATAAACCATTTAGCTTGGTACAACGGGCACGGTTGGTCACACTACCCGGCTCATAAATGGAAAAATGTATTCGTAAGGTGTAAATAAAAAAGTCTAAGACTACAGTCAACATCGTCATGATATGGATCAGTAATATTGCTGTACATTATAAGAACTAGTTTTATAGCCACATATTTAACTTTCTTAATCACCCCCTTGTCTGGCAGAGATTACTCTTGGCTAAATACACAGGAAGAAAACATGACATGCTTTTCTTTACATTCACATCCCAGTTGGTTATGTAATATGCTGCGCCATGGTTCAGCAGTCTGCTTAAAAGAAAAAACACTTCTAAGAAGAGCGCTGAGCCAGAAACAAAGTTAACGATGGGCTTGTATTGCTGGTGCTTGCTCGTGTTTTCCCACAGAGACAACAGTGTTCAGACTCTGAGAAACGTCTGTGTGGCTGTGCTACACTGCAGACATGCTCTGATGAAGTGTGTATATAACATCTGTCCCTTCATGTCAACATCCTACTTGGTAGCAGGCCAAACATCTCCTCAAGCATGACCACTTTTCACCCCTGTGCGCGCCAATGGGTCATATAGTGTAATGTAACAATAACCAAAAGGTCAGCCTGGTGACTAACATGGAAGCAGTGACTTTTAAACAGATCTATCGGTTGGAAGTGACGGGACTAGTGTTCGGGGATAACGTGTTGTTCAGCGGGCCAGGTATCTTCAGCTGAACAAAAAAGCTGACCACGTGTCAGGTTCAGGAAGACATTTCAAAGCAGTGAACAGGTGAAATATCCTGCAGCATCATATCATGTTACCGTGAGTGAGAACAAGCAATAGGGGACTAAAACGTCTAATTCTATTTATGCAAATGTTTTGTTTGAGTTAGCCTTTAGCTGTACTACTGTGCATACAACTCAGGGCAGGAATCTAACATATTATCATAAGTTACAAAGTGACTTTCACTGTTTGACATGTTTGTTAGTTGATGGCTGGAAAGAGAGAGAGATAGACCAATTTACCAACAGCTGACTACTTTGACTTCCTGCTGTTGATACCACCGCTACAAACATGTTCAGGTAACTTTATGTACGATACTGACCTCTGCCCTCAGTTATGTAAGCACCATCGTTTCACCAACTCCTTTAGAGCTCCACTTTGTTTTTGTGATGAATCTTAATCAGAAGCTGACAGAGCGTCTACATAGCATGCACTCACTTATGTTGCCATAGAAACAAAGCTTGTCCCAGGCCTGGTAGCAGTAAAGCTCCTGTCAAAATGAACAGGGGCTTTCTTTGGTGGAAGAAACTGCGTGCACATTAAGCATGATACAATTACTGTGGTTAGAAACCAACATCAAGATTCTAGTGACTACAAAGACATTATAAACAATCCCTCACCACAGCGCACATACTGTATTGTGCCGTCTACATTTCAGGGAAAGAAGAATCTAAACACTGTACTGTTTGCTGTTTGTTTTAAAAAAAATTTAAAACTGCAATGAGGCAGAGCCCACTGAATGTACTATAGTATCACTGCAGCACAAACTGCATGTCCCTAGGCCTCGCCATGTAACACATTAATGTTCAGCAGTGGCCCCTCCTTAAAGTCTGTGCAGGATTAAACTCTGACCTCTCACCATCCCATTTATCGCTAACAGCATGGCACTGATTCCCAGCAGTCACTGCACTACATGACTTGGGGTTAATAAGACTAGTGCAGCAGGTCAGTTGAGTTTAGTGGGACTTTAGATGCACACATCTCTAACCTGCACAGCTTGGTTTAAATTAAAACCCCTCTGCTGCTCTGATAGACTTCACTGCATCTGAAATTCCTGTGTTTTTGAAGCGTGTTTCCATTGTTGGCAAGATGAGACCGTTTCTCTCCATCTTACTGACAACTCAGAAACCGTTGCCAAAAGACAGTCCCTCAGTGACACGGATACTTGCCAGACCACATTAAATGTCACATACTATCCATGGTGTCTGGAATCTTAGTGGAGGGTGCGGGTGCTGATGGGTAGGAACACTGTGCATTGAGCATGGCGGGGTGGGACAGTTATCCACAAAGCGCTTCCCTATAAGGCAATCTCTCTCTCCAACACAATGAGCGCAGATGAGAGATCCTGTATACTGCCCCCCCACATGATTCCCCGCCACTACCAGGCTTCACAACTTCACATGCAGCATTGAACAAACCCGCTGAGCGCTGCTGCTCTAATATGAGGCCAACACTGAAATCTGCAAGCTGAAATCCGCTGTGTACCATGCTATGACAAGAATTAACTCTACAGGAGGGGACTAGAGAAATCCATGTTTGCAAACATCATTTGTTGCATTATTGTATATAATTACTTGGATCAGTCCAGGATCTAAGTCAGACCCTTTCTGAAAAGTAAATGTCTGCTCACTTGTTCAGATCTGAAAGCTTTAAACGACATAAATAAAATCAAGAAGTTAATAATAAGCTAGTTGAGATGAAGGTCCCGGAGGTGCTTAACACAGAATGTTATTTCTGTGAGAATGCATCTGTGAAGCTGATGAGTGCGAGTAGGAGGCGGCCTTCAGATCCCTCACAGAGAGCAGCACAGATTGGCCGCAGGCTATTCTCATGGCTAACGCAGCCACAGAGGGCTCATCTCTGTGTCCTCTACCTCAGCTCAGCAGCCGGCCGGGCAGCATCTGCGTCATCACACACCTCCTCTGTGCTGCAGGGGTCACTTTGTACCTTCAGGTAAATATTAAGCATTAAAAGGGTGGGCTCTAAAATACAGTACATCAGGAGGTTTTGGGAAAAAGGTTGAAGCTGATGAGCTGCAGGATAAAGCGCCTGGTTTTGCTTGGCTACATTTATGAATATGCCACAAACTGCTGAGAGCAAAAAGCCTCCAGCTACCCTTATCAGGGGTTTCTAAATAAGTAGGTCTCTAATGTACAAGGGGAGGCCTCACAAGTTTCTCTTTAAACTTGTGCCAAATAATTAAGCTCCTCGTGCTCAGTTTCTCTGCAGCTCCGAATCTGAAGTTATGATTAGCACAGTCCACTAATTATATACAGTATATTAAAAAAATATTAAAACTAAAAAAGTAGCGGATTTTAAATCCATGTACACTCCTGATTTATTTGCCCTCGTCAAGGTTACTGAGGAGTCCTGCTAAAGACTGTCCACTGTACGCAATGCTGCCCAGAGCAGGATGGGAGGGGCACGCACGGGTGGGACCAGACACCTGTCATCTTCATGAATGTCACTGCCTCTATAAATACTGCATTCCATAATCTAAATGGCCTATGAGAGCCAGAAGCTACCACTATGCAGAGAAAAACGGGCATAGGGTTAAACAGAGTATCAAGATAATGCTGGTGTTTTGGGGACTTAAGCATTTCTCAACACATCTGTTCATCCCTCTACAGAATTATGCTGACGGGGGAAACAGCATTCAAAAATCAAAGCCTTACATCCTCAGGGCTTTCAGCTGCTGAAAAACGCTGACTGTTCCTAAGTCCACAAACCACATGGGGTAGGATACTATTTGGATAAGATGAGCTCCGGGGATGCAGTAGCAGCAAGTGTCCTGAGTGAGCTCAAATTAGCATGTGTGGGGACAAATTCACACTTCTCACACTGTAAAATTGGCCTTAAAATCATTTAGGTTCACTCTTTGTGGCAGTGCTTAATAAGAGCGTCCCAAAATACACCACTCCTGCAGGGCGAGTCACTTCTGAAATGACACCTGGGGACTGGGGAGGTTTTAGCTCCGACTTGTGCTGAATGTGGTCCATGACAATACCTGGACTCATTTGACCTGTCAACAGTAGGTTTTATCTAAGGCAGAATCGAACTCGATGAGGACCCATCACACAATGTGTCTCTTTTTTAAACTCCAGAAATAAATTCTGCACCTTCAGGGCAAAAGTAACAATTCTTCATAAAAACTGCAGTGGCACAGTCCATTTCCTCTGACTTCCAAGACATGC
Organism: Microctenopoma steveboyesi; assembly: GCA_032359275.1. Lineage (NCBI taxonomy): Eukaryota > Metazoa > Chordata > Actinopteri > Anabantiformes > Anabantidae > Microctenopoma > Microctenopoma steveboyesi. Next base: position 3,032,994 of record JAUMHF010000026.1, read on the forward strand.
TCCTATTTTATGGTAATGGTTTATTCCAGGTGTTTCCTTTGCCCAAGTAAGAAATGAATGAAATAAGCAACATCTTGTCAAGAATAACCTACCGGCGACCTCCACAATGTCCCCAGGAACTATGTCTCTGGCCTTGATCCTCTGCACAGTTTTTCTGTCCTGCCGGTACACTTTCCCCATCTCAGGCTCATACTCTTTAAGAGCTTCAATGGCATCCTCAGCATTGCGTTCCTGGGGAGGGTAAAATGAGATTTAATGCCAACATTTCTGAGAAGCTCTGAGACAAACTGATAATATTACATAGAGTGAAATGTGTGTTCTTGGCTCAGTGAAATCAAATTGAATGAGGACCCATCTCTTTGAAGATGAGCTTGGTTTTTACTTTATCGGGTTTTGGTTGGAGACATTTAGGTGTGTATGAAAAATGGGCATATAAATCACATTATTTCCTGCCTCTTGACATTTTCCAGTTTCAACCTTCACCAGCATCTTCAATGATTATCGCCATCAACACATCACTCAGAGCAGACTGCCCACGCATTTTTTGAATAAATAAGCCAGTCTCATATGTAAGCAGCAAACAGAAAGCCTGTCGATGGCAGCTGACAGACAGTTTCTTTTCAACAGCAGTTTGAGACAACCATCTTTGACAAACTAGAAGCTACAAACTTTCAGTCCGTAGTGTTTCTGTACAGTGTCAGAGAGGTATAGCAAATGAAAAATACATGCAATGCAAATCACAGCTTGTTACTGACTCACACCTATAACCAACAGTGTATTACTCATTTGATCACCAACAGCTTTGCTAATAGCAGTTCTCTGTCCGTTCTTATGTCTGTTCTGAACGGTGACTGAATGTCACATCATGCACATTCGCGGCGTACCATCATGTTGCACCGCATAGACGTTCACACTGACTAACAGGAGCTTTCCATACCTTCTTAACCTGAAGTATTCCTGGAGTAGTGTCTTAAGATCTTAAGTGTCTTGTTTGTACTGGTGAAACCAACAAACATTGGTTTTATGTAATGTACAACCATTTTCATCTTAAGTCGATTGTTCTGACAGGTAGTTACTGACTGAAAAAACATCTTAATCTGTGCAGCAGAACGGGCATATAGTGACTTCCCAGGATGTGAAGATTTCTCACCTGCCACACTCCGACAATGGCATTGGCTATGAGAATGAGTAAGATCACAAAGGGCTCCACGAAGGCTGTGATAGTTTCTTCTCCCTCTTCGAACCAGGCCAAGACCTGAAAACAGCACAAGAAACAGTATAAATTACATATCATAAATAATATAATCTTTGCCTTTTAACAGAAAGAGTGTTTTGTTATACGAGGGTCTTGTTGAAACTTGTTGACGCTTAACATCAAAGCCAGAGACCATCAGTAGCTAATGATCATCCCACACATTTGTTGTGTAAAACCCCAGGAAGCATTGGGAACAAAAATAATTAAGATGCACTAAAACTCTATATGAACACCAACATACATTTTCAAACCCTAAAAAGCAAAAAACTGATCATTTGCCTAATCTACTGTGCAGAGTAATAGTGACTATAGATTTTGTGTAACTGCTGACACCATAGAGCCCGTTTGAACCAACAGTCACACCCTTTTTAAATGGAACTTTTTATGAAGGGGAATCTTTCCATTATAAGCAATCATGAAGGGACATGCATTACAATCCAAATAACTCTACTTAATGCATTTACTAGAGTGAAACGTCTTGCAGCTAACAAATAGAATTCTGACCTGGAGTTTTATTTAACTTTTTGTTCCTAGGATAATGGTTTTACGTCAGAAAGACCTCGGTATCTGGCTGTGTTGGATTCCAGAGACATTTTACATGGTGTAACTAAAATGAAAAGCAAATCTCTTAAGAGTGGCGTCAACACAGAAGCACACGGCTCAAGATCAGTTTTCCAACGACTTAAAACCAGTGTTGTATAGTAACAAAGCAATAATACTTTACTACTGTACTCAGGTATGTTTTGGAAGTATTAGTACTTCATTTGAGTTGTTATTATAAATCAACTTTCACTTTTACTTCACTACATTTTCTAATTTAAAAGCATACTTTCACTCCGATTTATTTTCAGCGCAGAGTGTCGTTATTCATTAGAAAACAAATAAAATGACATGAGGCGTTTTCTCTGGCGCTCTTGGTTTATGTGACTGCAACAGAAGATTTAAGGAAGCCGACTACTAATCACTGCAACGTGTAAACCCATCACTCCACACTCACCCTGTCTGCTAAAACTTAACACATCCTTACTTTACATGCTGTGTAAATGTCCTAATTTTCAAAGTTTAGACAGCGTGCTGTTGTTACTAACATTTACTTGTACTTCTATTACTCAAGTACAGTAAATTATAGATTACTTGTCATACTTAAGTACAGTAAATACTGAATACTACAGATCTAATGAACACCTGGGATTCAGTTCAGAGAAACCACTTCAGTAGTTCCTAGGTTTAGGCTATCTGAATGTGATTTACTTCCAAATACCTCATGTACATATTAAACGGTGTGTTATGTTGATGTGGACATGCACAATTGTAGGAAGGGAGCCCTCCCACTGAGGGCGAGGGTCCAAATTTGGTCTCGAGTGGCGCTCTGTTGCCCTGTCAGACAGCTGCCACTGACACCTCTGTATCACCTGACCGGGCACTGCACGCTACATACCGGCTTACACGCAGGCACTCGTACAGGATATCTCTGCCATCAGTGTGTCCTTCATTCTTCACTATACTATTAATTTAGTTCAGTACTGTAGTGTCCATTCAATTAAGAAAACGTGTAAAAAGTAAAAGGAGATTTTCACAGTACCAAAAATTTTGCCGCCAAACTAAACACATCCATCTGGCTTCAAGTGCTTCTGTTTTTTTTTTTATTTAGCAAAACAAAGAATTTGAAAAAACTAAAACTGTTGTGCCTGAATTCCAGAACAATAATTCATGAGAATGTTGCATCAAAAATATTTGTTAACTTCACTTTTGAGTGTGCTTGGACACATGCTGATTATGCTATAACACAAAGGCAGCTCAATCATTACATGTTGATCTGTCTAACGCTAAAGGTCAGCGTCCTGAGCGGGGCCGCGTATAGTCAGCAGCCGTGCCTGATGACTTGGCACGTGGTGATAGCAACTCAATGCTGCTGCTACTACTGTTGTCACCATTCCTCAGATGGGTCGCTAGCCTTCTCAGCTGTTTAAGAGGCCCCAGTATACGAGCGTAACCCCAGCTCGGTTACACAAACTGAACGCATTCACACTTCTGCACTATGCAGTGCATAAACTCTCCCCTGCTATTCATTACACAGGGCTTAATACTGATCCCGTCTGCAGTTTTGACTTCACATAAACATACTTTAAGTCAGAGGTGAGAAGGGAACGATGTGTGTGTGTGTAGGGTGCGGTAACCTTTTAGATTATATGTGATTATTCGTCTGAGTCTGAACACAGCACAAATGAGGTAACAAGACAATAGAAAGAAAGTAAAGCACGTCAGTAGGTTAAGAACCTGTGCAGGAGGTGACTCAATTTCATTCAATTCAAATCAGGTTTAAAATAGCATGATAAACCAGGCATTATCCACTTCACAAAAACAAGAGTCATACTTACAAAAGATATACATGCGGCCAGCAGAAGAATCCGAACAAGTAAATCTTCAAACTGTTCAAGGACAAGCTCCCATAAAGATTTCCCTAGAGAGTAAGCACCTGGTTAAAAACAATCCAGGACAGAAACCTGTTACCATGAAATAACACTGACAATATTAGTGATTACCTTCTTCAGCTGGTAACTCTGCGTGTGTGCCCGAGGAGTCCATCCAGAGATGACAAAGGTAGCAGACAGAAAAGAAAAAAGTGGTAAGTAGAGCATAAGTATTTGTAGATCCCTAGCTATGAGGACGCTCGGTTCCTGTTTTTAGATGGGGAAATGACTGCTAGGACAAGGAGTTCAGTAAGGTCCCCGAGTCAGAGCAGCGTTACCTTGATTGAACACAAATCTCAGACTTTAACTGGTTTTGTTTTGACATATTTCCTGTTTCAATTCAGATTAAGCAAAGTGTGAGTTGAGTGCTGTATTGTTATAGTGATGCTGGGGACCTACATGCGTGAACCTGTCTTACTGTCACATTCAAGTACAAAAATTTCCACCACGCTGCATAATGTATCTTTTTTTTTTTGGAAGATGCTATTCAGATATCGGGTTCCAACTATATAAGACCACATACTGAGGATTCATTACACAATAGGAAAACTCCAATCAGTGTAAAGGTCAAAATGCTTCAGAGCGAGGGGACTATAGCCTCTGTGATCTGAATATAAAAACAGCTGTTAAGGTCTGGGACAAGAGAGATTAACGTAGCAGGATACGTTGCTCCAGCAATCCTGTGGCCACCGTGTCAAATGCCAGCTGATCTCCAAGCACAGGAACCTGCGTGCTGCTGGCTTTGCTTTGAGAAGCACCCACCAAGGTTACAATGTCATCATCTTTAACAACCAGCGTCAGCAAAGTACGCGTAGGAACCACAGTGAGGTGTCACACACTGATCCAGTGTTCAGAAATGTACAAACAACGACCCGGTGATCAACAGTGGTCCAACGTCTGCTAAGATTAATTAGTTACGATGTAAGACACAGGAAACCCTCGAGGTCACCAGTGATGACGTCAGTCCGGCGGCTACATGGGGCCCGGTATCACCGGCCGGCTGAGCTCGCTCAGGACTTTTACCCCCCACATAATGAATAATGGTGCCGTGTGTTGAGCACGAAGTGTCGTACCGTTCAGGCCCCATTTCTCCTTCTGTCGTTTCACCTCGTCCAGGGAAAGTCCTGTGCTCTCATTGACGCAGAAATAACTGTAAACTTCTTCCACGCTCTTCGTGTGCGCGTTCTCCATGGCGGACAAGCGGCTGCTTCCCACAACACTTTGCCCTCAACACTGCCGTATGTAGCCGGCTCTTTAAAACTGTCGTTCACAGGAGGAAGTTCGCCAACTGTGAACCGTGCATTCACACTCGGATATCTGTCGACGCTACTGCCCGCGGTCTAATGTGTCTCTCTAACCCCTGTTAAGATCTACTTCAGGAAGAATTGTGGCCAGGGTCAAATTCCTCTTCCCTGCCTGGATGACGGTTACGCTGAGCGTCCTGGTATCTCCAGAAAAATGGTGGAAAAGTATCTGCGGCAGTGTATTGAGGACCGCATTCACCCGTCCAGTTCTCCCGGGTGCTACCGCGCCGTGTTCTGCCTCACCGTGGCGCAGCTCGCTATGGCTCTGCACGGTACGGACCGTGAGGTTTTATCAAAGCGCCTACGCCGCATGTGGACTAATGTCATTGGACGAGCGCTGTGAGCTACGTTCAAACCATGGAGACGTGAAATACACAGGAAGTAGCTGGGGAATGAGAGCCGCGTCTCCTCACCGCCTTCATGGATGGAGCACATACTGCTGTCCCGGGCGTATGGAAATCAACGAAACCGGACCAATTAAGAAAATAATACTTTTCTAGTTGCCCACAGTGTCTGGTGTAGCGTGTTTGGCTGCTGGTACTGCTTTCGTAAATTACGTTAGACGTGCAAAATATCGCATAGTAGCATATATATATATATATATATATATATATATAGTAGACATGCTATGCTGGCTGTTGACGGCAAGAAGGGAAAAGATGAACAATTCTAGTATTTGTTTAGTCATTCGCGGCTTCCGTAGACTCAGCGACATCGTGGACAAACCCACCTATCATATTAACACCATGGCCACATACGGTAAACACACCTTGCTTATCTGGATTCACTAACTACTTCACACTGTTCTCACAGACTACCGGCATCCCATCACTCAAGTCCTACGTCTTACTGTAATGCTACTTCATTTACACTTGACTAAGTCTCCGGTATGTCACAGCTAGTAACACAAAATATTTACACCAACGAGGAGCAAACACATACCAGCCCATCAACAATGACATTTTTCTAGTTTACATCTGCATAACAAGTGTAAAGACATGATCCAAGTGTGGGGGCGCTGGGTCAATCCCCAACCCCACATTGTGTTCTTTACGGGGAATCACTGTCAGATGTTTTACAGGGCTGGCGTGCACCATCTGTTAACACATCTTAATAAGGCCCCCAAGAAGCACAAGGTGTTACAATAATAACATAGTAGTGGCTCGTTGGACATCAAGCTGCCTTTCAAAATCCACACTTGATCTGTTTGGCGCAAGAGTCGCGTTTGCTGTCAACAGCAGATTAGATTTCTAAGGGAGTGACGGTGGCATCCTGAAACACCCATGAAGACATTTGTTGGGAGGAACATGAGGTGTTCAAAGCCTAGGCTAAGTGTATGCCACACTACTTTCAAAAAAAGTAAGTTTACTATTAGAACAAAAATATATTCTGTGACACATGTAGCTAAACATAGAAAAAATAAATATTTGATACTGCAAAACATATTTGATTATGATGAATGATGAGGCTTTTATAATAAAAACAGAGTCAAAGTGAATATAAAATACATTTGGTAGAATATAAACTATTCATGTCTTAAGTGTAAAGATTTATGCTGAGTAAGGTTATATTACAGGAAAATGCTATGATATAATACAATCAAGCAGCACCATATTATTATTTAATTTGTACTGTTCAAAGCAACAGAGGTCCCAGTGAACTCCAAAATTGGAAAGACACCCATGACCAAGGTCATAGTCGCCTGCCAAAAATAGTTGACCGCGGGCACATCCCAAGTGCACCACTTTGTATGCAGTTATCTTTGGACACTTTGACTGGAAGTATATTCTCAAAGATGTGTAAATACAAGTCAGCAGGGGACAGCGAAAGTTAAAAGCCAAACTTTGTACAAATATATCTTATATAATATAGTGTCCAGTAACAGTTTACATATAATAACTATTATTAAGACATTTTACAGGCCCTGGCCTCTAGACAAAGCCTCACAGAACCAGCCTATCCTCTCCTCCCTCCTGGATGACCTGACCAATAGATGCCTGGCTTTGAGCTCGTATGAAGCACTGTCTCTTGCACTCCATCAGTTCCTCCAGGTCTCGCCACATTTTCATCTGCTCCATGTTGGCATTGTGGTTTTCCCGTACCATCTTCTGCTTCTCGCGTAACTTCTGGAAACCACAAAGAAAGAGTACTGTATGAGTGTGATCACTGTTAAGAGCTGGACTAATTCTATTAAAAAAAGACAAATTATAT
>JAUMHF010000026.1:3040253-3092718 GCA_032359275.1 Microctenopoma steveboyesi
ATATATATATATAGAAAGAGAGAGAGAGAGAGATACTTAGTCTTTTTTAATAGAATTATAGTCTACATTGCTGCAACTTTGTAAGTTTCCAGTAGGTGTCCTTTTTACCCTGTCTGTCCTCAGACCATGTTCTTGACAGACTTTAGGAATTTATCCAAGTACTGACCCATAGCATCTGCCAAGACAGTCCTTTGACACTCTGCTTACCTTTCCAAGTAACTCCTGTTCTGAAATGTTCTTCATGTACACTTCCCTAAAAAAGATGCAGAAGAATACAATTCAGATGTAAGCCATTACAATCTCACATGTTTATCTTACCCAGTTTTTAAATAAAGGTGTGGTGTGTCACCATATTTCGATATCAGAAGGTGTGGTAATACCTGCCTGACAACTCTTTGTGCTGTATTTGAGAATAAAGTGGCAGCAGCTTAACTGACTGTGGTGTAATAAGAGCTCGCAGAGGCAGAAAAAAAGAATGGCTATTCATCTTTGCAAGCAGCTGGCTGGCCTGGCTCGACATGCTCACCGGATGGCCTTCTTCCTCTCTTGCGGATCAGAGGACACATAGGCCTTCATTTCTTCTGCCGCACGCTGTATTTGCATCTCAATGATCTGTGGAGGACAGAGATGGAGAGATAATGTTTACTGTCACAGTGGGTTTTTGGGGGCAGGCCATTTGCAAAACGTTCTGACATTTTATCTACTTGAGAAGCACCCCAGTGGGTGGCAAGTTGAAGATCAAAGGTCAATTCTAAATGCACTGCATTTGCCTAATAAACTGCTGATAACAATAGAGTCTCCCTGTACCAAACTGTGACATTTATTTCCTGCTTTAAGCAATTAGCTTCTTAAAACTTGCCACTGTCATGGAGTTGATATAATGGTAACGGTTTTCCTCCTGTGCTGTCTCCTCTCTCAATGTTTTCACGTCCTGGGAATTAGAAAGAGAGGAACACGGCCATGCAGTAAGTTACTATTTACAATATCACAAACATCTATTATACAAGTAATAACTATACCTGTTCTAGTTTAGATCTGTTGCTCTCCAGACCAGCAGCACAGCTTTCATACTGTCCCTTCTTTTCTTCATAGTCCTGGCTTAGCTCCTGTTAAGATTACAATCCAGACACACAGGAACTGAGAGACTTAATGATTTAAAATGCAGAATGAGCATTAAGACATATATATAGAATATGCATTTTCAACACTTGTCAAACTCACAGCACTGTTTGACATTAATGTACACTCACAGCTGTTATTTGAGCAGTTTAACTTAAAACAGGCTCTCATGAAGTCTATTTATGTCAGCCTGTTGCAGCTATTCATTAGTAGACATTACCCAGTGAGATGGAAGCATGATTCTGGGAACACATGTAGGAAAATGTAATCCTCTGCCTTAGTGCAGCAATGTGGGGGGCTTTCCCATCGTGCATTTTATTTATGGACTATATAATATATTGTTAATGTACCCTGTCCAACATAACACACAATCTCAATACAAGTTGATTAGTTGGTAAAGTAAAGATCTGGGATTTGTTTTTAAATTTAGGAAACAGATTTATGGATTATTTTTATTTTTCTGTGGAAGAATTTTTACATTCCACCATCTTGCATCATTTATACTAAAAATAACACATCTGAGCATTACAACTACATTTCATTTCAGATTAGTTATCTTCAGAACCCACTAGAATTACACTGGTGCGGAACATCAGAATCAACAATATACAGGCAGGATTCTTTTACTCCTGGGTTGTGTTTAAAAGGGTAACAATGATGTGTTGGCACGCCTTTCTTATTTATGTGGTCACGTGGCTGGTCTTCTTATGTGGTCACGTGACTGGTCTTCTTATGTGGTCACGTGACTGGTCTTCTTGACAAACACTAATTGACATGCTGTGGCAATCGGTAGTGTTAAAATGCAGATATACTCACCTGACACTGCTGTCTTAGTGACCGCAGTTCTTTTATAATTGGAGCTAAAGCTGACTTCTTCTCCACAATCATAGAGTTTAATTTCTTCACCTGTGAAACCAACCCAATAGAACACACTGCATTACAATAAACACCCACAGAATATAGTATTAAATGCTTGATTCTGTTTCAATTTAAAGTCTACAACAGCAGGTAGCATGACTGTAACAATTTAGTGAGATGAAGTCAGCCAGCATTATCAATCAGCATAATATATACTTATAGTAGTGTCTACTGCCAGGGTAAATGTGCCATATTTGTGCTTCATCACAACCCATTATAGGTTATGACAACAGTTTCATGTGCATTCATCAAAATAATAAACATTTTAGCTTTTTGGCTTTGCTGTGCTTTTCCAACACCCAGTGTATAGGTCTACTTCATGCAGGACGCAGGCATGTTTGACTACATTATTGGGAATGGGCTGCAGTTTGCCGAATGCACTTTGTGCCAAACTGATCAACAATCTCACAACAGCTTGGAGCAAAGCCTAATCAGTTGCAACTGTTTCCCTCTGGAGCCCGATACAAAAGAATGACAGGACGTTAAATAAGGCAGATGCTGTGAGTTATGCTGGGATAATGCTGCCTGATATTTACCAATCAATGTCTCCCCAGATTGATAGAGGATATCTACAAACAACATGTCTTACTTGCAGCTCGCACCCAAACAGTTGTTCTCACTTTAGCTAATTTCTTTTAAACAACATTATCATAGCACTGCGGCCTGGTAGCTCAATGTGTTAAGCGTCAGACTGGAATGCAGAAGGTTCAAACCCCGTCTGACTCCTAATCCATCCCCGCCAGGTGTGTCCCTGAGCCAGACACCCAGTGCTAGCTCCCTGTGAGTCGCTTTGAATAAAAGCGTCTGCCAAGCAAAGTAAAGTAAAGTAAAGTAAAGCACTAAAACACACAAGCTCTATTATTAATATTAACTTCTGCTCTGTTGTATCCAGACATCCCAGGAAGACTCTACAATGCGACACTGAAACAGAAATAAAACTGAAACAGCTGCAAAGAAATCAGCACTGATTCATTTAATTCACCAGAGTGAGACAAATTACTTTTTGAGTGGATTTTACACACTACTACTTGGTATAGTCACCATTTCAGACATGTCATCCAGTGTGCGGCCCTTTTTCTCATCAAGCTCACTCTTGATGGCAGATACCCTTTCCAGCTCCTCCTGTGTGTTACTGTAGCCCAAGATTCCCTTCGCAGCTTCCACAGTTTGCTTAAAAACACAACAGAGACACACAGTAACTCATCCATATGCAAACAAATTCAGCATCAAACTTAATAAAAGTTAGAAACTAAATTATCCATAGGGGGAGTCACTCAGGAAGGGGGCATATTAATAAGAACCATTATTCAGTTTGATAAACAGCTGAGCCCCTAAAACTATGACAAGAAAATTAGATCATCAAACTCAAAGCTAAATTACAATGCAGTTATAACAGCACATGAAGGCACATCATCAGCTAGGCAAGTCACTGACAGGAAGACTTTGATTGCTCAACACATTGTAGTGTGGGATGCAGACATTGGAAAAGCAGCAGATGCAGCCATCAGAAATAGCAGCTCTGCCTGCGTCACAGCCTATCAACAAGTCAGGTGCTGGGACCGCACAGAGGTGTGAAGCCATTTCCAGGAAGTTTCCACCAAGTCAATGTGTACATGAAGGGCTGAAGTGCAAAAAAGCTGATTTTAAATGATATGGTCACTATGCTACAGGGAAGTGAGGGCAGGTAAAGCAGTTAGGATTCCTGTGGTCTAGATACAATATGTAACATGTTAATTTGTTTGCATTATATAAAAATGTAAGAAATGGGCATAGTGTTACCAGTTTCTGTTGGACGATCTCATGTCGCTGCTTGAGAATGTCTTCTGTGCGTTGCAGGACTCCATATTCTGCCTTCAGCTCAGCAATTCCCTGTCGTTTCTTCTTGTACATGGTTCCCTTGCTCCGTAGTTTCACCACCAACCGTTTCAGCTTTGGAAAGCAGAGAAGCTAAACTTAACGTCCTCTCTGATATTAGTTTTGAGACAAGGAAATGAACTGAACAATGTTTTAATGTTTTGTGGTTTCATAGCTCAAAACCTACAACACAGTTTGCTATGTTTACCAGCTAGCTGCTGGTTTTGTCCATCAGCAGTTTAGTGTAGGACAAATGATGTGCAGATGGTTTTAATGAGCTCTCTAATACTAAAAGCAGGTGAAGTCAATGACACATGTCCACCAAAGGCAAAATGTAAATGATTCCAATTAAATGAAAGTGGCTTTTTATATTTGATGGCATAGTGTCCAGCACAGCTGAGATACTATGAAAGGCAGCAGAAGATGACAATGAGTTGAACCATGGGAGGGAAGGGATTAGGGAACAGCAGTGACTGCAGCACAGGGGCATGGGGCCATGCCCATGATCTGACACGGTCCGTCGTTCCTTTTAGGATGACGGCCTGCTATGCCCAGATTCTTCTGGCACAATAACTGCTTTAAATGGATATTCAGTCACTCTTTGCCCTGACTGCCTGTCGGGACATAATGCAACTCCTCCACAATGAAGAGCAGCTATAAATGAACACGGACACGAGAGAACAGCCCCAGAAATCACAGAATGTGCTTCACGTCCTTTGGGGATCCATGAAGCTTGAAGTGTGTGTGTGTGTGTGTGTGTGTGTGTGTGTGTGTGTGTGTGTGTGTGTGTGTGTGAATGAGTGAATGTGGAAAGGTTGGGTGAGAGCGCATGTGTGTACATGTATTCCTTGTGTATTTTGGGACATCAAGGGCAGACATCGCTGAAAGAGGAATTAGCACAGCAGAATAATCCCAGCACCATGTCCCTAAAACAACTTCTGTTAAACTGGATGGCAGCTCATAACACACCTCTCAGACATACAGAACACACACACCGTACATTAATGGAAGCATGAATGGTGCCATACATACTTCAAATACTGTACACGTGAAACATACAGAGGGAAAATATGCCTTAAAATTCTTCACATTCAAATAAATGAAACATGTCGTTCAGATTTGTGGTTATATCTTGACTGAGGTAAGACTAAATTTAACCAGAGTGATGAAGCTGGCTGATAAAAGGTTTCGTGTTCCTGGCCAACCAATGACGAGCAGATGCAGTCATCCCTCTTAGAGAGACCCTGAGTTGGTGGGTGGCATGTGATGAAACACAACCAGCCGAATGGAAAATACTTGTGATAAAGTGATCATCTCCACCATGGCTGATAGCCCACAACTGTGGAGGAGTCTGATAAGCTGCGTTTGACAAAACATTTTCCATTAACTTCATTCATGTAAAGTCTTAAGGGCCCTCTTTGTCTCTACAAACAGCTCCCTCTCATCATTTCAGTCAGTCTCTAATTAACAGTATGTTGGTACAACTGATATACTGTAGAACATAGACACTAAATAAACCACTATTTCCAGAGGCATTAGGACTTTTTGCTCAAATGCAACAAAATCATACAAAACATACGATATGATAATTAGCTTTGTCTTATTAATAAAAAGTACAAAGAAAGGATTTTGAGCATTTTCAATCATTAGCATTATTGTATTTTTAAGTATAGGCAAGTGTAGAAGCACGAAAGTGAAAAATAACATCATATATTCATAATAACTGTAGTGATAACTCACTACAGTACACTGGACTGTTTCTTTGTGTTAGTGTTATTAATTTTACCTACTTTTTGGGATTTTTTTGTTGGCTTTAATCTTTTCTGCTTGTGGTTCTTTTTGTTGAATGGTGAGCTGCTGTAACATGCCAAAATGATTTAAGTGTTTTTGAGTGTTTTGAATCTTGAATTATAGCCCAATGAACTTAACTACTTACTACTACTTAACTCAGTCTAATTCAGCATCTAGAAATTCAACATTCAAGTCAGATGGACCAAAAGTCAGCATCTGTTTTGGTATGGGGTGCATGAGTGCCCACAGTACAGATGACCTGCATATGCGTGAAGGAACTGCTGATGAGGAGGCGAATCTCTCTGTAAGTCAGTGGATATTTCACCAGGACAGTGCCAGGCCTCATTTTGCACACGCTGCAACAGTGAGCTTCATAAACACAGGATACATGTGCTCAACTCTGCTGCCTGGAGTCCAGATCTGTCTCCTATTGTAAAGGCAAAATTTCCTCAGCACAGGACAAATAAAGGCTTATCCGCTTACCTTATATTATTGAAAATGTATGGCCCCTTATGAAGAGGATAATAACAGAAAACAGCAACAATTAGTATCAGTTAATTAAGAAATGTGATTAAAAGTTAAGCTCATAACTGTGTGTGTAAATAGAATATAACTATGCTGACCACTGGAAACAGAACATCCTTTCACTGTACTTCTGTCAAATAAATAAGCATCACAAATTTAGTATCGCACTTCAGGAAAGACGTTTTCTGAAAATTGGGTTTCTATCTTGTACTAGTATTACTGCTGGCACTATTTTCCCCCACATTTTCCATACCACTTTATAAAATGTCTACCTGTCAAAACGATTTAGCTCAGATTATTGTTGTCTTTTTTCTTCCTGCGAAGCATAAACATAATTTTCCACAGAAATGCCACTTCCTCTTGGATTTTTTTTCAGCTGGATCAACAACACTATCCTCAAACTTCTATCTATATGTAAAAAATGTGTTGGTCCAAAAACATAATCCTATGTACATTCTGTGCTCACTAGTCCTGTTTTGGAAGATGCAGTTTGCAGTCACGTCGATATTTAAATGCCAAAAACAATTATAACAAAATAAATAAACAATGGTCTAAATATTACATATATACACCTAAAATATATATGACAAAACATATTTTGTGGCAGTGTATTTAATATTACGGTTCTATCATGTATTATCTTATCTTAAATTCTTGCCATAGTCTTCTCTGAACCTTGTAGGCAGCTCACTTTTTGTTTTCAACCCACGCATGCTGGCTATAGGTCAGGGTCAGCACTGGGACAACTCTATTGGAACAACCTACATGTGCGGCATCTACAGGGATTGACAGCAGCCCCACATGACACAGAGAGAGGAGGGAGAAATCTGCTGCAATTTCAGACATGCTGTGACTCTTTTGCCTCAGCAGGGGGCCCAGCTCTCACCTCGTGGCTATCAATGTGCGTCACACACCAGAGTATAGAGAGACTCATCCACACAGGACACAGGATCACAGCCCTGCCTCCATCTATTAGTATGCCTTTGTTAATACAGAAGTCGACACTTTACCTGTGACATTTATGTACGCATGGAGAAAAGAAATGATTGTTCTTGTGTGCAACTGTATGGAGCTTTCCCTGTCAAGTGTCTAATGGGGCGAGTTCATCTTTGTCATAGGGTATACATGTACAGAAAAACAAAGGTCTCTGTCCAACGTTTTTTGTGTCCAGATGACGTGAATTAGGAGTTTGATTACACGTAAGATTAAAGAAAGGGCCACATTTCAGTACAGTTTCTTCCTCTGGATAATCTCTGTTGTCTTCTATTTATGCCTCTGCATGGGAATGTGGGGGAGAGAAAGGAAAACGGATAAGTAACATTGGACAGTGAGCCTGTCTGTTTGGATAAGAACAGAAATAGCCTCTTGTGTTTTCTGTGGTTTTGCAGATCTACTGGTGTGCACTTGAATATAGCTGTGATTTCTATATGAGACTTCAGCTGTTACCTTGAATGTAAAGAAGATAATAATGAGATAAATGTTTATTTTCTTGACTCCCAGGAGTGAAATACTTATCAGAAATAAAGTTTAGAGGTCAATATTGACCACAGCATTTTGTAAATATAAGAAGGACTTCCAACCTCATCACCTCGGATGACCTCTTCCCCATCTGAACCTTGTCCCTGGCTGGTCCTCTGCCTCAGATCCCTCTCTGCTACAGCTAGCTCCTCCCTTGCTTCCTGAAGCTCTTCTGCCTTTGACTCCTTCCTTCGAACAATGATGGAGGCCTGCAGGAGTAGTATTACATTAGATATGCAAACATGATTGGCTTTTAATCCATGGGAGTTTGACTACAACTACAAATAGCATTAGAATAAGCAATATCAGTTAGTGAAGGTGACCTAAGGCCTGCTTTGACTGCCTTGTTGGAAAGTTCAATAGATTGATTGGTTGTACTGAATTTCTCCAACATACTGTACAGAACATAGTGGTAAACTTTGCCTCATCCTTATAGCCTTCTTCTGACAAGACAATAAAAAAAATGGAAAGAAAATCAATACCTGTTGCCTGTAAAGAGTCAGTTTGTCATCCATGGGGTCATTTCTCATCATCCTTTTCTCAATAAGATGATTTATCTGAGAATCAACTTCTTTAATCTGTGAAAATGACAATTAAATAACACTCAAGAGATGAAAACATCAAAATTATATGAAGACATAGGGACAGAGCACCACATGCTGGGCCTCACCTTTTGCTCCAGCTCACGAATTTCGGCCTGACCCATCACAGGCTCTGAAGCTACCTTCTGGAGGTACTGCACTGTACGCCTCATAGCCTCCAGCTCCTTGGGGAGTTTCTCAGAGACCATGTAGGAGTTGATCTTGATTTCCTCTTCAAGCCTTTTAATTAAACCTGAACAGAACATTAATTTAAGTACACAGCAGTAACCTTTTGCAAAAGGTTTTTGAAAAATGTGTTTATTAATTACATTGTTAAATTAATAAATTATGATAATTATGTAGATCCAAAGCTCTCCTTGAAGATATAATGATAATATCTTGATCATAATTTCAACATCAGATAACAGTCTTATAATAACTAATATATCAGAATCATTAGAGGTCTCAACAAATGACCATGTCCTGCAGAGGCAACAGCAGGACATAGGTACTCACTCTCTGGATTAGCATCTGCTGCCGCTTGTCGCAAATCCTTCAACTGCTGCTGTGATCTCTGCAGTCTCTGCTCTGCCTGGAACAGCTGAATACACAAAAATTATTACTATTATAATATTATATATTGTGCGGTATTCATAGATGTTCCAAATATTTTTTTAATAATTAGAGAGACATCGCCACTGCTTAGTTTAATCTTTTTTTAATAATAGGAAATATTTCTGTCATCCATTTTTTTTTGCCAATTTCCTTTTAAATGACCAGCCTGTTCACTGAATAATCGATTCTAGTCTGGTAAAAATGTCTAAATGTACCAAAAAGAAAACCCAAAAAGCTCAACAGAAGTTGAAGTTTTTCTTTTCAGTTCTACAAAACCAAACAGATTGCATTGGGTTTGACTGTTCTATGTTAATCCTGTAAAATACACCAGTGTGAACAAATGAGATGACAAACTGCAATTAATCACAAGTCCTTACTTGGTTCTTCTGTTCTTGTTTCTGGTGAGTCAGTGACTCCTCTCTCTCCTTCTCCACTCGCAGCTGTCTGGTCTGTTCTAGCATTCGTTGATGGTTGGACACAGACTCCACCTAGTGGATTAAACTAGTTATTATGATGACATCTGATCGCAGGTCATCGCACAGCCAGCAGAAATACCTAAGCATCTTTTAAGAGAAGTTTCACCATATGGCGTGCCTATGAGACCCATTAAATCAACACCTCATTACACAGCCTTGTTTAAAAAGCAATGCAACCTGTCAGATCCTTGTCATTTGTATTAGAGAAGCTGAAAATATGTCTATGGTCATGTTTTCATTTCTTAGTGAATTCTAAAACCTCCCAAGCATTAGTGGGAAGGGACCTTTTAGAGGAATGTACCATACCCTCTTCTTCAGCCTCTCCACACGCTTGATTAGTTGATCTTTCTCTTCCTCCATTGCAGTAATGTCCTGTCAAAAAAGAGAAAAACATAGTCTGAGCACCAATGTAAGGATGATTATTACATATAATTGAATTATTTCTTGTAAATGGTGGAAAATATAATTTATGTTAAATCTGTAACCAACAATTATGTCTATTATCAACATATGTTAAAATTATTTTCTCACTTAAATGACTGATAGTTTGTGTCTAAAAATGTCAGAAAAATATTTTTTAATAATTTCTGACCATTTCTGGGCATTTTGAATGGTCAGACAACTTTGTTTACCCTTCTGATTTCGGCTGTAGAAAAACCTGAAGTCCTCAGCTGTTCACATTCTTTGTGATATGTCTTAAAGCCTTCCACAAGCTCTTCATACTGTGAACATACAACATTTATTGCATTTAGCATTTCCATTTTCAAAAACTAGATGATATGCAACTAAATACTTGCACCAACCTGGTGATAGGTGTCAGTAATCACATCATCCTGGAGAAACTCTGCAGGCACTTCCAGCTTAACTAGAAAGCGAGCCAAGTAAGCCCTCTTTTTCAGCTCAGAGACCCTCTGTAGTAACCAGTGGAGGATTGGGTGGACCACAGGTTTGCTGCCAGTCACCAGACCCTGTCTAAAACTGCTCCTGCAAGAAGTGAGATGAGGGTGACCCTAAAAGCTAATTGTTTAAATTTCCCTTGAAAAACAGTAATAACAGCAAGTGATACACTAACAAAATTGAAATATTTGAATCATTATCCACTCCAGATACTTACACATCAGAAGGGCTGCCAGGAGGTTTATATTTTAGCATCCCCAACAAAGCACTAATTCTCTTCACAGTTTGTTCAGGCATTTCTTCTCTGATGTCTATAGCTTGCTTAAAAAGGGGAACAACAGATTGTATAGTGCAACAACAACGACGCTATTAAATTGTGATGGCGGCACAGATAATCCAATAATTAAACAACACAAAAAGCTGCGATATCTGAAGTCTAAATAAACTGTTGAAGATAGCCGTTTACCTTTGGGTCTATTTCAGCGAGAACATCGTTTAAAATCTGCAGCAGCTGCATCGGTTCGAGAGAGTCAAACGTGATAAGGTTAAAGTTTTTCTTGAATGGGTCTTTGTTCAGTTGTTCCACGATAAATTTCAAGTGTTCACTCATCTTGGTAACTGTCGCGGTCCTTCGAGCTCTTCTTTGATGGATTAGCCAGCTAGGCTAACTGTATATGAATTTTTGTCGTCGATTAATTTAACTTGTCAGCACGTGAAACAACACTGTAGTCTAGTTTTCCTGAGCTCAAGGTGACGTTGGAGAACAGAAATGTAAAAACGATAAAGACACAGGGACAATATATTTATTTCGTCGCGTTATATTTTTTAGTTAGCTAGCTTGCAGACGAGAAGGTAGCGGTTGTTAACAGCCCCATGGAAACCATAAACGCGTTGCGGATTGGTTGCTAACAGGAAGTAGCTTTGACAATCCATTCGAGAGAGTTGCATTGCGCGGCAGGTGCGCAGGTTAACTTTAAAGTGTAAATAAATAAATAAATTCCCCTAAAATAAACACACTTGGCCTTTTGATACGCGTTTTAGTACTCAAACTCCAACTGAACATCAAACACCTAGTATCTGCGCCTTAAAGTCCTGCATTTTTTCCGTGCAGTGTTTAGTTCAAGTTTCTTCATGATGTCAACTTTTACACCTGTAGATGGCGATATGTGCACAAGGTAACTGTTCCATGTTGCAACAAAATGAACTTTGGTTGGATTAACGAGAGTTTACAGTGGGTAGCAGAAAGCAAGTGTGCTGTGTCATAAGTCGAAACGGTTGAAAAGCAGAAAGGATTAGTATGTTTCTGGTACAGGTGTAAGCAGGCAGCTGAGAGCTGGATTTCAGCAAACAACAAGGAGGAGGACAGCTGCACCACATGTCGGGACATCGTTTTTCTCCATCCACCTTAACTGAAGCGTAACGGCCTCTGGAGAACAACTTCCTGCGTAACATCGTCTATTTTTACGCCTTTAAAACGTACTTTACCTGCTTTATCACACCATATGACTGCCACGGCGTTTTTCAACATTTCAACGTGAATATATGATCTGCTCTTAGCTTCGATAAGGTGTGCTGTTTTTTAGAAACAGCTTTGTGTCACATTTGCTGTCCTTACGAATTCGTAGTGTAAGCCTGAATGACATCCACGTAGCCCCGCCTCCTAGAGAGCTGCCACTGTAAAAGCTGACAAAGAGCCAAAACACCAGAAAGCTGCGAGCCAGGCTGACAGCAAGCACGGAGCAGGACGGAGGGTCTCCAGAGAGTAGACGAGCGCACAGTCAAGAATAAGGATTAAAGAGTGAACCAGTGATCGTGTCTGTGTGGGATTTTATTCTCGTGTTTGTTAGTAAATAGTCCAAACTAAACAGCTTTTCTTCCCCTGAAAGTGGCGTCTTCCCCTCACTGGAGCACACCTTTCTTATCAGTACGGTAGGAAGCACTATGGAACCTTTGGGTTGTAAAAAAGTTTAGTCCGGTCGATTATTTAGAAATGTACACACGTGTGTTAGTGCACTGAGTAGTTTATGTCACAGTAATAATGGTTGAACCTGTGGGCTTTGTGGATGCTTGGAGAGCCCAATTCCCTGAGTCGGATCCCCCCTGCATGGAGCTGAACTCACTTGTGGACATTGAACAGGAGCTTGACAAATGCAAGACATCTATCAGGCACTTGGAGAAGGAAGTAAACAAGGAGCGCTTTCGCATGATATACCTGCAGACTCTGCTTGCAAAAGAAAGGAAGTCTTATGATGGGCAGAGATGGGGATTTAAGAGGTTTCCACAGGCAAATGACGAGGATCTGCCTGGTGGTCCGGACAGCCAGAGGTCCAACACAGATAAAGAACAGCAGCATAGAGGGCCTGCCAAGACAGTGAGGTGTAAAGCACAACCAGAGGGAGAGGCGGATGGGGCATTCCCAGCCAAAGAGAAGGGTGGAGTGTCACCCATCCGCCAGGATTCAGAGATTTCTGATTTCCCAGTGGGCACGGGGTCAGTGGCAGCTCTGAGATCCAACTTTGAGCGCATCCGGAGAGCCAACTCTCACACCGCCGGAGATGGCAGATGGCTGTCAGTAACCGGCAGCCAGGAGAAACCTTTCTATGTGAACATGGAGTACCATCACGAGCGAGGGCTGGTCAAAGTCAATGACAGAGAGGTTTCAGACAGGATCAGCACACTGGGCTGTCAGGCCATGCAGATTGAGCGAAAAAGGTCCCTACACTCCGTCCCAGGGAACCTGTCAGCCACCACAGGAGACATCACCAAGGCTGTTCAGAGAGGCAGATCTACTGAGGGGACCTGCGACTACAACGGGTCATACGATGATACCGAGATCAACCCAAACCTCCCGAAAGACAGTGCGATCCGTTCCACTGGGGGAAAGTCTGAGCGACAGCCACTGGATTGTCAGCCTTACACCAGTGTGTATGTTGGGGGAATGATGGGTGAGGGGGATACTCGAGTCATCCACATCAGGGACCACAACATAGATGAGGATACACACCTCACTTGGCCGAGGCGCTCCTACTCTCCTGGCAGCTTCGATGATGTAGGGGGGGGCTACACACCAGACTGCAGCTCTAACGAGAACTTAACGTCCAGCGAGGAGGACTTCTCATCAGGCCAGTCCAGCCAGGTGTCCCCCAGCCCCACCACTTGTCAGATGTACAGGGAGAAAAACCGCTCACCTTCACAGCAGTCATTTGACAGCAGCAGCCCACCCACACCTCTGTCTCAGAAACATTTGAAGCAACATGTGCTGGTTTCTGAGGCCTCCATCATGGGTGTCTGTAGAAGAGGCCAGATCTGGCCCAGCGATGGGGACTCCACCACATCCAGTAGGACCTCTCATGACAACAGTGTTCAAGGAGATATAGGTAGGTCTGCTTCACATTGCACAACACAGATGTTTCCAGAGGCTTTAAAATTTAGGGTTAAAAGCAGAAAAGTACTCAAAGCATATGAAAGGACCGGTTTAATCACTAATTGAAAGATGTTTGTGGCTCTGGCTGGCCTTGATCCAGAATGAGCCACTGATGTGTAAAATACACCTGCAATCACTTTAATGAAGTCCCTATATTTTAACCCGATGCACCAAATCCGTTCAAAAATGCTTTCTAAAGTCATTCTGCGCTTTGCATTTTTATTTAGATTTTGGGGGTTACTTGCATTTTAGCTGGTTAACTTCAGGGAAAGGAAGCGAGCTATTATTATTAACATGGCCTGAAAAAGGGGGCCAGTGTGGATACAACTCTTGGCCCATTATTGAGAAGAACTTTTTTTTATCTTCCACACTGAGTCAATCAGGTATTTTTTACTTCTACCATTTCTATGAAAAACTGGAGAAGCTTCAAAGTAAATGTGCCATAAGGGGATTTAAGATTAACTTTGCGTACACACACTGACCCGGTGTCGTTCTTTAAGCAATTTTTGGTGAGCAGGCTTGTCCTCTCTTTTTATCCCCCTTCTGCTCTTTGCCCACTGAGTGCTGCAGCACTCTCACCGAGATGCTCTTGACTGAGACAGCGGCTGCCCCCGGGCTTCCCAGTCGCTCTGGCCTGTCCACCCTGAGTGTTTTCATGTCAGCACACATCAGCGTTGTTGTCCTCGGTGCTGAGTAATTAACTTAAAGGGGTTTGTCTAGCGTGATAAATTTAGCGAGGCTCTTTGTTACAGGAGGCGGTGAGGAAAAAAGCTCTGACGATTGCTTCAAGAAAAAGGGGATAGATGGCCTTAAAGTGTGTCACGCGGCTTCCAATCAGAACTCCTGCCATCAGTGTTTCCTGTTGTTATATGTCCACACAATAGGGGAATCACTCATTGACTAGAAGTATTGACATGGTAACAATGTTGAGTGAGATAAGGAGAGTAGTCTGGGCAACTTGGCAATACCAAGGACAGAAGGAGAGGTGGGAGTGAGTGTTCCTCTGCATGAGCGTTTGTCAAAATGACTGACACATGCGGCAACATGTTAGGCAAAGAAGTAGTGGGATGGAGAGCACGCATTAGGATCTGTGATGGAAAATGATTTGCCTCTCCCCACCCCACTCCACCCCCCATCAAAGTGCTGTTTACGACCCACTGTGGGTCAGATTAGGCGGATGAGCAGAATAGTGCGTTGTTATATAAGGTGATCCAGTCCAAAGCTGTGTGACACAAAGCATGCGACAAACAAGCAGATAGTCTGTGATATAATCAGCATGAAGTGTAAGCTAGCACACTGCTCACGCTGCTCAGACGACTGAAATAATGTCTAAATCTGTTGGATCTGGATCTGCATATTTTCACGGTGCCATTTGTCACTCAGCTGCTGTCAGGATGGTCCTCGTGTGTTTTCCCCCCTTTCATTTTCACTTAGATGCTTTTTAATGTAGTTTTCTGCTTTTGTAGAAAACATTCCTGACAACAGGCAGTAATGTTTTATGTTACGCCCTGTGGCTGGTAAAAGCCCACATCTTTCAGGTTCCAAGTTTTCTGTTTGTCTCAATAGCCAAACTGAATACACTGATGACATCATCAGAGGGTGATTTTCACAAACAGTATATAGGAAGAGAGAAAAAATACTTCCACTTTATCTAAAACGATGCAGACTGTAAGGTGTGGTTAATCTGTAAGTGAGTGAACCTCATGGATGTCTTATAGTCTGTGATGTCTGTTTCCATCAGCTGAGTAGTCCATGCCATGACCCATGAACTGACCTGCTACGTGTTCAATCAATAGAATTCCCAGTTTAAAGTCCCCCGTGTCCTGTTTGACACCTTCTGTTTAAACCAGCGTGCCGCAGAGGCTGACGTGCGGCTTTTGTCCACCAAGGCAGACTTGTTGCTGACATAATGGCACAGCCGCATCATGTGGACCCTGCTTTGTGGATTACCAGAAGTCTGGATTAATTTTCTGATGTTGTAATAACATTAGTGTGCACGTTGTTGCATTAGACCCCGGGCATGGAGCCGGTTTCTGGCAGAGTTTTGCAATGAACTGCTCTTTGTTGTATCTGGTGACTTTAAAGGAGCAGTCGGAAAGTTTCTTTTTTGGTTGTATTTCTACAAATACGAATGTTAATCTATTAAATCAAGGTAATCTCAGTGCTGTAAAGACACTTTGTGCTCCAGTCAGATATGCATTACGCAACTAATACCGCTTTCCACACTGTGCAGGACAACACACACCAGTGGTTAAAGCTAAATGAAGATTTGTGGACAGTAAGATTTGGTGTGTATGTTTTTGTTCTGCACCCTGTCATGGAACATGTGAACTCTGCTGCAGGTGCGATCCTGCCTCCTGCTGCTGTGCTGTGAGTGTTTGAGTGTGGTGGCAGCCTGCCTGTGCCTGTGCCTGGGAAAAAAGACGAAACACCTACTAACTGACACAAACAAACCCGTACTTGTCATGCAGCTACTCTGCTGTACTGCTGCATAAAATTACCAGTCTAAAACTGACACATCTCAAAGGAGAGTTTCTTTTTCTATGAATAGAAGAATAAGTGCCGTCTCCTGGTTTGTGGTTATCTAGGCCGATTGTGCAGTCTGGATATGAACAGAGCTGCCGATTAGCTGTGGGCCTTTAAGGAGGCCAACTCTCTGATGGGTCTATTTTGCCATAATTAATTATCGTCATGACACTGACATGCCTGCAGCCACAGCTTTCTGTTGTGGCTGCAGAAGGGTCTGGGCTCGTGTCTCGTGTTTAATGTATTCCAGTGAGAGGGCATAGAGGAAGAGGTCGGCCAAAAGGGACATAATAAATCTCTCATTAGTTGAATCATAATCTCCCGGGAAAAACCACGAGGTTGTCTTTTAGGGTGGATTCAGCGAGGCTTGGCTTGGCCAGGACGAAACGCCTTTTCAGGTAGACAGGTCTGTCTGAGACGAGAAAAGATGATGGCTTCTGTCTGAATGGCTTTGATTCAATCTAGAGGTTGCTGCCTCAGCAGGACCAGTCCACCTATCCATTAATTGCAGAGTCATGAATATTTGACATCCATCTGGGAAGCCCAGACATTGTACCTGTGTATGAACATTTTTGTAGGTCTACAGAAGAAAGAGCTGGCAGCTCTCTGCGTGTATGTACGTTATATGTGAGTAAGACACCTGTTCTTGTGTGCAGTGTGCTGGATAAAGTGGTCAAAAGCTGGCAGGCAATCACTACGTTACCAGCTGCTCTCACAGTAAAAGCCATGAATAGACTTTTTGTTCCTCCCCTATCACAAAAACTAAACAAAAACATTTGTGTAGAAACTATGCAGGACCCTTCACACTACATTCTCCTGTTAGCTCCTCTGGTCACATACTAACGTATGTGTTGCCATAGATAAACCTTAGTAGAAAAAAAATCCCTGGCATGTTTATGACCCTGCAGGCCTCCCCCGGGTCAGTGAGCCTCCCTCGTGCTCTGCCTCAGCCCTGTGGTCCTGCAGTCTCAGCTCCCCTCCCTGGTCCCACTCAAAGGAGCCACTGTGCTGCTGGCTGGCAGGCAAAGTGTTTATGGAATGTCTCAGCTGCTTGCGGGGTGTGGGGGGAAATGGCTAATGAAATGTTAAGTGTTGTATGAGTTCACTTCTCTCACAACAGCCTGACCCGTGGAACTTGTTGTATCACGGATCAAGCAGAGTTGGTTTTAGTCAGAATGTGAATGTGGACACTAGATTTGACTGTGTCCCCGTATTTTAAGGAGACAGTCCAGAGATTGAAGCAGCAAGGGCTAGTATGAATCAACCTCCAAAACATTAGATTCTGCACTTATCGTGATGGGTCTCGTCTCAGCATCACCCAGAGAGCCTTTGTGTGTGTACGTATGTGTCCAGATCTCTAAAATCATGCTTCCAATTATCAAAGCAAGCTTTTCTGCCATAAACTGTTTGCTCAACACACATCTGCAGAGATAATGCAGATGATGTCACTATGACATCACAGGTATTTTTCATCTTGATAATAGCTAGACATGCACAACCCCCATTTCCCAACTTTGAAAAAAACAGCACTTTCGGTTTTGAATTCATAGTGTCTAAGCTCAGATAAGCCTGATACCATCGTCATTTATTTCCTTAGACTTGGCAAAGCTCCTTCACAGCTACAGAAAACACTGCTCAACAATTTTTATATACACAGAGGTTCAGTATTTAGCAAAGGAAAAAAAAGACATTTGTCTTATGTGACCTTAACCAAACTTGTGTTGCTAGGCAGATCCCAGCTGAGCCAATAGCATTAAAGCACATCAGGTGAGGTCTGTTCACTAATATTTAATTAAGTTCAGACATGATAATTAATATTTGATCATACCTCAAGGTTACTGTGTTTTCTACATGTGGTTGGTCATATCTCATAATTTCCATGTAATGAGCAGCATAGTGTTTTCCATCAAACTACTGCGTCTAAAGACTCGCCACACTCAGTTTTACATTAGAGACTTTTTTTAATCAGTAAGTATTTTAATCAGTTATTTGAAAAGATGATAACTGAATAAGACTAAAGAGATTCGTTTTAGACAGGCAGCTGTTCAATAAAGCTAATCTGTGTGTAGCTAGTGCGTGCACATGCTGTATTGTGTGTTTTCACAGGCTGGAACAATTATTGGGCTTTGATTCTCTCAGTCATGCAGCACATTACAAGCAGCAGTCTGACCACCCTGAGCTATTTCGACACACTCTGATTAGTAGGTGTGCTGGGCTGGGCAGCCCACTTCTGACCTATGCTGCTTAATGACTGGCACTAATTTTAGGCTGCCCTACTACAGTGCTGGTGGGCCTGTTTGCCTTCACTGGCAGAAGCTGTGTGTTTACTTTACTTTGCTTGACAGACGCTTTTATCCAAAGCGACTTACAAGGAGCAAGCGCTGTGTGTCTGGCTCAGGGACACACCTGGTAGGGGAAGGATTAGGAGTCAGACGGGATTCAAACCTGCGACCTCCTACATCCCAGTCTGACGCTCAACCCATTGAGCTACCAGGCCGCAGTTTGGCTTAAAGGGCTTCTCAAACAAGCAGACCTAGCAGGGGAGCTACAGCTATGCTGCAGTATTCATTACTAATTTACATGTTAACATGCTGGCTGACAATAATGTTTAGAAGATGCATTATGGAAAATGTAGGATTACACACGTGACTTAAATCATCCAAATAATATTTTCTAAAATGTCCCGCTGACAGAGTAGCCCAGTATCGGAAACGGGGGACAAAGAAAACGATGATGATGACTTCATGTGAACTTTACTAATCATCCAGTGGAAGAGAAACTGCTCGGGAGCAGTGGGATTCAAGTAGGCTCTTCGTAGTCTAAAGACCTGAATGTCATAGTGAAGTGCATCACAGATAAATCTATCAACATTTTTCCGCGTGCTAAGATGTGAGGAAAACTACAAGGGCCACAGTCTGGGGTCACCAGTGTCTCAAGAGCCACAACCCTTCAACCAGTTCTTCTCTGTTTGCTTTCCCTGCCTCTGCTGTTTCCCCAGTGACCGTACAGTCTGAAAGAGAATCCATTTGCTGGGGCCATAAAGTGGTGCTTAGCTTTTAACAACATCTCACACCGGCATTTTCTGCTGCTTTTATTCCAAAGGTGCTACTTTTTTATCCAGATCTATACAGCCATTACAGAGGTGACAGGATGCCTGTCCTTCACTGTACTTTCATTCCCCTATTGTGGTAAATTATAGATGCATAAGTCTTAATTCCAGCCGGATCGATCAACACATTTGCTGTGTGGTGTTTATTTTTGGGAGCTCGCCATCTAAATTCTGTCCATCAGATGACTGATCTTTGTGTGGACGGTCAATATGGATCGCAGTAGGGAGCAATGAGTGAGATCTGATCCTCTCAGATCCTGTCAGAGCATTTCTAACAGGAGTCAGTAATCGCTCAATGCACCAGGCTGGGCAGCAATGTGCTATTATTCTTTCTGGAAGTGATCAATAGACCGTTTGGATCTTTGACCTTTTTGGAATTGCTATGTGAATTTTTAGGGGTCAGATAAAGCTGGTATTAAATGTGTTGTACATATATACATAACAGATAATTTAAGGCCCAGTTGGATCCAAAACCAGTTTCTCTGACTGGAACTCGGCCTCCTCTGCATTTAAATGTCCTGCTTGGAAGTGATAGTGCAGTGCTTTTGTGACCGTCCCAAGTTCCGTGTTCTTGCTACTGTGCTGTTGGCTTCATGCACAGAAATAAGACATGATTATTTCTGTGATCGTTTGATGCTGTGGCACTGTCCCCACTGCACATCTGTCACTCCCCCTCTGCCTGTTTATCGCAGTTCATCTCTATGGATTAGGATTAGTATTGAATGTGTCTTTGCTTTGTCATCAATAGGACACCCAACACGCTCCCTTCATGAAAATGCTATCTTCTGAACATATGAACATGTTTATATGCTGCAGGAAGGAAGAGAGTTACATGATGATTGATTATTCTCCATTAGGGAACCGGAGAACTAGTTATTTGGCCGAGTCCTCGTTTAGCCTTGAGTTCTATTTTAGGCGCCGCATTCAGAGTGGTAGTGTGGGAAAAAAAACACTGTATTGCGTGATTCCAATGAAGGTCTTTCTTTCTTTCTGTTGATGATTTGTTGTAAATCTGGCATCTATAAAACCTAGGAATTACAGTCGATTGATATTCTTGAAAAACACAGAAATACAGAGTTCAGAGACAGTCTAAAGCAGAATCAGGTTCCCTGTGATCCATGACTCCACACAGCTCACAACGGCAGCTGTTGGGCTCAACAATCTTATGTAATGTCATTAGAATGTATTTATTACAGCTCTGTTGCACAGTCAAAACCCTATTAAGCTGCTGCTAGTTGGGCCTGGGACAGGGAGGACGGATTGTAGAGCTGCCAAAATTACTTTGCTGCTCTGCTGTGTGATACTCAGTGTTTTGTATGTTGTTAGTTATTGAGTTTCTCTAGAAAGGAAACAAGAATCACCCTTGTGTCTCTGCGCAAGTTATCCAAGATTGAGTCAGTAATATCGTAGTCTGTATCAGTGGGATTGTTTGTCAGGTACTAATGAGATGTTGCAGTGTGCATAAATAAATTGTATGATTTGAGCTGTGGGAGTTTAATGATATGAACAGGACTACGATCATCAGCATCGGAAAAAAGAAATAAAAGTAGATTAGCATTTTGAGTGAGCATTGCTATTGTGTCTTTCAAAGTTAACCAGAGTGTAAAGGTGTGGTGTGTGTGTGTGTGTGTGTGGGTTGGAAGCTGTTTGTGAAAAGATGACCTTGCGCAGAAAGCCTGTTTCCGCTCTGAAAGCATATGAATTGCCGAACTTTCCCGACAGACGTGCCCGGACACTTCCTCAGTAGCTTTCCCTGTGATCGATGCCGCACGCTGAGGATCTGTTGTATTGTCCACTTTCTCACACTGAACTCAAGTTCTGCGTATTTAGAAATGATCCTATAAAAGACACAAATGGCTCGGCATTTAAGGGAGCTGAATGCATTTCTAAATTTGTCTCCTTAGTTTGTAGAGTTTTCACGAGCTCCGACAGTCTCTCTTTCTCCTGGATGGAGATAGTTTGTGGCTCTAAGGCTGCTGCCCGAGAGAGGATGTGAGCGGCGGCCCTGATGTGTAATCTCACTGGAGCATAGAGTGGCCTTTCACATGGACTTCCTCTGTGCTGTGAAGCTGTTTGGCCTGCAGTAGTCTCTCTGCCTGTTTGTTCAAACCCAGTTTTGTTTGTGTCTTTTGTCACAGCCTCGTGGATGTCATCCTGTCAGTCTGCCTGATTAGCAGCCCTCCCCTGAGTGACTCAATTTTATTCTGGCCCTGTTTCTGGAATCCTCTTTTTCCTGTTTTGCTCGTTTTTTGGCCTCTTTTTTCACATACCTTTGCTAAACACACAGACAAGTCTGCTGTGTTTCATATCATCATGAAACAGTTTTTATCCCTGTTTTGCTGATTTTCTTGATTGGTTTTCTGATTTTCTTAAAATGGTCACAGCAGTGCCCTTAATCTTCCATCTTGTTCTGAAAACACACAAAGACAGACTGTGCAACAATTCTGGCATGGGCAGAGTACGTGTGTTGCCCCTGCAGTTTCCCAGGCTTATCTGCTCGCTTGGCACGAGCCCTCCGCGGCTGGCACAGGCTGCCTGATAGATTTGTGTAGGTCACAGGTTTATGAAGGTTAAGAGGATATTGATATAAAGACAAATGGCAGAAAAAGACAGCACATAGGGTTAAAAGAACACCAGCAGCTTACATCACAATGCAGTCACCCTGGCTGGGGCAGAAGTTAATGGAGGGCCCTCATTTACCCCTTGTTAGCACCACCCACTTCAACCTTCACTGACACAGTGTTACCAATAGAAAGTTGCATTTCCCATGATGTTTCTCCATGTTTACTACATGACTTAACAGTTTAATGACACACCATGTGACTATTGTCCTTTGTCTGGCTGTTTCTCACAGAGTCTCCCTACAACGAGACCCCTCTGTCATATGGCTATGACCTGGAGCACTCAGACGAGCACCACGCTCACGGCGATTCTCTGTGCTATTCCGGATCTCCTACCTCCTCTCCTCGGCTCCGTTCAAAAACGCGGAGCAGCCAAGACACCCAGTCGTCTGGCTCTCAGGAGTCCACGCTGTCGGTAATGTTCCTGGGTCAACTTTCGCCAACATGACTGACATGTTAACTGTGTCTCTAATCTCGCAATGCTGCTCTGTCCTCTGTTGCTTCTATAACAGAACCAATTCAATTTGGACAGTCGTTCTCATTTTGAGCAGATCAGAGTGTATAAATTGATTCCAGGTCAGGTTAATTTATTCAGGTCAACTCATTTATTATCCCATAATACAATTACTTAAATGAAATAGCCCGTTACAGAGCTGTTGCCTCAAACTAATTCCAGTCTTACTGCAAGATTTTTAGTAAATTGCTCCAGCCTTTCTGATAAACCTCATACTTCCTGTTGCAAAGAGGATATTGCTACTTGCTTCTCTACTCCGATCTGTGTGTGTGTGTGTGTGGTTTTATTGCATAAACATCGACATGCTGGAAACTCTTGAATGTCTCTTTTTGTTTATACTGGAGTCACTTCATGTTTTGTTCTAACAAACAAACCACAAGATTTCCTGCGAGGTTCGACGGCAGGTTGTGGACAGCAAAGGTCCTGATTGTTTATTATAATCTTTCATTTTCAATGACCAAGTAAATGTCACCAAAGGACGATTAAAATAAATTTTCCCAATAATTCAACCCAACTGGATCCAGTCCTTCACTAGACTTTATGTGCTTTGTACTGTAAATGTCCATTACGGGACGCATTCTCCTTAAAGCATGGTTTCTTCTCTTGGAGGATACGTTGTACCCGTCTAATTTAACTGAAGCTCATGTGTAACAGCTGCAGTGTGAGTGTCTAAAAAAAAAACTTTGGAATAGGTTCTCGCAGCAGCTGCTCCAGCGCAGCGGAGACATCCAAAGGCCCCCACAATAAAATACAGAGTTCACCATATAGCTACCAGATGGGAGTGTTTTCCAGTGTGAAGCAGGGCGTTGCTGAAAAACACCATACATACTGTTATAGAGAGACCCCCCCCCCCTTCTGCTCTGTTCCGATCTTGTCGGTGGTATTCTTTCTCTCTGATGTGTACACTTGGTGATCTTCAAAGAATAAATCGTGGTGGAGGGGCTCAGTCAGCGAAACACAGCTTTCTGGGTTTTATGCAGCCAATATAATGGAAGAGCTTTATATGGTCCAATGAGCATATTACTGACAAGTCACGGCCAGGATGACTGATGGGTATGTCCAGATCAGCATAACAACTCCTGGTGTAGAGAACACATTAGTCTTCCTTATGCTAGGAGTATCTGGTGCAGGCCTCTTGGAATCTCAAACTCCCACAAAGTTTAATCAGATCTAGTCTCTCCTAACCCCTCAACAACACTCTGCACCCAGGGGTTTGCAGAGGTGTGTGGGTGGTTTATTAAAGATCAAGCCATGCACAGCTAACACCTTTTTTCACTCATTTATCACATGCATATTTAGATGTGCGCAACACGCAGTGAAATGCACCCTGGACCGCTTCTTTTGACTGTGCAAAGTTAAAAATGTCAAATTAAGCAGAGAGGTCAATAACACACATCTAAATAAAGTAAACTAGAGCACAACTTAAAGTTAAGACGCAGTCATATGCAGTAGTTCCGGTCGAGCATATGTACAATGTGCAAAATGTGAGGTTAAAGTGCGTTGTGCCATGATAGCGCAACAATCCTAACAGCAGCGTACTATGTTAAAGAATGTCTTCTCGTCCACTTTGCCAATGATTTCATGTGTCTGTTGGGCTTGAATCAGGTGGAGCTGGATCAGGAGAAGGGGCTGGAGATGAGAAAGTGGGTTCTGTCAGGAATCCTGGCCAGTGAGGAGACATACCTCAGCCACGTGGAGGCCCTGCTGATAGTATGTGTAACTTTAAACCACACACCTTCCTCAGTTTGGCTTGTTTCAGCAAATGTACTATACTCTATTATTAACATTGTAAAAGGTTTTGTTTTTGTGTTGGTGGAACAGATTGGTAATTTTTTTTACAATATATTTACTTACTTTTCTCACATGCTATTTTTGTCCAGCCCATGAAACCTCTCAGAGCTTCAGCCACAACTTCCCAACCTATGCTGAGCACCCAGGAGATAGAGACCATCTTCTTCAAAATACCAGAGCTTTATGAGATCCACAAAGATTTCTATGATGCTCTCCTGCCCCGAGTCCACGACTGGACTAATCAGCAGTGTGTGGGTGACCTCTTCCAGAAACTGGTATGGTCATAATAGTGTTAGTGTCAGGACAACACAAATGTCCATGTGGTAACTGCGCGTGAACTTCTGTGTAGGTCAGTGTGTCTGCTGAAGTTAGAAACCCACTTCTGTTTCAAGATTTTTTTACAAATGAAAATATGAATTAATTTACTGAATTTTTAGAGCAATGTTTCAGAACTAAAGCTTTGGTCCACCCCTTTTAACTTGGCAGCAGGGGAAACAAACAGTGGGGCTGATGGTTTGATTGGTAACACTTGTTGGTAACACAGTAGGGCTCCCCCCTCAGCTGATTTAAACGCTCCTTTGAGTAAGAAGATCCAGCATCAACTAACATGAAACCTCACAACATCAAAAATGCTGAGTTTTCATCACACAGACCAACATTCCTCAAGTCAGTAAGTTTCAGAAGCTAATTGTAGCTCGTCTCAGATGTCATGCTCATTAATGACTGTTAAATAAAATGGGGGCTGTCAAAGGGAAAAGGTGGGAGTCTTTGGCGGTTAGTAAGGCTCTGTGGATCTTTTAGTGCACATGTGAGCAGACTGTCTGGAGTCATCTCCTGGCCAGATAAAAGCCTCACTACACCACATGAGAAGCAGTAAACTAGAACAAAACTCTCTATAGGAGGTCGCTGAATAAGTGCTACCTCAGTGCTGGATGAAGATCAAAAACACTCATACATGTTGGTTTATATAGATGCTGCATTTCACTGAATTGTGTTAATTAGTTTATACTACTGTTATTATTATGACAAAACATGCCTGAGCATACAGAGACTGTTTTAGAAAAGAGAATCTGTACGCTGCTGTGCAGTGAATCTAATTTGTGTCTGTACTCTACTTGTGCCCCGTAGGCCAGCCAGCTTGGAGTGTACCGGGCCTTTGTGGATAACTATAAGGTTGCCGTGGAAACGGCAGACAAGTGCTGCCAGGCGAACGCACAGTTTGCAGAGATATCTGAGGTATGTAATGGTGTTACGTATGACGCGGTTGCTCCGGGCAAGTGTTTGATGTTGTGCAGCTGCTTGGGACAAGTGATGACAGGACAGTTTTCGGCAATCCTCACCATGTCGAGCCGCGCAGCTCTTTACAGCAACGCTGATTGTTTTTGTTTGCACAGTGGGGCAGTAGCTTCTAAATCAAAGAGAACAGTTTTGTCACCATTTTCTCTGATGTTATCTTCCTGCCAGAATCTCAAGGTGAAAAGCACAAAGGACTGCAAAGACCATTCGGCTAAAAATTCACTGGAGAGTGAGTACTGATTGAAACAAACGGCCAGCCTCCATATTAATCAATATGTGCTATAAGTGGTAAGTTGAGCTGTGATGAGGCTTGTTGAGCTAACTCTTCCTCCTCCACAGCTCTTCTCTACAAACCTGTGGACAGAGTGACACGCAGCACACTTGTTCTACATGTAAGTCAATCTGCCTCCTAAGTGTCCACAGCAACATCCTCCCTATGTGACTGTTTTGATGATTTAATTCATCACATTTGTTTTATTCTAGGACCTCCTGAAGCACACGCCCTCCAGCCACCCGGACTACCCGCTTTTACAGGACGCGCTGCGCATCTCACAGAACTTCTTGTCCAGTATTAATGAAGAGATCACCCCACGTAGGCAGTCAATGACAGTAATGAAAGGAGAGGTCAGTGTGACCAAGCTGTCACTAACGTTAAACCACAGTTAAACTAATGATAATGTCATTCCATAGTACATGTACAAGTACATGTACTGAATTCAGACCCAGTGAAAACCATTATTTGACTAATGACAGCTGAGATATAGCCAGTTTTTGCAGTGTTTAAGGTCAACATTTATAAAATTTTGTATTTAACACTCGATTATATGGACTTGATGTTTACACATATCTCAAATATGAACATTACACACAGGTATGTGAATTTATTTCATTCTCCCACCAGCATTGTCGAATCTAAGATTATGTCTGCCCCTGTAGACTCTGTCATATATTGACTACTGATAATGAAAAGCCGAGGGCACAAGGTGTCTGGAATCTGCAGTAAAACTGGAGTGTGAGTCAGTTTGTGGCTGACTCATCTCAGCCTGTCTGCTTTAGTCGTGAAGGAAGTGGAGTGTAAAGGAAGCTCATGACAAAGCTCTGCTGAACACTGGAGGCGAGGGTCTGTGTGTTGCAAACCAGGAAAACCTGCTCATTACCTCTGTGATCACTCCCATCCTTCCCTGCCGCAGTGTCAAACGCCGCTTCCCAGAAATGAGCTGCAACGTGCCTTATCAACTTTACAGTCGAATCAGCCTTCTGCACTGGGTGTGCGCTAAGTTGCTTGTGCTTGCTGGCCCCTCTGTCCCCCCTCCTGCCTGCAAACACCATGCACCTCAGGGCTCTGATTCAGATGACCTGAATGAAAACTTCCTCTGCTGTTTCTGGGAACTTTCCCTGCCCACCATGGTGGGATTTGGAATCAGAGAAAGTTGTTGGGAAAACATGTTTCTATATTTCTAGGAAGTCTGGAAAGCTTTCAGCCAGCATGTGACAATCACTTTTAAATATGGATTTGTTGTTGTATGTGAGCTGTTGACTGAGCTTCCATTCATTGTTGATGCTTTGCATCGTAGCTGTAATTGACGCGACCACTTAAACCCACGAGTTTGTTTAGCTTCACCTCTCATACACGCCTCATCGCTCAACATCTCATTACAATGCATAC
This sequence comes from Microctenopoma steveboyesi, assembly GCA_032359275.1. NCBI lineage: Eukaryota > Metazoa > Chordata > Actinopteri > Anabantiformes > Anabantidae > Microctenopoma > Microctenopoma steveboyesi. The sequence continues at coordinate 3,067,495 of JAUMHF010000026.1, forward strand.
AAAAAAACAGAAGCACATTCCACATGTGAGGAGGGCGTGAGCGCTTAGCAGTGACAGTTGTTTTTCCATTGGATTATTGACTATTTGTGGTCATGTTTCACTGACAAAACAATAAGCGGATGTAACTCTGACACCGCTTTTTCTAAAACCAGGACAGTACTGAGCAATTTTGAGTGCATTCCCCAAACAAGATTAAAAAAGGACCTCTAACTAACCAGCACTGGGGCGGAGCAGAGGAAAAATCATGCTGTAGTGACTTCCTTGTTTTTGTCAAACTGTGGTTGATGTGGGATGGCGAAGTCTCACATGGGCAATGTCAGTGTAAACAGTCCCCTGTCTTGAGATGAGATGAGGGAGGGGAGAGGGCTTTAAATGCAAGCTGCCCCAGGAAGAGCGTTGTGTCATCACATCCTCCTCTGCTCCTCAGCCTGGACGGGTTAATGACGGGTATCAGAAGATCAAAAATTACAGCCAATCGCCAGGAAGACACAGCTCATCAGAAAATCAGCTCTGTTTGGCTCAACTGTTTTTTATGACATGGGCCTCTGCTCCAGGTTGTTAAGAGTACTACATTCACTCAGTCATACTACACACCAAGCAAGTACAAACACCAACAGAGAGTCACTGTTTGTGAGCAGCAGGATGTCATTTAGCTTACATATTGTCTTATCAGCAGTTTGACTGTGGTGCTGTAATAAATTGGTTGAAAGAATCTCAGCTTTGTGTGTTTTGAATAGCGGAATAACGTAATTTCCACATTGGCAGAACCGTCAGCTGCTGAGGGATCGTTTCATGGTGGAGCTGGTTGAAGGTTCCAGGAAACTCCGTCACGTCTTCCTGTTCACTGACCTGCTGCTTTGCGCCAAGCTGAAGAAACAGGCTGCAGGGTGAGTCTGCGTCGACATCCAGCCGGACTGTTGGCGATGTACTTTATTGTTACCAGCTCGTGCATCCAGAAACAGAATTTCTCCATCAGTTTAGTAAATGTGTTTGCAAGCTTGTGGTCTGCTGTGTTTCATAATGCTAAATCACATTTTGCAGAAAGAAACACAACAATGCAATTACTGGTTGTAAAAAATCTGCAAGTTTAGGAAATAGTGTGTTTTCTTTATGCTCACGTGTCCTCAAACAGAAAAGGACAACAGTATGACTGTAAGTGGTACATCCCACTGGCTGATTTGACCTTCCAGACCATCGAGGACTGCGAGTCCACTCCCATTCCTCTGGTCCAGGATGAGGAGATTGATGCTATGAAGATCAGAATCTCCCAGATCAAGAATGACATCCAAAGAGAGAAGGTGAGGATGTGCACAGCTACAGAAGTCTCAGCGTACTGTTTAGGATTCATGACCTTTTCTTGTGTGCAAGAATTTGTCCACTTTTGTAATTTCCAAAAACAAACCAAAGATAAAAAGGGGAACCTACTGCACTTATAAATAGAACAAAAAGTCCAGACAGCAGATCTTGTACGACATTAACCTTGTTGTTGTTTTTTATCTGTAGCGAACCACCAAAGGTCCTAAGGCTATTGAGCGTTTGAGGAAGAAGCTATCAGAACAAGAGTCTCTGCTGCTTCTCATGTCCCCGAACATGGCGTTCAGAGTGGCCAACAGAAACGGCAAGGTGAGCCAGGAGATCCCAGACCTCAAGGGTCAGTGCATGCAGTGTTTTATTCTGTTAGGATTATCTTGTCCACTGAGAGAACTACTTCTTCATTTGAGCCTCTGCTCCCTCCTGCTGTTAGGAGCTTGACGTTACAACATGGAAATATCAAAACAGTTCAATGTCTTTCAGGGTTTCACATTTCTCATCTCTTCTGATTATGAACGTGCTGAGTGGAGGGAGACTATTCGTGAGCAGCAGAAGAAGTGTGAGTGGCAGTATTATTGTGTTATTACTGCAGAGGGAAATGGGACTTTTATTAACATTGACTTGCATTTTGCAGGTTTTAAAAGCTTCTCTCTGACCTCCTTGGAGCTGCAGATGCTCACTAACTCATGTGTGAAGCTCCAGACTGTTCACACTATCCCTATGACCATGAATAAAGAAGGTCATTTACATTTGTTTTCCGGATTGCATTCACCTTTAAGGTAGTCTGTGTTTTATAATTTCATTTCAATCTGGGCCCTGTCATTCGCAGAAGATGAATCTTCTGGTTTATATGGCTTCCTGAATGTCATTGTCCACTCTGCGTCTGGGCTCAAGCAGAACTTAAGTAAGTGGCTTGTTCCCCTGATTTTTACCAAAATCTGAATTGCTAATACTTCTCAGAGGGTGCACAAAATGTGTCACCTAAGTGGCTGTGAGCTGGGGGCAGCTGCAGGAGAACAATATGTACAAATACTGTTTGAGGATCCTGAGTTTTAGTTTCATTTTGATTCGCAAGGTAAAAAAAGTTTTGCTTTTGTGCTGTAGACCTTTACTGCTCCCTGGAGGTGGATTCTTTTGGCTACTTTGTCAACAAAGCCAAAACACGAGTGTATAGAGACTCTACAGAGCCCAACTGGAATGAGGTGAGCGGAGAAATAATTTCATTATTCAAGGGAAGCATCTTTGTGAACAAACTGTTCCCCTCTATGAAACTAAATCCAGGCTGTGGGCGTTCAGTAAACCTTCCCCTGGATAAAATGTGTGCGCTGGTTTTGAAGTATAACACACCTGATCTCTGTTTCCCTGCAAGGAGTTTGAAATTGAACTGGAGGGCTCTCAAACTCTGAGGCTGCTCTGTTATGAGAAGTACTGCAACAAAACCAAGCAGAGCAAAGAGGATGGAGAGATCACAGACAAGATCGTGGCCAAAGGGCAGATCAAGGTATGGTCAAATCAGGGAAAACGGCAAATGTTTGTGTGAAGCAGTTATGAACCAGAACCAGAAAAAAGTCAATATTTACAGAGTGAGTATTCAGTCTGAGTTTTATAGGACTGAATATGTAGAGTGAACTTACTCCCTCTATTGATTCCACAAGCTCCACAGTGGTGCCTCAACTGTCCCTTTGACCATTAGGTGTTGTGCTAATGGTACTATTGCTTTTTGGCTAATCCAGGTTTCAGTGTTGAAAAAGAAATGAACCCTGGGGTTGTGTGTGGGTCACTTTTGCTTGACCCCCTCGTGGAGTGTTGTGACAGTGGGCGGATTAGACTTTGCTTTGACCAAATGTAGCTGTTGGCGCTGCTCCATGGTTTGAGAGCTCAGTTGGCTGTTTGATCAACGAAGGGATTTCCTTGCTGGACAGGTGGGTCAAAACACTGTAGAGTGGTAGAGAAAAGAAGCATGTGAGCACTGGCAGTCAGACGCTGGTTTTTCATCAGCCAACAGCCTGGATCTGGAGGCATTTCACTCACTTTCTTGACCTTTAGTCTCATGTTGGCCTGTCTGCCTGCTTTTGATGTCTACTTCAATGGTAGTAAGAGAGAATCTTAATTCCTATATTGAATGGGCTCAAGAGTTATGTATAAAAGTAATAAAAATAAAACAAAAATAATGTTAAAAAGTATAAATAAAACAATAACTATTTATGATTAAAGACTTATAAATAAAATATTATTCAAAAATGTTTCACTAGAAGAAGGAAAATATTGGCTTAAATTGATTTAAAGTCTTTTAAAGTTTTTTTTTTAATACAGGACATTTTCAATGAAATGTAAAAGTATAAAAAAAAGTGTTTTACACTATACATTTGTCTTTGTCTTGTAGAAGGGCCACAGTTAGCTAAGTGTTACATTGTGGGTTTTATTTAAATATTGTTTCAGATGGGAGGAAGACACGGCATGCTAGCACTAATGCTAAAGGTCACTAGTACTTATCAGTAATTGGTCCCTGAGGATTGTGTAAAGGCTACCTGAGAGGCAGAGTTTTTGGCCAGCACGCCCCACAGAGGCAGGCGTGAGCACGTTGGTAATGAGGGTAGGAGGGGATTCTCAGGAGTTAATCCCCCAAATCCATCTGTGAAGTAGAACAACACAGAGGCAAACGTGGGCAGAAGCCTGCGTGGCTTTGTTCCTGATCTGACTCCCACTGGAGTGACGTGATTTGTCTTTCAACAATGCCGACACATGAAGACGACTCATGAAGTTTTATTAGTGTTTCAGCTGGGCTCCATTAGCAAAGATCAGAAAGATTCTTTACGGCAAAGGGATCAGTGACTCATTTTTTAAGGGGAGAAGGACCCAGTTGGTGTTAGTGAAATGGTTTAACATTCATCTGGAGCAGCGTTGGTTTCTTTGTTTCGATATTAGTCCGAGACATTCAAGGCCAGAAAGGATGAGTGAGAGTAATGGTGACGAGGCAGAGAGTGTGGATCAGACCAGTAGTGGTCTGGAGGAGGAGGGAGACACGACTCCGAGGAAACCTCCAAGCACTGGTGGCCGTCTGTGGGACAGAGTTCGCAGCAGTCTGCTCAGGCCAAAGGTAAAGATACGGAAACTGCGGCGTGGGCTGCTCTGAGCTAGGTGATGTTGTAAAAGATGTCTTGTCAATGTAAACTTGTTTCTGTTGTCTCTTTTTCTTTATGTGCATTTATCTCTTATGATTCAGAAGTCAGCACTAAATCTTTTTTTTTTTTTTTTTTGTAAAAAAAGGTATTATGTAAGACTAAACGTTGCAGATTATCTGAATGAGATTTGATGTTTTCTTGGGTGAAGTAACATCTTCTGTGTTGGACAGGCCCAGTGCCCAGTGTCACGTTACTCACGCCTGATCACTGTAAATAAAGCTGGCAGCTTGGTGTTAGATGACTAAAATAGATCACTGACACCAGTTTACACCCGCTGCCCATACGGAAATAATACACATACTGTGTACTGTGCAATAAATACTACAGAAGATTTTGAATATTTCCTGGTGTCTGAAGATAATGCAAAATGACACTAGTGTTTTAATATTCTTTCTTTAAGCTGGATCCTCAGACGCTTCAAAACAAAGACTGGCAGAGGACAGTCATCGCCATGAACGGAGTGAGTGTTGCTCATCAACACTCTGAAAACAGATAACAGCAGTTTCTTCTTTGTGGGTTAAGGAGAAGGTCTTATTAAAACAATAGATTTTGACCTGCTGTAGATAGAATACAAACAAACAAAGCAGTGAAATCTCCCGTTTCTCACAAATAGTTTGAGGAATTTTCAACAGCATTAAACATTTCTCATTGTCACATACAGTAGTGGTTTAAAGTGAGTGTGTCTTGTTTCAGATTGAGGTGAAGCTCTCGATGAAATTCACCAGCAGAGAGTTCAGTTTGAAGAGGATGCCATCACGGAAACAGTCTGGTGTCTTTGGAGTGAAAATCCACATAGTAACAAAGTGAGTTGTTGACATGTGTCATGCACATACTCCTGGTACTATTTCTGTTTTATTTTTTATTTTGCATTTTGAGTGAAACCTTGTCTGTTGCGAGAAAACAACAGGGCGTATAAGAAACGTGGTTTTAATTTTGATACATCATTGAGTATGTCTTTGTGCATGTCTGTGTTTTTACTAGGCGAGAGCGCTCCAAGATTCCGCTCATTGTGAGACAGTGTGTGGAGGAGATTGAGCGACGGGGGATGGATGAGGTGGGAATCTACAGAGTGTCCGGCGTCGCAACGGACATCCAGGCGCTGAAGGCTGCATTTGACTCCAGTGAGTTCAGTCTGCATCTCAGAAGTGATTTGACGAACGGGGGTGAAATGGAAACGGGAGTGAAGACACATTGTTTAGTGACTCGCGTCTCATTTGCTCCGCAGACAACAAGGACGTGTGTGTCATGATGAGAGAGATGGACGTGAACGCCATTGCTGGAACGCTAAAGCTGTATTTCCGCGAGCTGCCGGAGCCTCTTTTCACTGACGAGCTGTACCCCAACTTTGCTGGAGGCATCGGTCAGTCGCCACTTCTTTATTTTTCATCATTTACATGGCAATTGCAGGTTGTGACACCAGCACGCTGATGTGTGTTTTCGCCTAACAGCTCTGTCTGACAGTGTGGCCAAGGAGAGCTGCATGCTCAACCTGCTGCTGTCCCTGCCAGAGACCAATCTCGTCACCTTTCTCTTCCTGCTGGACCACCTCAAGAGGCAAACAACTTCAGTTTGACATTTGTCCATGTTACTGACCATAGAGCTGCTGTAGCAGCAGGTAAGAAACTTCTATAGGTTGAACTTGATTTTTCATTTTATTCTCACAGGGTGGATGAAAATGAGAGTATCAACAAGATGTCTTTGCACAATCTGGCCACAGTTTTTGGTCCCACTTTGCTTCGGCCCTCTGAAAAAGACAGCAAAATCTCAAACAGCTCACAGCCGATCTCCATGAATGACAGCTGGTCTCTGGAGGTCATGGCTCAGGTAAAACTCTTGTCAGGATAGTGTGACAGTGGTGTTTAGATTATGTGTGCGGTTCTCATCACCTCTTATGTGTCTCCTCCTCAGGTTCAAGTCCTTCTCTACTTCCTTCAGCTGGAGAGCCTTCCTACACCGGACAGCAAACGTCAAAGCCTTCTCTTCTCCACCGAAGTATAGCACTGGCTTCCTGCTGACGGCTCGATCAGTGCTGCTTGATAAGGTAGCCACCAGGGGGAAGTATTCACACATCGTAATCTGGAATCGGCCACCGTGACCAAAGCCAACTTCTTTTTGATGATGTGAAAAGCATGTGCGTGCTGTTTACTTACAAGCTTACCTGCTGTATCAGTAAGACATCCTATATATGACGCTGGGAAAAATGTATTGTTCCTTTATATTTTAATTTAATTTAAACTTTACAAAGCATTATATGCTGTACCTTAATATTCCCCCTGCCCTGTTCTGTCACTGTGCACATTTAACTCCATGTTCGCATCGCAGAATTTGTATTGTGCTTGGTTTTTTTTTTCTGTGGATAGATGATGGATTAATGGATTTTTTTTACTCTGCACCTGTTATTTTCTCCCCTGAAATGTGTGACTTGATTGAAAGCTCACCTGTGCCAACATTTCCCTGCTGAGGACCAATAGATCATTTCAGTTGCCCTAATGTTTACGCTCTTAATTTTGTACAGAATTAAAAGAATGAGACTGAAAACTGTAGTTAGCACATGACAACATGCAGGCATGTTGATCTAACCCTTTCAGGTTTGTCCTTGTTCAGTTCGCAGGTTCTCATGGTCATGCCCAAAGCAGTTGTACAGAGATGGTACAGAGAACTGAAGGGCAATAATTGCAAGAAAAAGCCTAATTCTTCCATCCATATAATGTGTACACCGTTGTGCATCATATTTGTCCACATTTCTTTTGCGTTGCGTCCACATTCTTTTTTAGGCTCTGTCTGATTTCAAGCTTTCAGCTGGAGTTAATGTGTTTTGCTTTCTACATTCCTTTTATGTAGTCGTCTTACCTTTATAGGACAGAACCACACTGCTTAACACATGAGAGCACCTAATGTTCCGTAGTAACCACATTTCCTGAGTTATTAACAGGTTTATCATACATACCCAGTATTACGTTAAACTGAAGGCCGTGTGCTTGTGTTGTTGTTTTTTTCTCCAAAGTACACACTTGTTTGCACAAACTGTAACTATCAGTGCTTGTGATTCAACTAAAATAAGCAATACCTGTTAGTCATTCTTAAGACAAATAATGGCCAATGTGTCATGTATGTATGATTTATGTAAATAAAAGCTTGGTGACATTACTCTTGCATTGTGCTCCTCCCTCAGTGTTGCCAGTGTGAGCAAGTATGTTGTGGCCACCTGCCAACAATATACATTACAATAGACATTACAAATCACCATCAAACAGTATTTATTATCTGCTGACATTGTAATTGAGTCCACATAGTTGAATAGTGTAGTTATGATTAAGGTGTGAGATGCATTGTAAAATATGTGAGAGTTTTGTGTAAAACTCAAAAGAGAAAAGCACTTCTTTACTCATGTTAAGCATTATCCAGTAACGTTTGCCATGTTCCTCCTCTGTGCTGACTTAAAGGTGCGGGAGATGCTATAGATTTTTGACCAGCTTTAGGAATAATGCGTAGACAGCAGTAAATGAACCACTGGGTATTTAAACACCTTGGGGGTAATGAACTGTCTCTCCTGTATGGAGGGTGATGATGTTGAGGTGATGCAACCAGAGGAGGGGGCAGAGGATCCTCCGGCTGCTGCCAACAGAAAGGAGCTGACACCCGAAACCGATGCTCCCTGTTGCCCATTGAAGTTCTGTGATTAGTGTAGTCTTAGCGGCCGCAAATGGAGGTTCATGGGAGCTTTAGGAGTCTATCTACGATGGAAAATTAGCACCTCGGGTATGAATATTTTATTATTTGACTACTAGAGCGCTGTCCTTTTGCCGGCTATGCTAACATGGTTAGCCTAGCGATAGCATTCGTAGCCTTAAGCTTTAGTTTTGCTTTCTGACAGCTGGGGTGAATTAACTGGTCAAAAACAAGCTCAACCCTTCTTTAAAGTTGTGTGAACTACCCAGGCTAGCTGTGTTCGTTGTGTTTTTTGAAATGCCATGATATTTGTTGTTTAAACCCTTAGATCATATTTTAGTTAAACTGGCAAGTTAGTGACATTAACCAGCAACTGTACTATGCGATATTTCAAAGTAATTCTTGACGTTTTCCTTCAAACGTTCGTCATTCACATTGTGTGGTCGCAGTCAACACCTTATACTAAAGTAAATAAGGCTTGTCATCCTGTTAAGGGCAATTATTACAGCGGCAGTATTTTTATTGATTGTGTATTTATCAAATGAAAATCTATTTCTGAGTAATAGTTTAATATATACAACGATTAGTTTGACTTGAGAAAACCATTTAGAAATATTTCAATCTTTTACCCATGTAACGGTGTATATATGTTTCACTGTATGATATAAAATAGTTTTCGTTGTAGTAATTGTTATAGTTTCGATAAATGTTATGCTTACGTGAGAAACTCAGTGCTTTTGTTGTGAAAGCGTTTTGGCAAACAGGAAGTGCAATTACTGAAATTCCCTGCGTGCCTGACCTTGTAGCTAACTAGCGAGCTGGGATATCTCATTGATATGAAGTTGCCTTTTAATCTGATGATAAGTCCGACGGTTCTCACTCTATCTAACGGGGTAGTTGTCTTACTCGCAAAGGTTTGGTCAGTAAAGCATGTGCTTTTGTAGCTGAAGAGGACGCAATTGGAGCTAACGTTATCTGTGGGTGCTGCTAATGTAGTTATTACGATTCGCCAAGAACAAAGTAAATTTGTCACCACCTAGAGAAGAGTTAACAGTGAACTGGTGCAAATTGCAGGAGCGTTTGACTGCGTCCAACACGGCATACAATTGGAGAGTTCTAGCTTCCCTGTGTGTCTTACTAAACCCCTCTGTCGGTTCCATACTTAATTCATTTGAAGTAATCTGTTCTTAACCAGAGGCAACCACAATTGTTTTCCAACTTTCCTGGAATATCTCAGATAAAGATGGATTTCACAATTTCACAATCCTCCCTTTAAATCAATATCCAGGAGATGTGACTTATTACTTGGCTGTATCCGATCACTGTGAAGCTTTTGGAAAATATTTTGGGGAAAACTTTGAATCCAAAGGGGACTGAATAATGGGGGGAAAAAAATCTGTTTACACAGTGGGTCTTTCTGTGTGTGAATGAAACGTCAAAAACACCACAGATCAATGGTGTTTTGATTAATTCAGGACTCTAACTCTGTAAAGCCAGGTTAATCCTTCATTTTCCAACATTTGTGATGAAATATTGTAATTAGACTGAATGCTATACTGTAGTAAATGATTTAATTGGGTTCCAGTTTTGTGTATTAACTGTGAGCCATATTTTGGCAAATGAGAGTGTGGCAGTGTCTACTCTGACTCAGGCAGACTGGTGCCTGCTTGTCTTCATACACACAGTCACCCTTGTGGGCTTTACTTTTTTTTTTTAACTGGAGACGCCACCACAGGAAGCTGATGTTATGGCAAGGAAGCGCCTCCCCACAGTCAAGCTTGAGTAAGAAAGTAGAGCAGTGAAGGACTATTTATGAATTACTACACCATTTATACCTCCACCTCCTTTTTTTCTGGACTGTTCCTCAGTGGCATGCTTTTGTTCAGCTGTCTGTAAAGGAACTCTATCCACACTTGTTTATCTGGCAAACTTTGGATTAGATCCATCACATTCATGAACTGTGAAATGAAATACCTTAGATTTATTTAATGTGAATCAGTGTTATTGGTTTCTGGTGTGGAGCAATTGGCATTCTGCAGCACTGAACTGCTTTATGGTTAAGGTGTTAATGTTACACAGCATTTAAAAAATGTATTTTTTCACATTTAACAAACATGGTTATTTAGTAGGTTCTGTAGATATATGCAGTTGATGACTTTGGCTCATATTTATGAAAATGTCTGCCTGTCAGATGGTCCTGATGGACTAAGCCTTTTTTATCTTTGTGCTGATTTAGCTGTATTTAAAATCAGAATCAGAATCGGCTTTATTCGCCAAGTATGTTGCACATACAAGGAATTTGATTTGGTCTTTTGTAGCTTTCTAGGACAGTACAGATAGAAAAACAATACAATAAATTAAAGGCAAATTACAGACAAAAATACAACACTATAACACTCTTTGTAACAAGACAGAGAGACAAGAGACAAGACAGTGTGTGTATGTATGTGTGTGTGTGTGTTTTGGTTGTTAGTGATTATATGCTAAACTATGGTAACGCAGATAAGCTGGAGATCTTGAAAAGGAAAAAAAAGGTCTAGATGCAACATATTAACAATAAATGTGTCGATACAGTATCATGATGGTTCTAGTCTCAAATTCTGTAATATTTAATTTGTTTAATTATGTAACAGAGAGCTGTGTTAGCTTAGAGTTCAGCAGCTTGTTGCAGTTATGTCATGTATGCATTTTGAATTTTGTGCCAAGAAAGGTTTTCACTCTATAATATTTTTAAATTAATTGTTTAAATAATTATCCGCTTATTTACAGATAAATTACTAATTGCACAAATGTTTAAGCTGTAGTTGAATGCAAAGCGGACCTTGTTTGTGGTAATGACAGACTGAAAAATAAGCAAGTGTAATGTCTCGGTCTCTGTACAGTGTTGTGATATATTTGCACAGACACAAGAAGTCACGTTCTCAAATAAGACCTGTCTCTGCTTTTAGTTCTGATATTCTCTGAAAATGTAGTACTGTAGCTTTTGTACTGCAGTGTAGGTCTATGTCAGTAAGTATGTCTAGTTCAGCTGCATGGCACTACTTGAGCCATGCAGCTGCATAGTCTAACGAGCTGAGACACATTATTTGCAATTGCCCTTAACAAGAAGCAGGAGGATGTTTCTTTTGTTTGCTTCCAGCCTATAACTTGCACATGACCATCTGTGATCAGATGGTGTGTGACGTGAATTTTTTTTGACAATTGGTAAACATTATTTGGAGTAAAGATTTTAAGTAATCCAACTTGGGGGTAAACACAGGGTAAGGTGTATGCACATTATTATCTGTCAGTACAATCAGACTCTAAATAATTTTTCTTAAGGGCTACATCTGTGTCTGTTTGGTTATATAAAATAGATGTAGTTAAATACTTCACAAGATCTGCGTCACTGGAGGCCAAGGTTAACCTGTCAGAAATAACAAGCTAAATAAATACTCTTTTGGCAGAGAACAGTGCATTTTCTTAAGGATGCTCTGGGAGGTTTGAGGCAGGATGACAGATTTAATGATTTAACACCTGCACGTAGGAAAGTCAGCTGAAATCTATAAGCAACGTATTTGTTTTTGAATCAAGTACATGTTACGGTTCAGCAGCAGGTTATTTTAATTTCTCCTGTAGTATTAGCAGAGAGGAAAAGCACAAGACCCCCCTTCTGACATCCAGCTGCATCATGTTTAAATTGTTAATTCATTTTTGGAGTGGGTATTAATTTAGCTGTCATTCAAGGAGAGGTTTTAGTCAGTGAATTACAGCTTCTCCAAAGTGTTCTATTTAAAGTCTGATTTTACTTCTGTTATTTGATTATATTTATGTCCAAACAACAAACTTCTTCTTAGAAAAACAACAGAGCATTGACTCAGATATATATTGTAGTTGGGCTTCCTGTGCACAATAAATCACTTCAGCTTACTTTTTCCTCTGAAGAGAACTCTGGGACGCCCAAGTCTTTGCTAAAGTACTTATTCTTTGTCTCCATCTGTGTCCCAAATCACTTTGCTATCTTGGCATCAAGTCAGGTTCTCTGCAGACCTGAACACATGAACAATACTGAATAATGCCTCCTGTGTTATAGTCAAAGCTTTCTTATTTGGTCACAGCCAGTTTTAGCACTTTGTTTGCTGCCAAATGGACAGAGTTTATTGGCAGAATTGCTTTGGATAGCTCCATAGCAGTTTAAAGTGCTTCATTTATTTGAGAAAATATTTTTGTATCATCTGTTACTAATTCAATACACATTTTGAATCGCACCCCTCCAAAGTGTATTCAAGAATGTGCCCTCGTTAAATTGTTATTAGGAATCTTTGCTGGGTAGACAGGTTGTTTGCACAGAGTTAATGGGAATTGTGGTGTGACTGGTATGTCTTGCACGGAAGTGGCACTGGATGATTTCTTGTAGGTGCAAAATTAACTGCATGGCTCTGGGATAGCAGTGGGTAGCAAGTTAACCGACTTACATTTTTGTCTCGCAGAAAATGATGACAGTTGTGTTGGTTTAAACTTACTCTTTGATATATGAAGGAACGTGCTTTTCCCTTTTTGGTTCTGCTTATCATTATCATACTTTCAATGCAAGACTCGCCTTTTTTTGCCCCCAGTCTCCACTGAGGAGTAGGTTGTAAGACCCCATTCTCCCCACAAATAAAAATAAATAAACAGAGATAACAACAGCCACCCACAGAGAATAAACTAAACTTTTAACCCTATACTCCTTATTGAGCTATCACAAACACTCGAGAGCCATCTAGTGGAGGTATGAGGTGACCTTTGGAAGCATCTAGTGTTTATCTTATATCCCTGTATCTGGGGTGGTCCTACAGCTGCCTAAACAGATACCAAATGTAAATTTAGTGAGGACACATTGATTTAAATACCACAAGAACCCAAATATGAACATTTTTCAAACACAACATGTGCATATGCTAAGTAGGAATCAGATGCAGAACCACTACCTCCCAAATACCAGCTATCTTGAACAAACTTAAAATCTGAGGTTTTCTGAAGCGCTCAACTATTCAGTGTGTTTTCTAGTGTTAGGGGAATAGCTTCAGTGGAAACAATTCCTCATCCATGGAAAATTGGAACTCACCGTCTGCACACTGACATACATTGCCTTTCCTCCTCCCTTCTTTGTGCACAGATTGAGCTGTAAATGTATCAACCTCGGAGAGCTCAGTATGAAGAAGTCAAGCCGGCCAGCGGCGAGTAAGGTGAGCGGAGATAGAAGCAAAACAGAAGCTGCGGCTACCGTTGGCACCGGAAAGCCTGCAGCCAAGAGCACCACCACTGCACCTCTGTCTAAGGTGAGAATCACGATGGATCATTTAGCAGCTGTTGGGAATGCTGTTTTGCCACTTTTTATATGATCATATTTTCTTGTGTGTAGGTGAACGTGATTGCATTTTGTGTTTTCAGGTAAAGAGCAATGACGATCTTTTAGCAGCAATGGCCGGAGGAAATCCTGCCTCAAATAGTGCTGTCAAGACTAAGAGGACCGCCTCCATTGGAACTAATGCTAGCAGCCTAGACGGCAAACCGAAGACAACATCAGGTATATCTGAAGTTCCATTTCTAGTTGTTTATAAAATCATTTTTTGTAAGAAATGTTTGCTGGTAAGGATTTACTTTTTCTGTCTTCACTAGGTACAACATCCAAGCGTACAACATCCTCAACTTCAAAGGAGCCAAATTCATCAAAAGACCGTCTTCGGACATCCAGGGCATCAGCTGCTAAGAAGCAGTTGGTATCAGGGGCTGTAGCAGGGGATGTAACCTCAGGGAAGCGTTCGCGCAGCCAAATCCTAGCAGAGTCCGAGGGTCGGATGAGCAAGTCGAAATCAGATGGCCAGATCAGTGATAAAGTGGCTCTAGAGGCCAAAGTAAAAGACTTGTTGGGTTTGGCTAAGAGCAAAGATGTGGAGATCCTACATCTGCGCAGTGAACTGAGAGACATGAGGGCACAGCTTGGATTTGAAGGGAAAGACATGGCCCTTCTGGAAGAGGCTGGGGAGGAAGAGAAGCCCCAGGTTTCAGCCATTACAGCAGCGGATGTGGAGTCCACTCTGATCCTCTTACAGGAGCAAAACCAGGCCATCAGGGAAGAGCTGAACCTCCTAAAGAGCGAGAACCGCATGCTGAAAGACCGGCTCAATGCACTGGGCTTCTCTCTTGAGCAGAGGCTTGATGGTTCTGACAAGCTGTTTAGCTACTCCTCCCTAAGTCCAGACCTGGCAGCAGGCAGTGTGCAGAGTGACGGTGGAGGCACGGGTACCCTGACCTCCTCAGTGGAAGGCTCAGCCCCTGGCTCTTTAGAAGACCTGCTCACAGGACACCAGCATGGAGGCTCAGCGGACAACCTTGACAGTGAATCCAGCGAGGTCTACCAGGCCGTCACCTCTAGTGATGATGCTTTGGATGCCCCCTCTGGAGCCTCGTCATCATCAGAATCTGAATGTGCTCCCAGTAGGGAGCGCTCTCGGAGGGACAGCAGTGGCAATGCCAGTGAGGTGTCAGTGGCCTGTCTGACGGAGCGCATCCATCAGATGGAAGAGAACCAGCACAGCACTGCCGAGGAACTTCAGGCCACACTACAGGAGCTGGCTGACCTCCAACAGATCACGCAGGAGCTGAATGGAGAGAACGAGCGGCTCGGGGAGGAGAAGGTGATTCTCATGGACTCCCTGTGCCAGCAGAGCGACAAGCTGGAGCTCTATGGTCGCCAGATCGAATATCTGCGCTCGTTGCTCGATGAACATCACATATCGTATGTGCTTGAGGAGGACATCAAGAGTGGCCGCTACATGGAGCTGGAGCAGCGCTACGCAGACCTGGCAGATAATGCCCGCTTCGAGAGAGAGCAGTTGCTGGGGGTTCAACAACATCTGTCCAACACCTTAAAGATGGCTGAACAGGACAACGCTGAGGCCCAGGAGATGATCGGAGCACTGAAGGAGAGAAACCACCAAATGGAGCGCATCGTGGACTCGGAGAGACAGGACCAGGCCGCAATGGCTGCCGCGCTTGAGAAGTACAAGGCAGCAGTGAGCAATGACCAGGCAGAGCTCAGCCGCTGCAGAGCCCAGCTGGACCAGGAGAGGCAGAGGGTGGCTGAGCTGTACTCGCTTCACACAGCGGGCGACAAAAATGACATCTGCCAGCTATTGGAAGGTGTACGACTGGGGAAAGAGGAGGCCGAGGCCAAGGCTGCAAAAATGCAGGAGGAGCTGGAAGAGGCCCACGGTGAACTCGGCCAGCTGCAAGAGACATTCAGTAAGGTTAGTTGTGTGTTAGACACGACTTTGAGATGCATTGAGATGCTAAGTGGAAGTGTTTGACCTAAATAAAACATTTATCTTATGTGCTTGAACTCTCCAGATGAGTTCCTCCTCTCATTGTCTATGTATCAGTGCCAGATTCTACCTCGCAAATGTCAGCACCAACAAAACACTGAGCAGAGGACACTGCACATAATATATCTCTTTAAATTAAGTTAGAATTATTATTATTATAAGTTAAGCTGTGTTTCACATTACACTAATTACTTCATGGTTTGTTAATAATTAAATGAAGGATACTTTTCATCCTGTGTGAGCAGCTGGACAGAGAATACAGAGACTTCCAGGAGCAGGTGCAGCAGCAGATGGCCGAGCAAGAGCGTGCACTGGAAAAGCATCGCATGGAGCTGCAGCAGAAAGACACAGAGATCGCAGACATGAAGGAAACCATCTTTGAGCTGGAGGACGAGGTGGAGCAGCACCGAGCTCTTAAACTCCACGACAATCTCATCATCACAGACCTCGAGAGTAAGCGTGCTTGACGTTGAAGTGCACCCCACAAACAACATCTGCTGTGATAACTGGTTTGCGTCAACATTAATCATGCACCACATCTTACAACATGTTTTATCTCCTGCCATGAACTAAAAGTCGACCTAATTTATGAATAAAATAAATAAATTCCAATTTTATTTGTCACATACATAGTTACACAGTGTACAACACGCATGGGTTCATCTGCATTTAACCCATACCCCTGGAGGGAGCAGTGGGCAGCTACAGGCCACGCCCAGGGAGCTAGATTACTCAAGGACACAGCTGGTATGGTGTGTCATGGCTGGGAATCGAACCTCCTACATCCTAACCTCATGCCTTTACCCACTGAGCTACCAGGCCGCAAATTTCCTCTACTATGTGGTATTGTGTTGGTCTGCTCTCGTAATAACATGTATCTTCTTCTCGTCTCAGACTCTATAAAGAAGCTGCAGGACCAGAAACACGACATGGAGAGAGAGATAAAAATTCTTCACCGCAGACTGAGGGTAAGGGCACTGCTACATGGAGCGGCAGCCTGTGCTCAAGCAAGACTGCCGCTGGATTAAAAATAAATAACCATGAAGTTGCACAACAATATTTTGGAACTGAATTCTACCACAAATTCATTATCAATGCTCTACTCAGCCCCGAGTCTCCATACACAGCAGGAAGCTGATTTCAATGAAAAAACAAACCCAGAAACTGCACCAAATGACAAGCAAAACTAGTAAACAAAAGATGGAGCATTTAGCAACTAGTGAACCATTTAGAAAACAATACTTTAGTGATCTAATTTTTCATTAAGCCTAAATAATGCTCTATGGTGTGTCTGTGTGTGTGTACACATATAACTGCAGGAGGAGTCAATGGAGTGGCGTCAGTTCCAGGCTGATCTGCAGACAGCTGTTGTCATTGCTAATGACATCAAGTCGGAAGCACAGGAGGAGATTGGAGACCTGCGCCGACGGCTGCAGGAAGCCCAGGAGAAGAACGAGAAACTGGGCAAGGAGCTGGACGAGGTCAAGAGCCGCAAGTAAGTGGCACAGATGCATGTGGGAGAGCTCCAGCAGTCACACTCACACATTCTCTTATGATTCTGAACTAAAGAAGGAGAGAATGATAAATGAATCGCACATCTGAATAATGTATCCTTACAGTCCAAACACAAGGCTGTAATTAATACCGTTGAATTTTTCTGAACATATAATAGTTATCATGCTGTTTTCCAGGCAGGAGGAGGAGAGAGGCAGAGTGTATAACTACATGAATGCAGTGGAGAGAGACCTGGCTGCTCTCAGACAGGGGATGGGTCTCAGCAGGCGATCCTCCACTTCTTCAGAGCCCTCGCCTACTGTCAAAACACTCATTAAGAGCTTCGACAGTGCCTCACAAGGTGCCATAATGTTCATAACATCCTCTGCTCTTCTCTCCTTTTATTGTATTGTAAGTTTACTTTACTTTGCTTGGCAGACGCTTGTATCCAAAGCGACTTACAGGGAGCTAGCGCTGGGTGTCTGGCTCAGGGACACACCTGTATGGTAGGGAATGAAAAAGGAGTCAGACAGGGTTTGAACCTGTGACCTTCTGCATCCCAGTCTGATGCTTAACCCATTGAGCTTCCAGGCCACACTACTTAAAAACCTTAATATTTGTTATACCTGGAAATAAGAGGATATTGGTATTGGTGATTATTGTAGCCCAGAGTTTACACAGAAATGTTTTGTAGTTTCCGGTGCAGTTCAGTAGTAGTAGTTGTTTATATGGAGCAGGTCTGAGGTGAGCAGCTTGTATCTAACTGTTATCTGCCATTTTAAATTAGGTCCACCTTCCAATGGGGCCTCTGTGACTCCAACAGTCCCAGCTACCCCTCTACCACGTACCCCCCTCAGTCCCAGTCCCATGAAGACACCGCCTGCTGCTGCCGTTTCACCCATACAGGTGAACAAGTGATGCTTTGTGTGAATCCGTTGCTAATATATCATTTAGCTCGGTTCAGGCATAAAGTTTGGAATTTAGCTTCCATTGGCTGCTCGCTGACGTCACCAAACGGACCTGTCAGACTTTCTAATACAGAAAGCTATTATTTATTTCTGTTGCAGAGACACTCCATCAGTGGGTCCATGTCAGCAGCCAAGCCCCTCTCCTCACTGAGTGATAAGAGGCCCAGCTACACAGACATGACCATGCCAGGTGAGGCTCCTCAATCTCTTTAAGTTCTTTTTTATTTCAATTTGAGTGTAAATACATGTAGGTGCAGAGAACTGCACGATTACACTGAGGGTCACACCAACGTCTTTGTCCTCTGCTGCACTTGTCCTAGCATGCATAAACTGAAGGGATGGTTCTTCTCACAGCCCTGAAGTTCTGAGTTACATGTCATGTCATATTTGCCCGCTACCATATTCTGTAGAATATCCTTCAGTTTGTTGACTTCAGTGATGAGATTAAGCACTTCATGTGGACGTGCGGACTTGGCTGTAGTCTACAAATCTCTGTTTATTTTTCTCTGATTTATTGTTTTCTTGCTGAGTGAGCTGGGCTTGTGTGTCGGTATTCCCTGAACACAGAGGGGCTGGAATGTGGCTCTTTACTGACCCCATCGTATCTCATTTAGAGGAAGTGCTTTATGGAAACATTGTTCCCGTATGTAATGAGAATTCTATGACATATCCGCAGCTGAGCACCTTCTCAGGGGAACCTCGTCTACCCGGCCTCCGTCTGTCCTCCAGAGGGTCCCCAACATGGACTCGCCTAAGGCAATCTCAGGTTAGAGATGCCTGGAAAGTTCTAAGCAATAACTCAGTCTCGGGTTTAGTGTAAAAGTGTGTAATCATCCACCTTTTTCTGAGCAGTGACCCGCAGGAGCAGTGAGGAAATAAAGCGGGACATGTCAGCTCCAGATGGAGCCTCCTCATCCTCCCTGATGGCTATGAGTGTGGTCTCCTCTCCACTCTCCCTGTCCTCCTCCTCTCCCACTGCTTCCGTCACCCCCACAGCACGCAGCCGCCTAAGGTATTTCTTTTAGAGCACTCACTCACCTGTATTTGATGCTGATTGGTAGAAGTGAATTGCTTCTAACGCCATGTTTACATTTCGCTTCTGTGGGATTATTACAGAGAAGAGAGAAAGGACCCACTGTCGGCTCTGGCCCGAGAGTATGGAGGCTCCAAGAGAAATGCTTTACTAAAGTGGTGCCAGAAGAAGACTGAAGGCTACCAGGTAGGTTACCATCTTACCCCTGTTTATCAGTTGATGGGGTCCATGTAGTGGAAAGTGAAGTAGATCTTTTCCTCATCTCAGTTTATATCCAACAGTTGAGTTGCACAGTGGGTGCTGCAGGTGCAGGCACAAAGCATGGAAATACAACTCAAAAGCATTATAAGGACTATAACTGATAGCAAGAAGAAGTCATTTGAATTTAACTATTTACTTAATTATCTATATAAATTTCTATTTCAGTCCAGTGTAAAGATGTTGTTGGACAAAAATGTATTGTGTCTTGTTTTCTTTGTTCTCTGTGTTGTATTTGTTGGCCGTAGTTCAGTCTTATTTGAAGAAGTTGAAAAACATCTGTCTGACCATGTGCAGCAACAATAAACGTCCCAAGTATTCACCTAGAAATAATTTAATTGACAATCAACAAGGGCCCTCAGAGTCATTTGACGTATTGTTGAACTGATAGGTTGTTGTTGTTACCATGGCACCCCAAGGAAGTGTGCACCATTTGACATATCCTGTGTGGTACCTTATAGAGAGAAACACGAGGCCTTCTTTAAAATGTTGCCTAGACTGTAGTGCTGAGAAGACTCCATCATCTAATTATGTAAAGCCTCTGTGGTTGTTTGCAGGGAGCTGTAAAAGTGGTTTTAAAACTCCAATGACAGTTGATGATGGAAATTATGAGACATCAGATAGGAATAAGTCATGTTAATACTTTTATTTAAAAGAATAATCCCAGAATAATCAACCATCAGGTTGAGCTGCTGTTCTGTGTTTAAATCATTTTAAATGGCTCCAATACAACTGAATTGACTGTGAGTAGGCGCTGCAGCTGGCAGTGACATGTTTGTGTAAATATTCTGTCAGATTAAAATCATAGTACATATGGATCCTGTCTGTGATTTTCAGAACATTGACATCACAAATTTCAGCAGCAGCTGGAATGATGGCCTGGCGTTCTGTGCTGTGCTTCACACCTATCTGCCTGCACACATCCCCTACCAGGAGCTCACCAGCCAAGATAAGGTAAGCCAGAGATGAGAGGACACCATGAACATGAACGCTTTATTCAGACCGAGTGTTCGCTGTATGACATTTGGATCCTCTCTTTTTATCCTCAGAGGAGAAACTTCACCTTAGCATTCCAGGCTGCAGAGAGTGTGGGCATCAAATGCACTTTGGTACGTTTACTTTTTGCCCGTCTGTATGTATGAGTTTTTGTGATTCTAAAGGTTCTTTTTTGATCTTGGTAGTGTGACAAGAATTTCTTGACTCAAGTTTCAATTGCTATATTTCTTCTGTAGCTATTGCCGTAACGCATGCCTCTATTTGCAGATTGAGTTTGCTCAGTTACTATAGTGACGGTTCACTTGTTTCCACATACACGTGCCAAACAAACTCAATGATCATGTTGAGTCAAGTTGCTGAGATTGTGATGAGTTTATCAATATAAACTGTACTTAAATGTGTCTTATTCCATTCCAGGACATAAATGAGATGGTGCACACAGAGAGGCCGGATTGGCAAAGTGTCATGACTTATGTCACAGCCATCTACAAGTACTTTGAGACCTGACTTCACCGTTTCCCTCGCCCTGCACCTGCAGCACAATCAGAGCGGCACAGACCCCTGCGAGCCCTTCCAAATGTTTCAACTCCACGCTCAACTGTTATACCTCACTGAACGACTCCTTTTGGTCACTCCCCATCACAGCACCGCCCGGTCATGCTGCATGTCAGTCTCACAGCATCATAGGACACACACTGATACTATTTCCTCCCAGCAAAGTGTAGGATGCACTCTGTGTAGAGCTGTAGTCTAAGGGCGTCACTGTACATCTGCTGTTACTCTAGTAAGCCATGAGATGGGACTGAACCAAGTGTGAAATGACCAACGACAAAATCCTCTTTGCCTTCAGTTCATATCTAAAGCAGCAGCATGGAAAAGAAACCAAGTCTGTGCCTTCTACCTGGACTTTTCCTCACATATATATAAATTAACCCAGACCCCAATCTGTTAGGGGAATTCTGGCACAATCTGACTATTCATAACTTGTCATTGTTTTTATGTTTTTGTGTGCTCCTGCAGAACAACATAACCAAAAGTTAGAAATGTTGGAATCCCCCCCTGAAAATTCCCTGTGAAAGGAATTCAGACAGACACAGCCGTTTGCACAAAGTCTTCCAGACGTTACAGTTTTCAATACAGATGCTTCTCTTCCGACGGACAAAGTGCCTGTGTGAATTTTGATGCCGGAGATGGTGGCGTTTGTGAGGGACACGCCTCCACAGGCGGCACAGAGCTTTTTGATTGTTGATTTGTTGGTCAGGAGAAAACCAATGGCGCAGACAGCTGCTTCCCAAGCACAGGATTATGCTATGTTCATCTACACCAACACATTATGAGTTTTCACTAATAGATATGTGAAGGTGGACTAATACTAACATGCTTGATGTGTGTGTGGATTTTTGAACACTCGTTTTACAAATGTATAACATATGTGCAATTGCCACCTTTACTTTCTTTTAAGCCACATCCAGTACACATCAGTTCATTGCAACCAAACTATAACACGAGCGAGCAGCATTGTAGGTAGCCGACAAAAATGCTTTTTGAGTGACGGGTTCTGTTTAAATCAGAGAGCCTTAAACTTCGAGAGTCTCTCTGATAAACGGGACTTTACACTGGGGGAAGATGTGCTCTAGTTTTTGGAAGCCAGCAGAGGCAAACCTACTTTTGTGGGTCAAAGGAATAGTTTAATTTAGGTTAAGCTAAGCTGCTGCTTTGTGTTCATAGCTACTGCAGAGATCTTCTCTTCTCTACCCTCTGTGACACAGTGAATAAGCATATTTCCCCAAACTGTTTATTAACATCAGCAATTGTTACAAAACCATTTGTTTTGCACATAAATGACAAAATATGCACAAGCGAAGATTGAAGCATTCATTGTGCTGTTGACTTGTGCGTATGTGTGTTTATACTATTGCTGTGTTAAGTGGGTTTTGAAGTTCCCAGTATCACTAATCCTTACTGCTCAGATATGTTTTAGCACTTGTGTTTCAGTCAGCAGCATTACTCCACTGCTGTGTTCGTTGTGCCTCAAAATATCAAGTTCACTGTATTTATTTGCATGGTTTCAAATAACTGTAGTGAGATCATTGCTTTACATGCGTGTCTGAAGTTTATATGAATCTATCACACATACACTAAGTAGCTGCACTGAGATAAGCTTTTTGTTTCTTTTTTTTGTACTCCACA
Source organism: Microctenopoma steveboyesi (assembly GCA_032359275.1). Taxonomy (NCBI): domain Eukaryota; kingdom Metazoa; phylum Chordata; class Actinopteri; order Anabantiformes; family Anabantidae; genus Microctenopoma; species Microctenopoma steveboyesi. Next base: position 3,089,942 of record JAUMHF010000026.1, read on the forward strand.
TTTATTTGCCTTATCAGTTTTAGCTGAAGCTCCTGTTTCCAAACTGTGGTTATCTCTCTGCAGCAGACACATGGAAAGAAGAAGCTCTTTCCTGTTTGTGTCTCTGGAGGAGCACTAAGAGTCTATGATGTCGTAAAGCATTTTTGGGAAGCTGGTTGAGTTCCCTCATGTGTCTGCTGAAGGTGACACATGTGCGCACACACACATTGTTTCGATTTGGATCAGCTATAGCTGCCAGTTGGTGTCAATAGCTGACCCACTTCACTACAGATGTGCAGCTGCATTTAGTGATTTAAAGTTAACACAAAAACCCGCAACAGTGACGGTGTCTGTTTTCAGAGTGTGTGTGAGTGAGTTATTTAATGACATTTTGAAAGTGTTGGCACTTGCCTGATGTGTTTTTTTTCTTTTCTTTGGTGATGCTGTGATGTTAAGGGTTATCATCCAGCTGTTTTATTGCGTAGCACTCGATTTCACTGCTGGACCCAAGTGCTTTACTGCTCCCGACAGGAACAGTCTGAGAGCCACAGAAACACGTGAAAGTCCCCCTTGACCCCTGGACACTTTTACGAGGTCCAGCATGTGCTGATGTGGAGAGACTGGTGAACACTGAGTTCAGCCTGCTGAGGAGAAACCAGACGGCTGGCAAAAGCTAGGAAACGCATTCCACCTTCACATGAGGGACGGTGTTGCATAGTTTGGAACCTGAGACGATGAGATGCTTCTTTAAGTTTATGGCCTCACCACAACGAGCAAACAAATGTGAACATGTGCATTATATCTTTACTGGGTCCACTCCATCACGCTACATTTAGTCTCCTTTGTTTACTTGAATTCCACTGAACCTAAAACAGCATGTCTCTTGTTTCCATGTTGCGTTTTTTTTTTTTTTTTAAAAAGCTCCATCCTGCATATTGTTTTAGAGGAGAACTATATTTTTTCGGATCACACTACATGCAGTGCTGAAATGTTCCCTTGACAAATGTAAAGCAGTTTGAATACATGACTGTGAAATATGTTTGTGAAGGGATTAAGCTCCAGTATTATGTGCACACTCCCGTGAGAGTGAGTTGTATAAAGAATCGCTGTCTGGTTTTATGTTGCTTCATTCCTATTGCAATAGTTATAAAAGACCATTGAAACAGCCACGTATGTTGTCATCATTGTCTCAGCAGGTGGTTTCAGCTTGGCTGCATTTCAGTCCACTTACAGTAAAAGATGAGTAAATAGCAATTAGACTGGGGTACGTCTCTGGCACTGACTAATCACTGGATATCTGTCTCCAAATGGATGGCTACGTTTGAAGGCGACTCAGCAAGTTGAATATGTGTCATTAGCAGACTGGTGTGTGTGCACACTGAGGGCTTGAAGTGATCCGCCCCTGAGAGGAAACGGAGGCAGACATCAGCTTCACTATGTTTTCATGAGAGAGAGGGAGAGACACACACACACACACACACACACACACACACACACACACAAAAGAGCGAGTCTCACCTTTGTCAGCTCGGTGGACGCTCATTTCCTGAAGTTGAAGCGCTTTGAGCAGACCACTGGAGAAGTTTTACACAGTTTTGGGGAGGTGAAACAGGTCGTTAGTGTAGGTGTCTCTTTGTATCACAGAGACCTGTCGGACACTAACACTTCATCAGCGCCGTCGGTGGATAATCTACATTTCACCGAGGTAAGAGTCATTTTTAATAGACGGGAAGCGTGATTGAGCATCACATGGACTAAACCTTCGCTGTGCGTGTGTGAGTTTGCCAGTTGCTTTGTTAAGTTGGATCATTCTTGATGCATGTTACTCATCTCGCGTGACCGCAGGCAGAACAACGTGATGCGCATCTGAAAGCATGTGGTGGGATGTTTAGTACAAGTTGTCCTGCGCTGGTTGCTTCCTCAAACGTGAGACTAAAACTCAGCAACTTTTAAATCGTAAAACTTTAGCATTGCACTGCAGCCTCCAAACCATGGTTAAAGATGTGCAGCATCTCACTGCCGACCACATTATTGAGTCTAGGAGCAAACATTTGCTGTTGGGCCTTTAACGGGCGCTTTTCTAAGAAATATATAACGCTGCAATAATAATTTACCTAAGTGATCAACTTTCTTCAAAATCCTGCAGTTAATTAAAATAAATATAAAAACCGACAAATCCTCGGGTGTCTGATTTCCAGTTTGTTTTATAATCGTGTTTAAGCTTATATTTACTTGCAAAACTCGTTTAAGGTTGAGTAACTTCCAATGTTAGGGTTAACCCTCGTCTTGTGTTAACTTTCTTTTACTATCTCTGATGTTAACGGGTCGGTTTTTACCAGAAGACCTAATTTTCAATTTTAAAAAAAATGAAAAATTTACCTCAAGAGAACTTTATAAATAAATATAATGCTGTTATGTTACCTGGCACTTACTGAGGGATATTAGAACATATCTCTTGAATAAAATTAAATATATATATATTATTAACTTAACAACGTTAACATTTGTAGTGTTGCGGGTCAATTTTGACCCATAAACATTTACTTCAAATAAAAGGCATAAAATAAATAGATCTTTTAGCATGTACTTTGCAGAGATATTTCTTTAGAAGGGCAGAACAGACCTCAGAATCTTTGAATTCTTGTAGAATCAGGGTCCTGGGGCACATGATCCCTTTGCCCAGTGAGCCCTGTCATAGGAACGTCCTAGATCCTCAAGAATCATTCTCCACTTTTATTTTTGGTTGGCTTCTACCCTAGGTGGATTTGGATCAACCATTCAAATGCATCCAAGTATTC
>JAUMHF010000026.1:3092818-3111739 GCA_032359275.1 Microctenopoma steveboyesi
AATGTATGTGGTACTTACATACATCTAAAACTTCAAAACGGGTCGGTTTCGACCCTAACACAAGAGGAGGGTTAAACAGGTTTGAATCAACTCTCACAACGAAGGAAAGACTGACCGCACACACACCAGGAGAAAGAGGTTTTTGAACACCCCAATGTTTTTATTAGAAATTGTGCAGTTTGATGTCTGTTTGAACTTTGAAATGTTAAAGTGTTAATGTTAATTTTTTAAACTTTTGGCTAATCAAAGGAGCCACCTTTATCTCGCGACAATAGAAATCTAATATTCCCCTGAAAGTTTTAGCCATATCTGTTGCAGAAGTTAAATGTGCTGCACTTCTAGGTTGCTTTACTTTCACTCTTCTGTCCAGTTCAAACCAAACCAGCTGGATGGGGTTTAAGCATAGAGGCTGTGCTGCACTCTCCATGTTTTCAACTGTACCATCTTGTTCTTTCTTCCTTAGGTAGTTGTGGCCCAGCTTGGACTTGTGTTTTGGGTCATTATCTTGCTGTAGGATGAACCCTGACCAACTAGGCGCATATGAATGTATTGCATGGCACTGCAGAATTCCATTGTCTGTTTTGGTTCAGAGTTCCCATCACATTGTACATGTCACCAACCCTGGATGCAGCAAAACAGCCCCATATTGTCACACTTCCTCCTCCATGTTTGACGGTTGATGCCACACACTGTGGAACTATACTTTTGCCTACTCGATGGGATACAAAGGTCCTGCGTGATGACCTGGAGATTTCAAATTTGGATTCATGGATCCATAACACCTCCTTTCTGTCTTCAGTAGTCCAACGGCAGTGTTTGACCCTCTTTTTATTCTTGCTGCAACTTGTTCCGTCAAACTTGCAGCTCCAAGTCTTCACTTCAGTTGAAGCCTGTAACGCAAGCTGTTAACTCTCAGAAACTTGTCCACTGATGCAGTTGTGGCTTTGGTTCTGCCAGACCTCTTCCTGTTAGAGTTTGCCCCAGTTTTAGTGCCTGAACTCACTTGACTTTCTCTGTAGGAAAGACCTACATTACCAAGTGTGATGATGGTCTATCTCTCTTCCATTGTTCATTGCCTTTTGTTCACCATTTTTCTAGCAACTGCCATTTCTACAGTAAAATACTGTACAGCTGATGCTCATGAGGGTGTGATACCACAGCGTGTTCCAACACTTCTTTTATGAAGACAGATGGTTGTAAATAATTCAGAACAGTTGGAGCAGTTAGTAACAGCAGCATTCGAGGCTTTAGCATTTTAAGTTATTCATCGTACTTGAACTCTAATAGTAACTGGGAAAAAATGGGGTGTTCTAAAACCTTTGACCAGTTCCAAACCTTTTCAGTAAATTAGCACCACATTCACGATGACTTATAGGCCACAATATTTATTTCTAACATTAGTTCTAGTTGTTTTGTTTTGTGTGGTGTGGTCAAGTACCTTTAGTTGACCAAATTAGAATTCTCTGTAGGGCAGTAAAGAAAAAGAAAACCATCCTATGAATGTTTCCTCCAGATGCTAATATAATGAGAACAGTAAGGAAGAAGAACAATGCAGTGACACAATGACTTGATAGCTCAGGAATATACAGTAATAACCTGTAGGATGCTCTGTCTGTTGTTTATCTAGAGTGGTTTCTATTTTCTACTTATTCATTGCTAATTTTCTGAATACAGTTAAGTGGTGAGGGCATCCACTATCCGTCCACTAAAACATCACAACTTTGACTGTGGCTTTTCTGCGTAGAGGTTGCTGTTTTTTTACATGTCTGCAGGGTCGACAACTCTAACATGTGCAAGCTGGTGAACTAATGACTCTAAATTGCCTGTAGGTGAGAATGGGAGTTGTGGTTGTTCCTCACGTTCCCAGCGATCCGGACAAATGTGTTCAGATAATAAATGAATGAGCAAAATCCATGCTCTGACATTAATCATAGTCGATCTGTAACGAAGAGGTTTAGCTGTTAGTTCCTTGAGTTTCTCATCACAGTTTTTTAATTCCACGTCACAAAGAGCTGGTTATTGCTTACATGTTTTGCTAGCATGGGAGAATCACTGCAGTTTCATTATTTCTTTTAGTGTCCTCTGGGATCTTGTTTCGGATGCACCGCTACTGCACAAAATATGATAATAATACACTGCTTTTAGAACCGAACTTCAAGACAAACAAATACACTGGGCTCAGAGGAACGAGACCAACAAAATATTTCTTTGTAAGCCAAATATAAGGAATATAAAAAAACCTCCTCATAATGCTCGTTCTTAAAATAACAGCTCTTTGGTATTAATGAAAAGGTCTCATCCGACCCAAAGGGAAAAGCCCGACTGGGAGCGCAAAGACCTCTTGAGTTCCAGCACAGCTGTTAACTCCTAAAACGCGACGTAACCTGTAGAAACATTCCCTCTGAGGGAACTCGATACCAGAAAAAAACAGCAGATTTCTCTTTTCTATACCTTTTTTGGCCTATGACTTGCTAATATAAAAACATGCTGCTGAGTCTGCACTTCTCTCCTGAGTGAAGGGAAGCAGTTTGTAGAGCAAATCCACAATTAATATTTCTCAAAACCAAACACTTACATGGGGGTTTTGCTGCTGATGCAGTGTTTAGCATGCTCTCTGGACCCAAGCTAGTCATTAAATATTAGTAGAAATCCTGATAAACATTGAATGGTCAAAACAAAGAACTGGTTTCAGAAATGTGAGTCTAAAACAAGAAGAAGAAGGATTCGAATTCCATGTAAGTTTTTAATTATAACGCTGCAGTAACAATGTAGATGGGTCTTTATGTTAACTTTAATAATCAGTATCACCCTGATGTTATGCCAAACAAATAGTTAGAAGTTAGATATGATATGAAATATGAAGGAAGTTTCAGGAAGTCTACAGTGACTCTGACACAGTGTGATGCAAGTGTGTGTCTTGCCATATCTCTTGCGTGTTAACATTCACTTCCTTTATTCTAAATGCTTTCCTCTTTTTCAGTTCTGCGCCTCTTTATCTGCCGTGACATCATGTTCCAGTGATGTGTGTTTTTGGCATCATCTCAGCGCCTCAAGAAGTTTGTGGGAAAAAACGCTGAGGGGAAGGACGCTGGGGGGATACCAGCAAAGAGAGTTGTTGTTTTTACCATACCAGCAGAGAATGGAGGCAACTGTGTCCTGAGCTTGGCGTCAAGTGCAATGATAGATTATTGTACTGCTGAACAATCCTCTTCCTCAGCTTTTTGACCGGAGCAGGTGCGAAGGAGTTGCTGCAGCTGCTTTGTGAAGCTGTTGGATGCTTCTGGAGGTGTTAGGAGGCTGAGTGCAGTGTTTGGAAAGGCTGCAGCTATGGTCGTTAAGGCGAGGTGTCCTCCCTCCTCGTCAGTGGCCTTGCCGTTTGTCTGACCATGTTGGAAAATGTTGTCTACATCGTCCTGGAGCTGTTGATTGCCGTGTTCTCTGTGCTGGGTAATGTGCTGGTCTGCTGGGCCGTGGCCATCAACAGCAACTTGCAGAACATCACCAACTTGTTTGTGGTGTCGCTGGCAGTGGCCGACATCGCAGTGGGAGTTCTGGCCATTCCCTTTTCCATTGTCATCAGCATCGGCCTCTGCTCCAACTTCTATGGCTGCCTGTTCCTCGCCTGCTTCGTGCTGGTTCTCACACAGAACTCCATCTTCAGCCTGCTGGCAATTGCCATAGACCGTTACATCGCAATCAAGATACCACTCAGGTAATCATTCACAGAGCAGTGGTTCCACTGGCTTTGGAGTTTGTAACTACTGTAGTGGTTTTGTTAATGATTAAAGTGCATCTTTCACTTGCCTCCTATGTCTTTGGAGAGTACATGACATCAGGTTGTCCTTGTTGTAGTCTAGATCCACCTGCTCCTCCTGACCTCCTCCATGTGGCATCATGCTGCTTGAAAAATATTTGAAATACATCTACTCTACAAATTAGAACTGTAGAAAAAATGTAGTCAATTGTGTTTTAATACTTACAATAAACTCACAATAAGTCAGTTCTAAGTTATTAATGGTTTGTATACATTACCTGCAGAGTTTTTATTCGTGGTTTAAAACATTTTAAACCATTTTAAAACTACATTATTGCCAAATTTAATTTGGCAACACAAAAGTTGCAAAGTTGTCCTGAATACTAAGAAACTAATAATAAAATCGTTGTCATGTTTATTAGAAAGTGTTAACAAAATAAAAGCTTGGAAAACATGTAAGAAAAGAACGTAAGAAAGTCTAATGACATATTTGTAAAGAGACCGAATGAATCTAAATGTACATGTTTGCTTCCCAGGCAGTGGAGGTCTCACATTAAAATGTCACGTTTCATTTCCATCCAACAGTAAAGAGATGACATTTGACACAGAAAGTCTTGGCTGAATAAATGTGTCCAGAAATGATTTCTCCCACGAGGCCATGTCCCCCCTGAGCAATCAAACAAACATGGCTCTAATTGTTTGTACAGAATCCTTTTTATTGTGAAAATTTTCAGTCATTTACAATTAGCTATGGCTGTACTTGAGCTGTGAGCTGCCATCATGCTGATCATCAGTAATGTTGTAGCTCCCACTGTGACCTCATCACTCTCTAAAATATTTAACTTCAGAGCAACAGCCATCTCACGCTTCCTGTTTTTAAGACTCAAACAATCCTTTTCACACAGCCTCCTCCTCCTGCTGAGGATACGTGAGAGTTGTTTTTTTTTTTCTTTTTTTTTGCATCCCTGATGGGTGTGTGTGTGTGTGTGTGTGTGCGTGTGTGTGCTTGTTTTTGCGGCATTAACCTTTGCCCTTTAACATTTGAAGAATGTGATAGAAACAAGCCAAAAATCTCAGCTGCTCTCCCACACTGAACTACGGTCGTACTCAAAATAGACTCTGCCTTTAAGGAGCCCTGAAAAACTTTGTGTGTTTATCTTTTCTCTTTTAGTTCCGTGATGACAAGCTGAAGAATATGATGAGAAAATTAAAAGACCAGTGAATGGTCATACTGTATACAAACCATTATAAATTCAGTGTACTGTTTCTCTGAGACCCTATATTGTTTGACACTTGAATCACAGCTCTATATCATTTTAGAAATGTTCTTTTTCAGAGCAAACCTTTAACTCTCATGTGGTTTTGACTTGACAGACTGAGGTGTTGCTATCTGTTTGTGTTGTCTTTCTCTCCAGGTACAACAGTTTGGTGACAGGTGAAAGGGCACGAGGCATCATAGCCATTTGTTGGGTTTTATCCATCGGCATTGGTCTGACCCCAATGATGGGCTGGCACATAACGTCCAGTAGTGACAACAGCACCTGCCCACCTGGCCTGATGAAGTGTGAGTTTGAGAAGGTGGTGGTGATGGAGTATATGGTCTACTTCAACTTTTTTGCCTTTGTACTGATCCCTCTGATGCTGATGCTGGCCATCTACCTGTGCATTTTCATGGCGGCTCGCCGCCAGCTCAAGCTGATTGAGGTCAAGGCGGTTCATGGGGAGAAGTCGCGCTCCATGCTGCAGAAAGAGGTCCACGCTGCCAAGTCTCTGGCCATCATAGTCGGGTTGTTCGCATTTTGCTGGCTGCCTTTGCACATAATCAACTGTTTCACTCTCTTCTGTCCTAAGTGTAAGCGTCCTCCAGTCTTGGTAATGTATGTGGCCATAATTCTCTCCCATGCGAACTCTGTGATCAACCCCTTCATCTATGCGTACCGCATCCGGGAGTTCCGACGAACCTTCCGCAAGATTATTCAAAGCCGCATCCTGGGACGCCAGGAGCTGTTGGAGAGTCGTAATAGCAAGCGCACCACCCACAACAGCATCACTAACTCCATCAGACTCAAGACAAATGGCTTCAGCTTTGACCATTTCGCTGAGCACAGCACCAACAACAGCTATGAAAGTTCCTACCGCTGCCCTACTCACATCTCTCCTGTAGATGGTGGTCTAATGGCAGTGTCCAACCTCCCTCTGTCAGTTGTCATATCCCACTGTCCTAAGACGGGGCTGTGTCCACTGCATGATATTAGACAATCTCACATTGCAGTGTGTCATCATCTACAGTATGCAGAGCATGAATGTACTAGATCAGAAGTCATGCACGAGAAGGACCAAAAGAACCTCACCTCTGCCCAAGTCATGTCACCGTTGACTAAGCAAAACAGTAAGAGCTGCTTTAGTGAGCTGGAAAAGGTGTCCTGACATAGGTGGGATTGTTAACAGACGTTCAGGAGCTTCACAGTGAAATGTGGCAGGCAGGTCTCAGAGAGACTGGGGTAAGTCCCGGACCACAGTGGGGATTGGGAGCAGAAACAGATTTTGGATAGTGAATGTCACTAAAAAACTTTAAATAATTTTACCAATTGCCTCCACTATTTAAACACAATGACTTTTTAATTTAAAATTTTAATCTAAATTTAAAAGCACTGCTACTGGCCCAAAGAAAATGCTGCTTCATTAGAGCCCACATGACCCAAAATCTTTTTCGCTTCAGTTGCTTCTTCTTTGCTAAGAGTTGTCATTATTGCACAAAACCTAGCCAATGTGTAAAGAACTATTGTTGTTAAAGTTAGGACTTGTCATGTTTGTCTTCGTCTAACTGCAGGTTGAACTGATGCTGCCAAGGCCAGTCTGAGCTGTTTTTCTGTTGAGGATCAAACCTCCAAACAAACCAGGAGTCAGGAATCCAGGGTTATTTTATCACTTATCACACTATGTTTAGATTTCAGACTCGGGCCATCCTGAGGACTGGACGGTGCATAGCCTGGGCCGCAAATCGTCATAGCAACATTGAGGCTAATGTTTCTGTGTGTGTCAGTAGGAAGGTTTTAATTTAATGCTAAATGTGCTGAATTGTTGCCTTTTTGAATTGTTTTGCAAGTTTGCTAAGTGTGAACAGTGTGACTGTGCTTATTTACATTCAATTCACAACAATGTTGAGGAGAAAATGGGAGGAAGGAGGAATTTCATAAGGAATGTGAATAAATACACTGTAAACTTCAATCAAACTTCTTTTTCCGGGTAAATTCATTCTTAGTTCAGAGGAGTATTTCTTTTTTCATTAACACATAGTCTGTCTTTAAAGAAACTCACATTTTTGTGAACTATATTATTTTCATTCAGCACTGGGCAGAACATATTATTCAGTAGTTGTAGAAACAATTCTGCGTTTCCCATTGGTTTAAAAAAGGTGTCTGGTTTGCTCCTTCAGGGAAGTGCTTAGAGAACAAACCATCTTTTAGAAGAAGAATCACTTTATTGGTCATTGATACATTTTTACATGTTACAACAAAATGTATTCTCTGCATTTGACCCATCCCCCCTTTGGGGGGAGCAGTGAGCAGCCACAGGCGGCGCTCTGGTAGTTCGGGTAATGAGTTCAGGTAACAGGGGCTAAGAACCTACTTATTTCTAAAACCTTCTGGGGGGGTATTCAATGCATTTTCTTCACCCACTGACTTCTCTTGATTTTCTTTTTCTCTGTTTTGCAACACCTCGTTTTCTCATTGGGGTCATATCAAGACCATTATAGCTCCATAGCAGATCTGTTGATGAAATGCAACTGCTGTAGCAAAAAAATCTATAATTTCTTTGTCATATGTTTGTTAGAAATGTTTTTAAAGATAAAGATGGCCAAAAAGAAAACTGATCCCATGCTGTCTTTGACTGTGAAAAGGCAACAGGGTGCCAACACATTATCAATGTTGTGTTTACAGCTTGTTTCTGCTGCTCCCGTGTGGCCAGCAGCTCCACGATGCACAGCAGAGGTGTCAAAAGTACTCACATTCTCTAATTACATAAAAGTACAGATACTTGTGTGAAAAAAGACTCTGGTAAAAGAAAAAGTGCAGGTTGAAATCCTTTAAAAGTAAAAAAGTACAGGTTTTGAAATCTACTTAAGTAGAAAAAGCAAAAATTAGAAAAATTAGTTCTAGGCATATAAAATACATGACTTTTCTTCTTTTGTTCACAACCGGCACTGTGTTGGTTTAAAGAGGTTATTCAGAAATTCTGATATTGTCTAGTTATTCTTTAAGCCAAATTTCAAACAAGATAATATAGATTTAACTATAGATGTTCCGATCAGGTTTTTTTGCTGCCGATTCTGATATGATTACCAATGAGATACGATAGGTACAATTTATTTAGTTAGACTTTTAGAGTGCCAGATCACATTAGATGTTATTTCAGGTCCCTTTTCCATAGTTTGTAGTGTTTTGCAGTGTGAAGGAAAGTGGGAGGGGGACGCTACACCGCACTTAGGACCTGTGTCTGATCAGAAAAACATGTTCCATCACAATGGCTTCTTCACACTACAAAAATAAGTGTCTCTGAAAGGTTCTAAGTCTCAAACTATGCTGGGAAGTATTTACAGGACTACAATTTTTCATGAACTGAAAAGGTGAAAAGTTCTGAATCTGACATGAACTTTTATTTTTTATGTGAACTGAACAAAAAAACAAGTTGGTTCAGCTACATTTCTGTGTCATTCTTATCTTTCCTATAAATTCTTCTTGTTAAATTGTGTGAAGCAGCTGTCCAGTGATGAACCTGGAGCACAGCGTGGCATGAGCAGAACTTCAAATGTCAAAATAAATATAAATATCAACATCTTAAGTTGAACTCTGGGAACCATAGGTACCACAAATGTTTGCTGACAGATTTTCCATGCAGGTTGGACTGCTAAACTTCATGATTTTACTTCCTTGAAGAAATGGAAATAAGTCCGAAATATGTCTCTTTCTGACTCACTGCAGCCACTGTCGTGCTAACATGAGCTAACAGTATAAACCTGCACTAAAACTGCACTGACCCTGACAATTTGATACAATTCTCTGAGGGCCCCTGTTGGACAAACCTATGTCCAAATTTCATAATACAAAATAAAACCATGTTGTTACACTGTTTTTTCGTGCAAGTATAAATGTAATATTTCACAGCAGAGCATGTGACATCCTCCCCACACGTTGATGTAATGAAAGCCTTGTTAACTTATTTGATGCATTCAAAGCTGTGATGTGATCATATGAAACCGTTTTATTGTACTAACATATATACAAACAGTGACAGAAGAAGAAGACGGGGCTACATCTAGGGCCTACATTACCATGGAGGGAAGCTGTATGACAAGGTATGAAGGGCAAGTGTTCAAACCACTAGTAAATAAAAAACATATCTGTTGACTGTCAACTGTGTGAGTAAGAAATTAGACATTTCTGTCTATAAAAAGTGTTTGAACGCTGTTCTCAGCATTAGTAATGTAGAAGGTTTTCCTCTTTCCACTTTAAACTAGGAAACACTGCAACACCTTTAACAGTAAACTTGAATGAGGGAAAAAATATCTAGTTAAAGATGTATATAGATACACCTAGGCGTGTGCTTCTACTTAATTGAAACTCTTTGTGGGTCCACTCCTTTCAGATGCAGCTGCACAGGTCTTTTCTCTATATGTTTTTTCTCCTTGGTGCTATATATCTTCCTGATGTCATGAATATGTCATATTAGTGTCATGCTGCTGACAACATGTATGTGTATAAATCCAGAGCAGATATGAACCACATACAGAATTGATGTGGAACAGAAGCAGCAGCCGGGTTAGTTAATGACCAACAAACCTCTGCTGAAGGCTTTTCTTGCGTCAGATTCCATGAAAACCCTGAAAGACTATGAGTCTGTGTGAGCGTCAGAGATACTGCGGACAGAGAGTGACCTGCACAAACTGCTGCTGCTGCTGCGGAACTGCAAACATGTCCTCATATGAGTTTGAGTCTTTGGAAAAATGCCTAGAGACCCACCTGCCCGAGGCCGAGCTGACTGAGGTGAAACGCGTGTTATTCGGAAGGGAAACGAAGTGAGTGAAATGTAGGGAACCAGGTCTGTGAAGCTTCACACTTTCTATGCTTAATTTGCTCTGGGTAAATGATTATTCTGCAGAGTGGACTTTGGTCAGAGTCAGAGCTGCAGTGTAGAACGCTGTCTTTAACCTGTCCAAAGACAGGATTAATTAAGAGTATTATTCCACACTTACGCATGTCCATTATTCAAAAGGGAGAGAAACAGTGAAGAAGAAGAAAACCTGTTCTCCGTTATTGAAAGATGGCGGCGCGCACAGACGCAATCCCACTTTTTATTTATTCATTTGTTCTGTGACTTTGTTTGTGGCCACAGTGAGACCACGTTTAGAGCCACATGATCACGCAACACATGATAAACACCACCAAAGTAATATACGGTTTTATTCTACCTCCCAATAATGTGTGCCTGGATCACCACCAGCACAAGCAGAGGTGGTGCAGGAGAGTTGGCATTGATGTAATAGGCTGAAAAACACACACCACGCTTATAAAGTGCTAAAACCACACACTGCTTCTTCGCATCCTCAGCGCAGCCCAGTGGACCATAGGCACCCAGCCTCCACCCCTGGAAGCAGGCCTGAGGAAATCTTTCAACACAACCAGCCTAGATACATCCTGTCACAGAATCTCAGTTAGACGCACTCTTAAATAAAGCATGTTTTTTTGTGGGGCATAGATGGATACATTTAGTTATCCAAGAGGGTTTAAACTAATGGAGTAGTTTAATTTGAAAATAGTTTTTGTTAATGTTCTGTTGAGGAGGAAGTTTTTCACTTGGCTCATTTTGACTCAAAACCAAGACCTGAGACACTAACAGAAGCCGAAACAGTTATTACTAACAAGAGGTTTTACATCTTGTCTGCTACAGGACGTTGGACCTCCCAACATGTGCTGTGGAAGCCGCCTCAGAGCGAGACTTTGAGTTGAAGGGTTACAGGTTCGAAGCTGTCCAAGAACAACTGAGGCAGCCCAGGAGGATCCGGGTGGGACTCGTTCAGCACCGCATTGTTCTGCCAACTGACGCCCCTGTCCTGGACCAGGTCAGGACCAGCACATATCCAGAGAAGCCTGTTATTGTGCATAGGTGTAGAGTTCTCAGTGACTGGTGTGAATCTTCTGGATGTCCCTCCACAGATCATCGCCATGCATAACCGCGTTGGTGAAATAGTGGCTGTAGCGGCCATGTGCGATGTGAACATCGTTTGCTTTCAGGAGGCCTGGAGTGAGCACTCTAATGAATCATTACTACAGATGCAATATACTCATCCATTGTAAATCAGATGTTCCCAACAAAAGAGACTGAATTCACTTTTTGTTTGCAGCCATGCCCTTTGCTTTCTGCACCCGTGAGAAGCATCCATGGACGGAGTTTGCAGAGTCTGCTGAAGAAGGAAACACCACGCGCTTCTGCCAAGAGGTAAGATCACGCAGGTGTGACGGGGTGCAGCAGTGTGGTTCACTGCAGGACACGAGTCTAATCACTCATTCTCTTGTTAGCTGGCCAAAAAATACAACATGGTAGTGGTTTCCCCTATTCTGGAGCGAGACGAAGTGCAGAGCACTCTGTGGAACACAGCGGTGGTGATCTCCAACTCTGGAAATGTGCTGGGAAAGAGCAGGAAGAACCACATTCCCAGGATTGGAGACTTTAATGAGGTCAGATGGGTGATCTTTAAACCATTGTGATCTATATGACATGTAGAGCTATGCCATGTTAGCTGTGTTTTCTCTGCCCTCTAGTCTACATATTATATGGAAGGCAACACTGGCCATGTGGTATTCCAGACGCAGTTTGGGAAGCTAGCTGTGAACATCTGCTACGGGCGCCATCACCCTCTCAATTGGTTCATGTACAGTATGAATGGAGCTGAGATCATCTTCAACCCATCTGCCACCGTTGGAGATCTCAGGTAAGGACAGAAATCTTAACCGGCACTCTCCAAAACGTCTCTTTGCTGAATAGGAATATGGACAAAAGTATAGTTAATCTAGTGTTTTAGCACATAACGTTGAGGTGTGCAGTCAAAGCCTCTTGTAACAGACTCATTAAACAGCACTGTTGTTGTACATTATTTATGTATCTTATAAATGGTGCCATCTGTTCTCTACAGTGAGCCCTTGTGGCCTATAGAAGCCAGGAATGCAGCCATAGCTAACCACTGTTTCACTTGTGCAATCAACCGTGTTGGAACGGTAAGTGTGCTGCAGCCTGTCTGCAATCTTACATTAAGTAGAAATGGCAGCATGTGAGAGTGGCCAAACTATAGCATGCTGATGGTACTCAGCTTTCCCTTATAAGACACTGAGTCCACTGTGATATCTACGGCCCTGCTCAGGTGCTGCCTCGACTCTGCTGCTGAATCGTCACTGCACTGAGATTGTGTGACCTTAGGTGCATTGTTGTGTTTCACACAGGAACATTTCAAAGGTGAATTCACATCTGGAGATGGGAGAAAAGGTAAGAAGTGTATGGTTTCTGGTCAGAATGATGTTTGTAAACAAATTTTAATATTTATTTTCACAAACTAGTGTGAAACTAGCTTGAAAAAACAAATACCATATTCAAATATCCAGATCCATTTTTCAGCATTTAGCTTGTGTGCCTTCAAGTATCGTTAACCTTTAAATACATACATTTATTTAAAATATTCTACTAAAACATACATTTAAAACTCTTATAAGTTTTTAAAAATCTGTGATGATGGCAAAGCATTACTGGCAGCACATAACAAGACTAGTCTGAAAGAAATTACGATGTTGCAGAAGGCAGGTGAAATTAGCAGAGTGTACTACTTCCTGGGCTGATGGAGAAACTGGGAGCAGGAGTGTGGGTGTGTGGGGGAGGATGGGTGAGCGGTACAGTGGCAGGCTCGAGGCTAGATCGATGGCAACGTGCTGCGAGTAGCGGGTACTTGCGAGGTATATTAATTCAGCACTAACAGCTCACCTTTCTCTTGCAGCCCACCACGACTTTGGACACTTCTATGGTTCCAGTTATGTGGCTGCTCCCGATGGCAGCCGCACCCCGGGGCTCTCTAGAACCCGTGATGGGCTACTAGTGGTAGAAATGAATCTCAACCTGAACAGACAAATGAGTGACACTTGGAGTTTTAAGGTCATTTTAACCGGGCTTCGCTTGAGCAGACTCTCAGTATGAGGCACTTTGTCTGCTTTGAGTGTTTATTCCCTCCTGCAGCATTTGTTTGTAAAGAAAGACATAATGAATGATATACCAATGTGTTTCTTGTACCTCTGTTTTCAGATGACTGGCCGATACGCAGAGTATGCAGAGGAACTAACCGCTGCAGTCAGGCATGACTTTAAACCCAACATACTGAAGGAGTAGAAAATATACATGTTCATTACATCGTGTACTCTATGTACATTACAGTCTATTTGACATTTTGGTCTTTCTGTTCAGAATGATTAATTTTGGTATGACTTAAATATAAATAAAACAATCACAATCATCTGTATCCTTTCAGCTGAATTTAATGTCACATGTTCATCATTTGACAAACCTGGATCATTCTGACTCTTAAAGCAGCGCCAGCTACTGAAACAGTAACATAAGTGGAGTAATAAGTAGCAGTGAAACTGATCAGTTTCCAACCGAGCTCAAGAAATTGTACTTAATCTCTCTTCTGGGTCACTGCTGACTTTTGAGACTTTTTCAGATCATTCCAAATTAACAAATACTTTTTCCTCATTAATAGAAAGTTGGCAATATTATTCATTTGAACAGCACTTGAATCCGTTTTGTCTGGTATAAAAATGTCACCCCACATCTCTTCACCCTCAGTTTAACATTGTTGAACCTATAGATATTTTTTCCCAGCCTATAATTTGTCTCATTACAAATACACATTCAAACACAAGTAAACACAGATCTGTGTTCAAATCCTTTATTCACAACATATAATAAACAGAACTCTATGTTAAATAAAAATAAAGTTTGCAATAAGTTTTTCCCAAAAGCACAACATGGACAAATCCACTTTTCATAGTGGGAAAATATTTTTCATGGTAAAATCCTTTAATTTAAATAAAATATAATCATGTCTAATATGGAAATGTAGTGCACAACTGTACAAATAATACCATAATTCCAAAATAAAACTGAGTGACAATGATGAAATCTTCACTATTTTTTAACAGAGGACATGATGACATCTAAATGACTCCTCCACATTATCAACACATCTAGCTGTTGTGTTTTTCTGGTTCATGTTTCACTGGGTCCATCTACTTTCTATGTTCTTCTGCAGGTAGACTGAGCTACCCACAGTAGTTTATATGCATGTCACACTTGAGGGTGTTAATTACCTGAGACTCTCAACTGTAAGACCATTACTTCCTGTATTCCCTGTTGATAGAATCCTCTGAATAAACAGTGAGTGAGAGGTGAGTTCAGAAGGCATGTCGAGGTGAGCCCGGGGGTTATAGAAAAGCTGCTCGCACAATAACACTGAACAGAACAATTAATATACTAAATTATGTCACCAGCAGATGCCCTGAATTATGTGCACACTATTTCCTGATAATTCCTATTCTGGGTGTTTATTCCCATATCCACAGCTAACAGTTCATCTGACTGAACCTATAAGTAACCGCAGTCTAATATTAAAATACCACAAAGACATAAAGTTCCTAACTATCTTATGTCAAAATAGAAAATAATAAAATAAACAATTCTATTTAGACTGATGGACGTTCCAGCTGTTAATCCTACATAGGTCAAGTAGTGTCAGCTGTACAAGAGGAAAGAAGAGCAGTGACTCTGCAGCAAGTATTTGTCAAGTGAGCAGTCCGGCCCATTAGCACCGTTGAGAATAGTCCAGGGAATCTGCAACAGTCAACACTGGTACAGGATGGGAGACCTGTACCATCATGATGTCACTATAGTGATGAGCTGAGAAAGAGTAAATCCCAAAGTCGTCGTCATCATCATCATCACTGTCCATCAACTGTCCTTATAGATCAACAGAATATCCTCATCTGTCCCATAGCTTCGCCTGGCCTCCTCAAAGTTACTGACACTTGTGCAGCACACTCCTGAACAACAAAAAAGACATTATTCATTTGAAAACATCTCAATAGGGCTAAATTATGCTGCTTTCAGTTAATTGGTTCATTGATCAACATGTAAAAGTTCTGGAAACTGTAGCAGGAAACTATTTGTGTTCAGATATGGTTATGACACATACTACTTGTGCTTTGGACATATTACTCACTGTCAGAATATGCAGGGTTGTTGTAGAAAATACTTTCTGTGCTCCTGTTGAAGCCGCTCACTACCACAAAGTGTCCTTGATACTCTGGCCTCCGACAGAAACACTTCTGACCCACGGGCAGGAAGCAGCAGTATTTTACGGGTAAGGAGCACAATTCACATGTCAGGACAACAGCATTTACCAGCACTATGGCAACGTGTCCCTGCTCCAGGTGAGATTGGATTTCCTGAACTGCCACAGAACTGCAGAAAGCAACACACGAACTTCAGATGTCAGGTTTTAGATCAAATCATGTGACTCGTCCAAGTGAAAAATATTTACCAGACAACTCACCATTTTCTTACCACCACACCTCTGCTCTCAGCTTTAAGGAAGAGCTCATTTACTCGGTCTTCTTCAGTATCAAAATGCTTCTTGTAAAACGACTGCAAAACCAAACCAAATGAACAAAAACACTATCATACACACAGATCCACATTGAGTTCAGTCTGGTTTGGACAATGCCGATATCCTAAACTACACAAAGTACCTGATTCCTAAAGCCCTTGTCAACCCCCAATGTTTGTGTGCAGAAGCAGTGTCTGATTCCTAGATGGCACATGAGGTAGGCCAGGTCAACGGTCCACACGCTCTCTGTCAGCTTCAACTCCCAGCATGTCCTCTGAAACTCCTCATCACTGACTGGGTGCAGGTACCTGGAGTATAAACAACGTTATACCTCCCTGTGGTTTACTGAAGTACACCATGTTACACTATACAACATGCAAGGCAGTTTAGTGTCACTCTATCCTAAGAGCTTGTCCTGTTAAGGATCGCGGGGGCGCTGGGTCCTATTCCCGCCGACAACGGGCGAGGGGCACGGTCGCCTGTGCATCACAAGAATCGGTCACGCTCAAATTCACCAATTCACCTACCATCCATGTTTTGAACTGTGGGATGCAGCCGGAGTACCCGCAGAAAACCCATATTGACAGGGAGAGAACATGAAGACTCCACACGCAGTTTATACTTACTATGAAGTGCAGTTGCATTTTTGATTACCCTTCGAAGAGTATTAAAACAATATTTAGCAGGGTAACCGTGCTGATACTTTGAGTTACACTTACTTGAGGACCATTCTGCAGCAGGCTAACCCACAGTCCCAGTGGTAAAGCTGTCGGATGACGGGTACGTGTAGCAGGACGGGATCATCTAAGAAAACCCGTGTTATTATTACGCTTTACCACACACTGCGTTATACTAACGTTAGCTAACACAATCGGTGTTGACATTGTCAGTTGACATTGTGTGTTACCAGCAGTTCCATCATGTCACTCACCTGTCATTCTGTTGTCTTCTTTCTTAGACTAGCGGCCAACTAGCTAACTCAAGACAAGCTGCTCAGTTTTGTGTGCACCATTTAAATCGGGGTTGTTTCCTCATCGATGCTAACTAGACCAGTTGGCCAGCTTTGGGGTTAGCTTTCTGTTGCTCACTGCTGAGACAGCGAATATAGCTCCTTGACAAAACCTAACGGCAAGACATTGGTTATTTAACAAATACGACAGAAAACATCTCAGTATTCTGAAGCTTTTGTGGCCGTCTCGCCTTCTAAAACGCTTCTTCTAACACCCCTAGTGTTTGCTAGCGCACTGAAAAGCGAACATGTCCCTTTTCTTCTTCGTTGGTGTTTTACGGCAGCTGGCATCTTCTTTGGTGCATTACTGCCTCCTGGTGGTCGTATTCTACGTATTACCAATGGCTGTATATTATTATTATTATTATTATTATTATTATTATTATTATTATTATTAATGATAATAATAATAATAATAATAATAATAATAATAATAATAATAATAATAATAATAATAGTAATAATACATACTTTATTGATCCTCTTGGGGAAATTGGTGTTGGGACAGCTGCTATACCCGTGTCTGCGCCACTATGGGGTATCAGTGACTGCTCTATCTACCAATCGTGCTGCCCCAAAATATTAAGAATATTTTATATTGTCATTGCGTATTACTGTTTGCTGTTTGATCCCCCTCTTCTCATTGTAAATTCTAAGAAAAAAACACTACACTTTATTTTCTATACTAAAGTAATATTAACTTTTATAGCTTCTTTTTTCACTGCTTCTTTAGTCACATTATCTACCATTCATTAGCGGGGGATGCTGGAACCCACATGAGTGAGATATTGATTCCTCTAGTTAATGATTGCTATATTTTCTACCCATTCAAGTGCCACGAGCTATAGGTCTCACAGGCTATATCTTATATATACTCATATTTCAATTCAATTCAAAATACTTTGTCAATCCCAGAGGGAACTTGTTTTGCCTAGTTACAGCCGCTCTCATTTCCGAAAAGATTAGAAGACCCACAACCATAATTAGCACCAACAAAATATAATTACAAAAACAACAAATATATAAGAACAAAAAACAAAAACTCGATAAGACCCATCACTAAAAAAATTCTTGATATTCCACCACCTGTGCAACCAAGGCTATGTGCCAGCAGCTGAACCATTTGCACTCTTGATCTAATTAAGGCCAATATCCAAGTGAAATGTTTGCCCTTGTCTCCCTTCAACTCTATTTTATTCATGGGTCAATCTCTTCATAACATGTCATAAGAATCAGACACGTAAGAAGCAGTTTGACCTGAGCTGTAAACTGATCTTACGTCTCTGGTGGTTGATGTTGGACTGATATGAGGAAGAATTATGTTTTTCTGTCAGGGTTCAACCCTGGTCAGCTCTCTCCCTCCCTTTTTTTTATTATGTTTTGTTTGTCTGTTTACTTTCTCCCGGTATGTATACTTTAGTATACTATAAGTGTAAAATGTATACATTTAAGTTTTTGGGATAATTGTTAATAAAATATAGTTTAAACTTAAATGTCATTTTCACACATAACTATAACTATCCGAGTCATCAGACAGTACAACTAAAAGGAAGCCTAATTTACAGAAAACTATATTCATAGTTAAATTGCCAAAAGTATTTGTAAAAAAGTTACTAATTGAGAGGGAGGGTCTATGAATTTTGAATTTTATTTTTAAATGGTATCACATAATAATTCTGTTCAAAAAGTAAAAAACTACACACAAATTGTGTGTAATCTTTTACAATTGTTGATGTTCTTTTTATTATAGGTTTGCAAGACCACACCCATCACATGTGGGGAGTGCCACCCTATAACTGGATGGCTAGTGCGCCAGCTCAGGGAGAAGGGAGACAGCAGATACAGTCATTGACCTCAGCTCGGACACGTGAACTCGGCCAGCGTGGTTGGTGTCTGGCCCATCGAGACGCTGCCTGAACTGGGATACAGCCAATTATTTATTTACGCATGTTATCTATTTTTCAATAAACCAACCATCAAGCAACATTCAAAATCCTTTTGGTTTTGTGGACACAAGTTGTGAGTCTTGACACTAAATTACCTGCCTTCTCCTTATGGTTTCAACGTACAAGGAAAGCTACTCAAGAGGAAAGGAAGCGATAGTATCTGTTTTTGCCATTACACAAATTAATTAAAAAAAATATTATTTGTTTTATAATTGTTTATCTTTACACTTAAATGCATGCTGGGCATTTCTCTGTACTAGTTAGTAAAGAGAGCAGTGTGTTGGAGGAACAGAAGGTTACAGAAATTAGGCTTGTTGGACACTTCCGTCTTCCATCGCACGGAACACGGAACACGGAACACTCAGCATATGGAACACGGAACACATCATCAGATGGAACACGGAACACTCAGCATATGGAACACGGAACACTCATCATATGGAACATGGAACACTCATCATATGGAACACGGAACACTCATTGCACGGAACACTCAGCATATGGAACACAG
>JAUMHF010000026.1:3123079-3138314 GCA_032359275.1 Microctenopoma steveboyesi
CTAAAATATATGACAGTCTAATGTTTATCAGTAAATTACAGAAAATAATGAACTATATCACAATATGCTAATTTTTTTAGAAGGACCTGTATTGTAGAAAAAAAACAACTAAATAAGAATCATCCACAGTAATTAAGCTACAGTGAAATATGGACCAGGACAGTGCATCCTTTCTCGTTCTCCAGTTAAACCCCTGTTCACTCCTTTTCCAAACTTGGACAATACTTCAGTTTTTCAGCTTTAGAAACTGGCGGCATCTAACCGATCAATTAAAAGCCACTAGTTTCATATTCGACCAAAATCAAAGTCAAGCCCCCCATCGTGCAGGCTGCCTTCATTTGCGTTGTCAAAGCTGTTCTTCCCGTGGATCTGTTTGAGATGCTTTCTGAGAACTGGCTTATGAGCAAACACCATATCACAGTAGTTGCAGCGGTGGGGTTTGTCCCCGCTGTGCAGGTTTAGGTGATCCAGCAAAGAACACTTTTGTGTGAAGGTCTTCCCACAGATTTTACACTGAAAGGGTTTGATGCCAGCATGGACGCGCATGTGTCGGTGCAAGTTACCCTTCTGCGTAAATGTCTTGCCACACAGGAGACACATGAACAGCTTGTGCATCTTAAGGTGATTGGCGTAATTCTCCAGTTGACGGAAGACCCGGGAACACTTAGGACACTGGTGGTACCACTGCAGGGGTTTGTCGTAGTTTCTCTGGTGCCCGCTGTGTTTCTCTGCAGAAGAGGATGGTGGAGGGGGACTGAGCGGGTAACCGGCCATGCCAGGTGGGACTGCCATCTCACTGCTCCGACTGTCCACGGTGGAGTTGATAAGTGAATGCTGGGGTTCAGGGGAGTGGAGTGAAGCAGGCGGGCTGGAGGGGAAGTGACCAGTGATGGAGTTTTCTGCTACATCTGACACAGACTCTACCTTTACTATAGTAATGTCACTCTCTTCTGTCTGTCTCTGGCGTCTGCTCAGAATCTGGAGAGGGGACTTAGGCTGTATTATCACATCATCGTCATCGTCGTCGTCATCATCATCATCATCATCATCATCTTCATCGTTGCCTGTATTATCATCCTCAACTGGCTCGATGTCCTCCTCCTCATGATGGACAGTCCGCACCTGAGAGCGCTCCTGCTCTCTCTGGGTCTGGGAGGATAAACCCTCCTCCTTCTTCTCCCTCCTCACATCCACCTCCACCTCCAGCTGGCGTGCAGACTGAGGTTTGATGAATTTGCTGAGGGCCTGAGTGCACTGCTCTACAATGTGGCCCATCTGGAGGAAGCTGGCCACGGTCAGGTAATGCACCAGCTCTAGTTCAGGAAACTCCAACTGGCCTGTGTAACAGGACAAAAGCAGCTGCCGGCCTACCTCTGCCTCTTGAATCATGGTGATCTGGACCTCTCTGGAGTCTTGCTGAAGGATGAACTGGTCCCTCAAGAAAGAAGAGCCAGCGGCAAACACCACCTTGTGACCAGGGACCTCAAGCTGGTTAATCCGCACAGTGACATCACAGAACCGTCTCTGGTGTCTTAGGAGGTTCATCTTCTGCAGCATTGAGTCCCCAAATGTGGCGAACCTGAACTGGAGGATCACCTGGTTCTGGGCCATAGCGAACCTAGATCCAGTAGCCACAGCACAACCTGTTTGTGACAAATATGTAACATGCCATTTTCACATGAGCATTCTTATCTTTATTAATTGCTAATGTGTGTTGATATTAATCAAAAGATTTTCAGAACAAAGCTGTCCCCCGTCCCTTTAGTCCACTGTGTCAGAAAATGGTATTAAACATAATTCATTAGAATAAACCTTTGTTGATAGTTGAAGTGGTTTGCCTGCTGCCGATAGTGGCAAGCATAATGTGAGCTAAAATACAGCTGAATAACTCTTACAGCCCAAAATCAGACTTCAGCAGCTTCATGGTAAATAGTGTAGTTTTCTTAAGGTTTTACGATAAACAAGCATTAATGTAAAATTGCGTGACTAACACTGGTTTTTACTGACCGACCTTACTGGCCCCACGATAACGTTCAGGTATCTACTTAAATAAATCGTCAGCCTGGTGTTATATTTGGGCTTATATGAATAAAACATATAATAAATAAGTAAATAGTAATAACATACTATCCGTGCCTTGCGTAGCTGCGTGCCAATAACAACTCCCAAATAGCCTCGGTGGTTAATTTTGGCCTAGCTGCCCATCCACTAGCTGTCATCTCAGGCTGTGTCATCACGTAGCTAACTAGCTAGCTAACAGTTAGCTGCATTGCGGTGTTTTTTTTTTACTTAAACACAGTAATAAGTGCTGTGTAGCTGTACGTAAGTCTGTAAACAAACCCGACAAAGAAGCGCTGTTGTCGGTAGCACACTGACCTATGTCGTTTCTGGATGGAGACGTGAACGAGCTGCTCCGGAAGCAAAACCAATTTAAAGGCCCAGTACAAATCAAAGCCTCCGTCCTCTGTCTTCACAAACATTCTCCTTTAAATACGTCAAAGCGATCAGTTCTGTTTACATGGTTATAGGTCTACAGTAGAACCAGCCTAATATGAAATGTGTTCCCAGTTACCAGAGTTAACCCAGTGAAAATAGAATGTACTAAGTGCACATCATTATTTAATTTACAGCTCACAGATTAAAAAGGTTGTCACATTTAATGCACACATTTACTGTGTGTTTTAATACAGGCAACGGATTTCCCAGCTGCTGTTCTGGTAGCCCTGGACAGTAATTATGGATCCACTTTCGGAAATGGTTTATTGCTCTAGTTTCTTATAATGAAAACATTTTAGAAGGTTTGTTTGAATTGGTAAATGGTCTGATCTCATAATAAGCTGCAAGTACACATTCACAACCAAACATTCATTCGCAAATAATAGTTAATAAAAAAAGTTTAACATAATTTTTTTTACAACATTTACAAAATAAAGTTCAGACTGCAGTTTCATTCACCACAATGTTCGGGCACAGAGCAGTGTCATGTCCTCTTGAAAAACCTAGAAACAAAGAAACCTGGTGAATAAAGTGTTTTATCTGAACCTGTGCAAAATATCTGATTCTACAGTATGTGAGTAAAATATTATGTATGTATTCCATCTGTGAAACAATTCAAACACTTACTTACTTGCTTAGACTACTTAGACTATGAATTAATAAAGTGACAGATCAAAATTCTGTAATGAATAAAATGACATTAGCAAGTGGTTAATGTACTGTTTTGTATACTGTTGTCCATACCAGATAAAACTGTATCCAGCCAGAATTACTATGGCAACCAGACATACAGATGCAGCAGCAGAAAACGATGATACCCTCAGAACATAGGATGTACCTGAGATGAGCAAACACTAAGTGTGAGTAACTGGTCACTGGCAGTTTGTAAAACTTTACAAGCAATATAAGTATAAATTTCTAAACAACTCAAAAGAATTTCCATTTTAAAGATCACACTACAGTATAAATACCTTTTACTTTGGCCCACAGCACACAGGTACTTTTTAAAGCCTATTAGAAAAAACATTCAGACAGTTTAACAAGAGTTTCAGTTTCCAACAGACAAACATTTTCATATATTAAGCAGTTGTTTCACCCACTGTTTTCCACTGACTGACGACTCGTAAAATTATATAATAGTTCTTGCCATCTTCCAGTGGTGCATTAAAGAAGCCCCCATAGTTGAGTCCATCCCCTACAGTAAAATTCATCTGTGTTCTGACATGTGTGACAGGGATTTGGGCAACAATGTACCCTTTGGAGGGTTTGCTTTTGATTGAGGGGTCTGGTCTTCCAGGAGAGGAACAATCAAACACCACAATCCCCTCCACAGGAAGCACAAACACCTGGTACAAACTGCCAAAGAAGAAAAAAACATAATTTTAGTTTTATTTTGAGAATATAATATCTGTATTAGCATGGGGTGAAGGTTTTAAGAAATATTTTATGAATGTGGGCAGATAAACAATAAAACAACTATAAATGTAGTTTTATTGTGAGACCTTTTAATGGCTTTTTAAAAAGTAAATAAATATTTTATTTTATATACTTTATATAATAATACTTTATTTATTTATTTATTGTCTTAATATTTACCTATTTATTTTATCTATTTTTTATTTGTTTATTATTATTATTATTTTCATTTATTTATTTTTTCTCCTATATTTGTCTTATTGCATTCATATATTTCAATCCCTCTTTCTCACTCTATAGATATCTTCTTATATTACTATCTCATTACCATTATTATTACCTCAGTAAATGATTTTGTGTGTGTGTGTGTTTGTGTATGTACATATACAGATACCCTCCCACCACCACCATCGAACCTTCCTCAACAATATACATAGGTGATATAAATCATACCCCCCGCACTGTCTCGATTTATGTATTATGTATTATGTTTTTGTGTTTGTATTTGGTGTCTTTGTACTGTGTACTTTGTGTTTCTGTGTTTGTATAATAATAAAAAAATAAAAATAAAATTAAAAAAAAGTAATAGTTCAATACCTATTTGAACATAAACTACAAACATTAATACTTTGATTTCTTATCTCCTGAAAATACATCCTGAAAATTGATTTGTTGGTTTAGATGATGTATAGGTCAAACTCTAGCCTCTACGCCTGAAGATTAATCATGATGTAGGATGGAGACTTGTAAATATGTTATGAATTAAAAAATCTAGATTTACTATGATATTTTATTAGTAATTCTATCAGTGAATGGGGACATCAGTTTGTCATTTAAAACATGAAGATGTTCAGCTATCTATTTCATTAACTGCAATGTGCAAGTCAAATACTGCACTTTGCCCTTTGCCTTCTTGGTTGTTACCTTATTGGGTCCAGCATGTTAGCTGATCTGCGTAGCATCAGTGTAGGAACGGGAGTCTCAAATTCTTCGTAGTAAACCACTGGTGCTGGGGGCTCTGATAAATGTTCTTATATTTAATGTGCTTTTCTCTTTAAGAAAATCAGATTTCATTTTGCATTTATAAAGTAAACAACTTTGTCAGACGGCAGTAGAAAAGAGAGTCGTAGGTGTGATGATACCTGGTAAACTAGTGTTAGTGGTGATAGCGGCACTGAACCTGGCAGACACCGCAGTGATAGAGATGCTGTAGTTTGTCACTGGAAAAAGGTGGAGACAGAGTTCTAGCTGCTCGGCCTTAGACCTCAGAAGCTGTTTCCGTTTGTCTTGAAAAGACCTCTGGAAGTCTCTGGATCCTGTGTATGTCACCTGTCAAATCAGCAAGGGTCACAAAACCTTCCGTAAGTCGAGGTAAAAATACAGTGATGTAGAAAAAATAATCAACCCCTCCACTGTTTGCTCAGATTTATGCTACGTTTTGTTCCAAGATCTGAAACAGATTAGAAGAATATAAGAGTTGGGGTTGAAACAGTAACTTACAGTAGAAGAAGGATGGTGGCATCTGCCCCTACCTTGTAGACCTCTGTGTCCTCTGCATACTTCTCTGCTTTCCAATGCACACATGTTTCATTGTGAACAAACAAGTGATGGATAGGTGGCTTTCTTTCTGAAAGAGTTACAAGGTCAATGCAAATAGAATGATTGTACACCAGATAATCACCTTTCATTTTTTACCATAAAATATCAAATTCTTTTACACATATGTTAAAAAAGACAATCAATTATGTCTTGTGTTAGATAATACTTACCTATGCATCTCAGAGTAGCTTTGTGCCACACCCCAGAGCTGCCACACACAGAGACGCCGCTGCCCCTCCAGCTGTGGTACCCATCCACGCATCGGTGGATCACTATGCTTCTGTTATGCCACACCACCTCCGAGTTGGCAAAAAAGGGAACCTGACCACATTTAGCTGGAAAAATAATGTCACCAAATGACTGATTAAGCTCAAACGGGTAAAGCACAAAAGACAAACAACAAGTGCAGAGTAAAGAACAAAAGACTTCCATTATGAGGCTTTAAATGCAAAGTGCACAGTGGGTTTCATGCATAACCCCATCTATCCTTGTGTTAGTTCCAAGTGACCTCTACTGGAGGAGTGGTAAAGACCATTGTGGAGGGAAGTAAAATCACATGCAGGTTCTTATGGTCACAAAAAAAATGTACCTCAGAACATAAAACACCACCATGCACAGTCAGAGCAACTAAAAGATATTAATAGCATGTCTATAACCTTAAATGATTCTCTCACAGTTTATTAGAAGCATGCCCACATTACACACAGTTGCTTTACCTTTGCACTTTACAGTCACTTCCCCCCACACTCCTGATATTGAACATATTGAAATATTATTTCCACTCTCCATGTAAAATCCATCCATACACTCATACAACACCACGCTGCCTGGTCTGCTGGCGTGGTCCCACAGGACGTTAGTATTGGGGGGGCTTAGTGGGGGACCACAGCTTATTTCTGCATACAGATATAAATTAGCACAGACTGTGGGTATGCAGGATAAAGAAAACAACAACAGCAAAACAGCATATTCAAATCCTCTTTGACAGCTGGTGAATGCAATGAAATAATTATTGCTATACTACAAATATTCTGATGTTGTGTAAATGATCTGTCATCAAACGTAGCACCTTCACACCACAGATCTATATCCTCCCACTGTCCATTCTCTCCACATACTGAGTGGTTTTTCAGGCTCCTGATGCGATATCCTTCATCACACTGGTAATGCACCACACTGCCGATGTGTGATGTGCCATCCCACAGCGGTCTAGCATGTGGTTTAAATACAGGCTTCGAACAACTGATTTCTACAACAGAAACACAGGTAACTGGTAGTTAGAAAGATTTAGATTTAAATTTAGATTTTTAGATGTACTTTACCCATTTTGCATTAACATCGTCATCACCTTGACATAGCAGAGACGCCTCATCCCATTTCCCACTGGCAGTACAAACTGATACATTCCCCCATCCAACATCGCGATATCCAGATTTACACTGATAAAAAACACGAGAGCCCACTGTGGAAACTTTATCCCACAGAGTCACTGAATGAAGGATGGGGGGCGGCATACCACAGTCAACTTCTAAAGAAGTGAAAAGTACATTGATTAGCAAGAAAAAATATGTGACCACAGCACTAACTGCAGGTTGGAGCAAACTGTTACCTTTGCATGAGATGTTTGGCTTTGTCCAGGAACCACTGATTGTGCACACTGACACATTATGTCCTCCGTTGTGATAAAATCCTATCTTACAGTAGTAAGCCACTATGCTGCCAGGTGTAGAGCTGCCACTCCACACTTGCCCAGTGTGGGGCAGTATAGGAGGATCCCCACATAATATTTCTGGGACAGGACATGATAAAGGAGGATTATGCAAAAAAACAGTAAAAATATACAGTACTGTGCAAATGTAATATAAATTATGACCATATATATATATTTATTTGTTGTCTCTTTATTAAAATACAACTAGAAAATATAAAATGTGTATTAAAAAACACAAAATCTTTTTAAAAGCATCTTCTTTAGACTAAAGTGACAAATATTGAGTATGCTTTCATGTCCTTTTGTTATGGACAAAAATAGGAATGGAGGAACTATCAAAAACTAATGTCTTCGAGACACCATAAGTTTTGCAAGGACCTGACTCAGCATCTGGCTGCCAAGTTGATCCTTCCATAACCTTAATAAAACCTGAACAGAAGTGTAAATAAATATATCTGGAGATTATAGCATTGCAACTTTTGCACAGCACTGTATACAAAAAGTTAATTTAATAAAAAAGTCTCAGTTCTACCAAGAGTTAAAATTTAAGTATCTGTTTGTGGTGAGATCTCTTATTTGGCCTCACAAACTAATAATTCAGAAAAAGCGACAGCACCACAATAAAAGTGGTTTCCTACATTTTACATTGGCATTTGAAAGCTATTGTATTTACAGTGTTTGAATTACCTTGGCATGACAGGGCTAGGGGTGTCCACTGACCGTTTTCATTACAGACGGATACATTATTTTCTTCTTTACTGTAAAAGCCTGCTTTACAGAAATAGAGCACAGTGCTGCCGGGAGTTGAGTTACCATGCCACACATGCTCAGTGGATTCTATTATAGGAGGACTTCCACACAAAGTCTCTACAAGAAGTAACATGCCACAACAATGTAATACATATTTAAAAGGATATCTGCGTGCTTGCATATGTTTATAGTAATTATGGTTCCACAATGTGTCCGAAAATTAGCTCAAATATTGGATATAACAGGGAATGTACCTTGGCAAAGCAAAGATGGCCTCTGCCACTGTCCAGTAGCTGTACAGATGGAGGCATTGCCCTTTCCAACATTATGATATCCTGAGTTACACTGATAAACTACCTCAGTGCCCATCTTTGAGCTCTTATTCCACAGCATATGAGAGTGAGGCAGGGGAGGGGGAGAGCCACAGTCAACCCCTGAAAGCCAAAGCAGTGACACACTGCATGAAATTATCCACAAACTCTGTCCAGCCATTGAGTTTCATGGTCCTGAAACTGGTTAGAAACTCACTGTATGTTTAAAAAACATTCAGGTACAGCCAGAAAATTATTCTACAAGCAACTTAGAGTCGCCAATTTAACCTAAACCGTGTGTCAATGGACTGTGGGAGTGAAGGAGCTCATACAGGAAACCACATGCGAACCCTATACATATAGACCAAAGCTGACAGATCTGAACCCAAACAAATGTATTGACAATCCATGCAACAAATCAAGACATTCACCACAAAACCAACAATGATGTTCTCATGACAGTGCTTGAGGGACAGTCAGCAGATCACCAGAGCATTCATCCTCTGGGGACTGTGCATGTCTGTAAAAAGTACTATGGCAGTAGAATTTCAGGCTTGTGGTTGACTGGCTGCCATTGTCATTATCAACATTTTGTCCAGCCCTACCCAGTCTGAAACACTTTGTCTCAAAACACCTAAACAGCCACAAAATACATCATGATTGTTACCAGTGGATAGAAAAGACCATACAGATTTCTAATGAGTGATGATTAAGGGTCAGTATTGCAAGAGACAAAAACATATTCTAGACTTTTGCTTGTGTTTTGTTACCTTCACACACCATGGTGGGTCCTTTCCACAGCCCATCAGCTCCACAAACAGAGCTGTTGTCTCCGCTCCTCCATACAAAGCCTTCGTCACAGATAAACACGGCAGCGCTGCCATACATGGTCCCTGTGACTGAAAGCAGCACTGTGTCTTCAACAGAGACAGGCTGGCCACAGTCAACCACTGAATGAACAAGAACATAAAACACTTTTTACCCACTGAACATACCATTCAGATAATAGATGGACTGTGTAGAGTTCATTTCTATTTAAAGATAGTGTTTTTCAGTGGGACTATATTACTGAATATCAGTTAAATGCAGTTTTACTTTTGCAGGAAGCCTTGTCTTTGTAAGGATAAAAGGGTTCAGCTCCACTGTCGACTCGGTATCCCACCTGGCAGCTGCATTCAAAACTGCCCTCCAGGTTTCTGCACTGACCTCCCTCTCCACACACTCCTGTGACTCCACACTCATCAATGTCTGGAAAGAAAGAAAGAATGGAAAAGAGAAAAGAGTAGGTGTATTTGAGATAAAACAGTAAAGTCCACATTCAGCCTGTTGAAAAGGAGTTACTGACAGAAACTAATTAATTTTAAAGACCCTTCAGTTCCAGCCTACACTCACCTTTGCAGTGGGTCCCATCATTTGGGATGAAGATGGCCATGTTGTTTGAAGGCCTGTAGCCAGCCAGGCAGGTGCAGTAGTAGCTGCCATATGTGTTGTGGCAGGTGGTGTGCAGCCCACAGATCTTACTGGCTCCTATCTGACACTCATCCTTATCTGGAACCAAAAAGACAGACCAAAATGATTAACTGAACAATAGATATATACAGTATACTAATGTGTACTAAGATACTCATTTCAGCTCCAGCTCTGTCTTCGGGCTGTATGAAAAATGATTAACTTATAAACTAATGACCAGAGCAATAAGCACATTACACAATAATTTGATGCATTGTTACCTTAAAGAATATACATTTACATTCAATATTCAAACTCAGCTGCAGTGCACAATACAAAACAGTTTTTCCTACCTTGACAGAAGGTTCTTCCATTTCCAACAAACCCGTACTTGCAGTTACAGACTTTTCCAGAGCCATCAGCTTTGTCATCACATGTGGCATTAGTGTGGCAGGAGGCACACACATCCAGAGTCTGGCCCACTGTTGACATTGTCTCTTAAAACATAGTAAGATCATTTGTCTTTCAGTATCTTCGAAAACCTTGACACTGTTTCTGTGATAAACATGTTCCATTTCTCACCTGCTATGACATAGAGCAGAAACACCAATATCATTGTTCTGTTTCTCTTGTCCATCCTTTGTGATAAGTTCCCTGTTGTTCTTGTTACTTCATCAGACTGTCAGCTTCTTCATCTTTTTTTTTAAATGTTGCACTTCCGTCTTGTAAACCCTGATGACGCTGAGCGGTTTTGATAACCAGGATTGAGAGCATGCTGTGAGCGGATGAGCTGAGGTCACCATGAAAAGCCACCACCATTTTCTCAATGGTTTTTTACCAGCTTATGGTTCCTGTGGATTCATCTGTCATGCTGACATATTCGGTTACACTTCACATGTGCGGAAGATACGCTCAGTGAGCTGCACACCCATGCTGCAGAGGCTGATAACAGCTATTTTCGGCCCTGTGAACCTGCTGGCTGCCCTCTTATAAATATTGTGTCATTACATAACATAACCGTTGAGTAGCAAAATAAAAAAATGAAAGGTGTGGATCCTTAATTAGATGATGTCGAAATGTTGTCATTAGTGTAAAATTCAGCTTCACATTAATGGTGAACTATTGAAGCTGACTGGTTCTACTTTGCTGCTATTAATAAATTTAAGGTGCCTAACTAACCATAATTCCTAACTAATTCAAAGGTCCTTATTTGATGCTTCCAGTGTCTGTAGTAAGTGGTGGTGGTAAGTATGGTGGCTGTTGTGGTGTTTGTGGGAGGGAAAGATAAGTCTGGTGAACTGCTATCTCTCTGCCCAGCAGGGCCCTAACTGGGGTCTTGCTGTCAATCAAACCAAGTTACCACCTCACCACCTGATGGACTGGACTGATTAACCCCAGCCTGTTCCCACAGAGCTGCCAGTTCCTGAACATCTCTTTCCAAATTGTTGAAGCAGTTTGTGTTTGCAGTACACAGTGTTGTTTCAACAGCAAGGCAGGCATCTGTGCTCAAGCCAATTACTGCAAAGCTTTAATGAATCAAGTGATGCCAGTTATCCAGTGCAGGCACAGCTCATTGTGGTTGGTTTATTAATAATAATAAAAATAATATTTGCCATTTTATTATTCCTCTTGCTGAAATCAAGTACAAACTGAACTAACTTGATTCAGTATTTATATATATTCTGTTTATTTTATAACTAAATCTTTCTCTGTTGAGAGCATGATCATATGTTTGGAGTAATATTGCGTCTGAAGTTGTCCCACATTCCAGAGCTAAACAAACAGCAGTTAATCCATCTATCCATCCATTATCTCAACTGCTTGTCTTTTTAAGGGTCATGGGAGTGGTGACCTAACCCACTTTGGTTAATCCGTCTATTGCAGGGCTGACATACAGAGAGAATCACCCATTCATGCCTTGTATGGTGGGAGGAAGCCAGAGTACCCACAATCCTACATCCAGGAAAAGCACCAAGCAGCCCCGTGGATTTAAACCTGGGTCCTTTTGCTATGAGGTGATAATGCTAAACATTTCACCACAAATTAGTTTTATTTATTTACTTTATTTGACTTTGACCACCAGTCTTTCGAGTCCCTATGTACTTACCATAAAGCCTGTCATATAGATCAAATATTCCAGAAACATGCACATTTCTTAAGTATCAAAATGTTAACAACATAGATTTATATTTGTTAACTTTTAAAAGTGTAGCGTACGTCACATTCCATACACCATACATACAAGTCTGATAAGTAAAGTCTGAAAATGTGAATACAAGAAGCATTGTGTCAGAAAATCAAAGTACACTTGCTATACCTCTTCATAATGTGCCCTGTGTTTGAACAGAAATGTAAGTATCAGCCCAGTACATAGTGCCCGAACCACAAAGGTCTGATTTTCCGCTGGGTCATAAAATGCTGCAGAAACAGCAGTGTTTCTTTTTGTGTGTAGTCTCAATGTCCTCAGGAAGATGTGCTTCGGGTACAGGAGATTCCTCCTTAGACTCTGACACCGTCCCACTAGAGGTGGACAGTAGCCTTCCACACACCAGTTCAGCAGCTTTCCCATCCGTGTTTGACAAGTCTGTCACCGTTTTCTCTCTCAGTGACATGTCTCCATCTTCATCGTCATCTATCAGCACAAACTCCTTGAGGTAAACCATCCCCACTTCATGGAGACTGTGGTTCTCTGCTGAGTCGTCCATGGTTTGTGCATCCACAAATGTCAGAGTTGAACTCTCCGTGAGGGACTCGTGTGGGTCTGTGGAGTTGTCCTCTGGCCCAGAGTAAGCCTGGCTGCTCGAATCCAGCATCCACATGGAGTCCCTGTGAGCACTTTTGTCTTTCGTGTCATCCAGGTGGTCCTGGCTGTTAGATATGATGTCTTGCATCTTGCTGTCTTGGCTGGTGACCTTTCCAAGGGAATTGTTCTCTGTGGCATGGCCGTTCCCAGAGTACATCTTAATAGCTACCTTCTGGTAGTCATGGTAGACCTCTGTGCCGATGCTCTCTGTGGGAGAAGAGTGAGGGATGCTGGCAGTGCTGCCCTTTCCTTGCTTCTTCATGTATTTTCTCTTATTGGCCTGAAATGAAATAGAGAATGTAGTGTGACACTCATCCATTCACTCAGAAATTTTAAGTCACTCTAAAGAAGTTATTCTCAAGGAATAAAAATGTTAACCGCCTAATCTGTTGTTCATGTTCAGTTCTGTTAATTGGACTGGCCCAGTGTTTGGTACAGACACTCATGGTACCTAGAGGTTTACCCTCTAAATCTGCCTCTTCCATCTCATGCTCCCGAGGTTGGCCAACAACGATTGATCTGTATAGGCGGCTGTGTTCTTATCCTTTAAGATGAACTATATAATGAAATGTAAACCTTCTGAAAATAGAATTCAATACAGAGCTGCACATTCAGTGTGGGACACTGATGTTGCCCACCAACATCTTGTGTTCATGTGGTTTAAAACTTGGTTTAAACTCCATTAATCTTATGGAAGCACCTCTATATTTGCTGTGATTTCCACTAAATAAAATGTAGTGTTTTCTCCCAATTTGAGACATGGCTGACCATTAACACAACTCTATAGGAGACATGCTGCTAATATGCATCATTAATACTGTTCACATTTCTAACTAACAGCAACTGGGGAAGGTAGGAGTAAGTGCACTGAGGATGTTTTATGAACAGTGGACCGATAAGAGAGAACAAGCTGTCATTTGGTGCTGGCCTCTCTGAATAAATAAACGAAGCTAGAACTTTTAAAGGAAGCAAAAAATAACTTAAATTCTCAGGGGATCGGCTCTTTGAAGGAGACAGATGAACTAAAGTGCTCTAACTAAGGAAGTTGTTTGTGTGTATCTGTGCCTGTGTTTCATCTCCTAAAACACACACACGCCCTTGTCATCATGACACAGATACAGCATTTTGGAAGCCTCCTGCCAGAGCTTACATCATCACATGTACAAATTTAGCATTATATTACACTTTTACTACACTGACAGTCACGTCACATTAAGGCAATAATGAAATATTTACAGGATTAAAAAACACCTATAAGAGGAGTGTTTCTGTATAACAACCATGCATGTTAAACACACACTCTGACCCTCTTACACTTGACTGACTCCTCATATGCATGACAGAATCAGGACTTTATAAATGAATAATAACAGTAATGTACATGTTCCAGCAGCTGAGCAACAATAGATAAAAAATAGATAGAGTTAAAGCACACACAGTGGGTCACGTCTTTGGTATACGCTTAAGATAAATGTGGCTCCTTTGTCTCAGCAGTGATGACGAGATGGTTGAAAAAGCTTTTTTTCTGGTGGGAGGAGGTTACAGTGGTTAACAATTTGATCTCAATTAGTTCCAGTTGACTTAAAACAGTTTCTTTATGCCAACATTTGTGTCATTGTGTCAAAAAGTAAGAATTTCATTGTGCTCGGTACACTGTACTTTGTGCATATGATAATCATAAACTTGGATCTTGAAACGAACCCTGTCTTAAAGATCAGAGATTCACCTTTGTATTGAAGTAAAGCGTCTCTGCAAATGTCTCATTTGTAGTGGGACAGAAAATCTCTGAAGCGACGTTTAGCTTTTTACTGATAACTGAATGTCAGTGCTAACATAACCGATGTACAGGAATGACACAACATAGGCTACTCTACACTATATCACGTATTCAATATTTCAATCACCGAAATGATTTAACGACAATGAGACCGCAATGCACAATAATCCACTTCAATTCCAATATTTAAACAATGCTTTTACCTTAAATCATCACGTCAGATGTGTCTGTAATGAAGATCACATGGCAGGAGATGAAATGATCCAGCACGCGTCCCCCGGATCTCCACTACAGCTGGTTGGAAGTGATTCCTCCTCTGTCTGGATGTCTAGAAACAAAGATCCTTCATACACCCTCCCCTCATCTCAGGAACTACTACTATACCCGTGTGTAAAGAGGCAGACAGTCACATTACGCCCCACTGACTCCAAGTTAGACTTACTGCACTGAATTATGTTAGACACAATGGCACACATTAGCACTAAGAATGTATATCTACCATTAATCAAAAAAGAAATCTACCTTAGTTAGATGAGAAGGTAATTATGCTAAATGGTAAAATAACAGAATAGGTACAAAGAGACTAAATTCAGAAGTACAGGAATACATGCTGAACACTGAGGTACCAGTTTTGACTCATTTGTTAGGTTTGATATATTGGAAAATACACTTATTTGCTTACTGACATTGGAAGATTACTCTCGTCACCAAAGGTTGCTAATGTTTAAGGTTAAGCGGGCCTACTAGCATTTTGCTGTCTGTTAGCTGTAGCTTCATACAGGTCCTTCTCAAAAAATTAGCATATTGTGATATAGTTCATTATTTTCTGTAATTTATTTATAAACTTTAGACTGTCATATATTTTAGATTCATTACACACAACTGAAGTAGTTCAGGGCCTTTCATTGTTTTAATATTGATGA
>JAUMHF010000026.1:3138396-3161500 GCA_032359275.1 Microctenopoma steveboyesi
TACTTCAGTTGTGTGTAATGAATCTAAAATATATGACAGTCTAATGTTTATCAGTAAATTACAGAAAATAATGAACTATATCACAATATGCTAATTTTTTGAGAAGGACCTGTATTTCGTGTAGACAGATATGAAAATGGTATTCTCTTATGTACATCTGAACAAGAAAGTCAATAATTGCATATGTATTTTCCAAAATAGAAAACGAGTGAACATATTTTACTTTACTACTACTGATGAATCTTCCTTCGTCTTAACAAAGAAATCATGCTAGAAACCCCCTGTTGTTTCCTTTGTGGAGTACTTCAGCAGTGCAGTGATGCATGAAAATCCAGTTCTTTCAGTTCCATGCACTGAATGTTTTCCAATAAATAATACAAGGAAGCAGACGTTAACATACAGGAAAGCTGCAAACAAGAATATTGAAGGAATTAAATATTGAAAGTCTAAGTTCCCAGTGGAGGTAGTGTCTCCATTGTTTTAGCATGGTCAACCTTTAGACATGCAAGAA
Source organism: Microctenopoma steveboyesi (assembly GCA_032359275.1). Taxonomy (NCBI): domain Eukaryota; kingdom Metazoa; phylum Chordata; class Actinopteri; order Anabantiformes; family Anabantidae; genus Microctenopoma; species Microctenopoma steveboyesi. Next base: position 3,138,908 of record JAUMHF010000026.1, read on the forward strand.
TGTGCTCATGTACACTAGATCCATGCATTTAATTTTAAAACAATATCTGACGAGGTCACAGTTACGTCAGGATAATATACAACTGACAGAATATGGAGCAGCAGCTTGCAGCAATTTAATTCATCTTTATTTTTATAGCGCCAATTCATAACAACAGATTTACAAGCATGATTTACAGGAACGAAGGAGTCTAAATAAGACTGAGGTGTGGCAAACACATCTTAAACTGCTGGACACAAGCAGCTGTCCATGCCAGCTGCAGGGAGGTTCTGATCAATTTTATCTCTGATATTTATGATTTTATTTGTAAAGTAGTTAATAAGGTCATTACTGCTGAGATGTAAAGGAATACGCGGTTCAACAGAGCTACAGTCAAGCCCATAATTATTCATACCCCTGGCAAATTTTGACTTAAAGTTACTTCAACCAGCAAGTTATTGTTTGACAGGAAATGACATAGGTGTCTCCCAAAAGATAATATGACGATGTACAAAAGGCAATAATGAATAGAAAAGCCTTTCTATCTAGCCTTTTGCATGTCTACACCGGTATTTTTGCCCATTCATCAGCAATGAGCTCCAAATCTTTGAGGTTGGAGGGTCTTATTGCCATCACCCTGATCTTTAGGTCCCTCCACTGATTCTCAGTTGAATTAAAGTCAGGACTCTGGCTAGGCCACTCCAAAACTTTAATATTGTTGTCTGCTAACCATTTCTTCACCACTTTTTCTTTGTGTTTTGGGTCATTGTCATGCTGAAAGGTCCACTGGTGCCCAAGGCCAAGTTTCTCTCCAGACTGCCTGATGTTGTGCATTGAGAATTCTCATTTATTGCCCTTTTTCTTAATGGTACCATTTACTGTGATTAGGTTTCTCTGGTCCATTTGGTTCCCACCACCACATTGGACACTAGGGATGGTGTTCTTTGGGTTGAAACCAAACAATTCGATTTTGGTTTCATCTGACCAGTTACAGTCATAAAATTTTGAAAACAATGCCTAAATAATGAATGGTAATAAGTTCTGATGCTGAATTTAATTAATTACACACCATTACACATAAAAGCACAACTCTGAGTTAATCAGGACCTGGAAACATGTCCCACCACAGATATCTTGTTTTCCTGTCAGAACAGGAGAGTCTGCATATTTGTATGTCATGGTAATTTGATGACCTGCTATATGGTGAAATATTAAATTCAGAGCTGGTACTGTAAGAGGAAGAAAATATGCTCCAAAAGTATTCTTAGTAGAAATTACCTGATAGGTGATCATTCTTGTTTTTACTTGTGAAAAAGTGTCTGCTGTGTGAGACACTTGTGACCCAACTTTTGGTTCAATAGTTGAATGAAAGTGGACGACGCTCATCGTCACTTGAGGACAGTAAGTGGCTTTGCACATCTTCTTGGCCGCGTATAAATTGCCTGTTCTCCTACTAACAGCTCTGGTCCAGTATTTGATGTAGAGATACAGTAAACTTGAAAGATTGTCATCATTCAGTACACTTGTTTTCAACAATTTGTGAGAACAGTAAACGTGAACATAAGATAAATGAACACAACAGAGAGAAAGGCAACAATGTAGCTCTACAAAGGCCCATTTTTTCTCCTAATAGTTTGCAACACAGCTAGTTTAGTAAAAGTGGTAGTTTTCTTTTAGTTAATGTTGTAGTAGTTCTCTGAATCACTATGTATGTACTCACTTCTTAAAATCAGGAACACTGTACATTAACTATAACATCTTCAACACTGCCTAAAGTACAGCAAGCATGTTGGGACAAACTTCAACTGGTTTATGAACTAAAACTAGTTTGAACTCAAGGTGAAGTTTTTAAAACTCTTTATTATCAAATTATTTTACCACAACAACAAATGAAAACAATTAGATTTACAAGTTTTCAGTGTATAAATCACATTTATAGTTGGCCACTCAATGACAGTAATTACAGTCCATGTTCTTTTTTCATGTATATATGTTGTGGGAAAGTGCATCTGTTTAGCTTGTTATCTGTAGGAGTGACAGAACAAGTATTACCAATTTTATTGAACTATTCAAAAAAGAGGGTTATTAAGTATTTTTAACATCTGCATTTCATATTTGGAATATACTATATAGAATAGGTCTTAATAATTATCCCATGTTTTGACGTTGACTGTCAAATAACATTCATATTCAGGTTTACAGGAGACATTTAGTGTCAAAAATATCAAGGTTCCTGAGAGGTGATGATGCCCTAAACGCTGACTCCTCTTCATCCAAACAGAAGCAGCAACACAATGCAGACTGAATTTACAGCAATTAACGGCACTGAAATGAAACACAGACATAATGGCATGAACACGCGACTAATTTTCTGTCACTGACAGTGGCGGCCAGTCAATAGAAGACGTTGGAGCGCCGCCCAACAAGTCTCACATGATGAAGAAAAAGATAGGACTCACATAAAATTATTATTTTTTAAATTTTAATAAACAATCTATATATTATACTGGCTGTGAGAACTATGTATAATCTGCTTTTGTGTGTAGTTGAAAAATGTTCTCTTATTTATTGCGACTGAAAAGATGTATTTCCTGTTCCTTTGGGGCGCAAAAAAATTTACCATAGACCTATGCTATAACTAGTGCATGTACACTGGAACATCCTCCAATAGAAAGTATAGGAGAACCTTGGGGTACAAAAGTTTGTGAGTTTACAGCTCCAGACCATGAAATACAACCAGAAACTCACTTTGAAGCTTGTGTTTTGTTTTGTCATGAAGAAAGCTAATTCAGAAGCTAAATATTGAATTGTTCCACAGATAAATCCCACAGGAAAAAAATGAAGATTGTGAGATTGTGAGAGTTTTGTCAGCTGTGAGGAAAGGAATGAGTCTTCTTAGTTGAAGGAGATAAAGGTGGAATTTATTTATAAATACTAAAAGACTAAAAACACAGACGGTTTAGTAGTATATCTCTTAAAGTAGTGCGATAATGTTGCTTTGGTTTATACTAGTGCTCATATATGGTTAGAGTGCATCAGAAAACTGCTCAGGAGCACCCACCCCAAAAATAATTTCAGTGTGTGTGTGTGTGTGTGTGTGTGTGTTTCTCTTTATGCAGACTCACCTCTCATAACTGTCCTCACAGAACGGATCAGGTTCAATAGCTGCACTTTGATGCCTGGTTCATCACCAAATCCTCCAACACTTTGGTCCACTCCCCAGCCGACTGAGGATAAATAGTGAAATTACCCATATACCAAATGTATTTTAAATTTTTTTGAAAATACAGGGCAATTTACAAAATAAGCAAAACTATACTGTACTTAAGTCAATAAAGATAAACAAAGGAAAATATTTGTACAATCTGAGTCAATATCCCTTAATTTTTTTACAATATGTTTTAACTTACGAAATATAATATCCCCAAACCTTTCAATAAGGCAAATATTTGATATTGTTGTACATTGGTTTTGTAAATAAAGTTGTTTTTAAAATGACAGGAAACAATGAATAGTAAATAATGCAACAAAATATTCATTAGATGTGAACGATGTAGCAAAACTTCACTCGTTCATTACTGAACAATACAGCCACCTAAAAAAATGTCTGTTCACACTCAGTCAACTATGGTTTTTACGGGTGTTGGCGTTAGTGCTGACAGCCAACCCAAACTCGACTTCCGGGTTTTTCAAAGGCGCGTACAATGTACAGCTACTTACTTTTACTGAGAAATCTTTCTTCGTGCAATACAGCGACAGCATTAACACACAAAATTGCTGCTTGAATGAGAGAGTACAAAGTAAAAGCCATGTTGTCTCTACGGCCAACTAGCTGCCGATTAGCTGACAGTATTTACGTCTGACGTAGCCTACGGCGGCTGGAAGAGGACATGAAGTACGATTGTTAGCTACAAAGTGTTAGCGATTAATGTACAGACTTATAAAAGTATATTACAAATGGAGATAAAAGCATAACGCTTGGAAATACTCAAAGAAAAACTCAGCCAACGTTTTGCGTAACTTCTTCTTTCATAGTACTGGATTATAGGCATTAATACACTTTGTGCAACTTATCTGTCGTGGTGTCATATGTGCATCAAATTAAATATTAATGAGTATTATGGGAAAAATTAAAATCTGCAATCAGACGAAGCTGTAAAAATTGATCAAACCTCAGTGCAGCATTAGCTTTGAGGTTTTAATTGTTTCCAGTGATAAACATTTAAAGTTAATAAACACACAACAGACTCGTGAATCATGAGAATAAAAATCTTTATTAGTGTTTTATGAAGTCTGCATAATATCCCACACGCCTGAGAAGCTTATGGTCAGAAAAAAAAAGAGAACTGCTCTATCAATACCGCCCTCTACTGGTAAAACAACTGCGACATCTATTGTACTGACTGCTTTGCAAAAAGATTACTGTTAAATACACACATACTGTACTACTGTTATGTATATGTACGTCTGGTCCACGTCAGTTTTTGTAATGTATTTTTTTCACATTCATATGTTGTAGGCCAAAGATAAAAACAATGGAACACTGGACCCTAACATATGATTTATTCCCCAAGTCCAATCTTCACTAGGTGCACTTAAAGTACAATCACTAGTGCCTTAAGGTAAACACATTTACACCAAAAAGAAGGGAGGGAAGAAAACATGTTAAACTCGCAACAGCCACATAATGACAATAATGGCAGAGTTTAAGCTATTTTAGGTCTTGTTGTACATAGTGTATTTTATAGACAGAACAAATACAATACACACATTAACACAGAATGTCCCAGTGTGCAGGCACATTCGCTCTTCTTTGACCATGGAAGAGAACGGCTCTCCTCCTATGTTTTTTTTTGTTTTGTTTTTTTACATTTTTAAAGCCAATTATATCTTGTTGACCTTTACCCGCTTGACTAAGCACCAAAAGGCTACAAGAGGTCACGTGTGTTTTCCAAAAAAACAACATAGAAACTAAAAAGGAAAAAAAATAAAAAGAAGAGATGAATAAATGAATGGCCATTACAAAGTTTTACATGCCTCCAGAATGATTAAAAACACTACAGGACAGAAGATTCAGGGCTTCAGACAAATCTGTTGTTTTATGTACTTTAAATGCACCAGATTTCTTTGGAAAAAAAACAGAAAAGAAACAGGATACATGTCATGTGGGCAGTAATGTTTTTTGTTTTAAACTGCTATGGGACATAAATTCAAAGTTGGGTAAAACTAAGGAATGATTCATGCCCTCCATGTCACTTTAGAAACAACTGTGGTCTTGAAAATATTACTTTAATAAAAAGTGAACAGAAAATATTAAGTATATTTATATATAAAATACAAGAGAATACAAAAAAGTAGCAAAACAATGGGGATATAGGCTAAAAACAGAATGGACTCATTGATACCTTCAATTTCTCCTGGTGAAACCTTTAATGAGTCACCTTGGAGAGCCCCTGGACTCCCAGTGTTTTATCGAAAAGGGAGAAAATGCTTGAGATAACAGCTGATATTCTCTGGTCCCTGCCCAGCCTGGTCATGATCTCTCTGGCTTTCATAATGGGCTGTTCAGTGGGGATGTAAAATCAACTAAATCAAAGACACATAAGATGCCATATAATGACAAAATAAACTACAGCCAGACTGAGTTTGCAGTTTTTTCAGGGATTTGGATGTTTTTTTCTAAAGCTTAACATTCCTATTTGTCCATTAAGAGGTATGTCTTATAAAGACACGAGTTAGAAAAAAGGGCCGTGCTGGCAGATTTGATTCAATCAAATTTCATAAACGCATTGTGGCCTCTCCTTCAGAGAAGAACAGCTACCAAGCCCACCGTTTCTTCACCAAGCCACCTCCTCTGACAAAAGATGGGGGTCCAAGTTTCCCCAGAAAAAATAAACTTAAGATTGAGAAAAATGGTTTGGGTGGGCTGCAACGAAGATCATTTTAGCATTCAAGCTTGTGTTGCTCATACAAGCAACCTTCAATACTGAGAACCTATTCACAGATATTTTTGGTATTTCCCCTACTTCCTGGACTAAAAATCAATATACATTTTTATTTGTACCACAAATAGATCTAATATTAAGGATTTAAGGGAGGATTTTTAACAAGGTGCATGACATAAATGGGTAACAAAGTGCCAAATTAGTTGTTTTTTTTCTGAAAAGTCTGTATGTGTGTAATTGTGACAGTGTAGGTGCGTTTGTTCTTCAGTGTGTTGGTGTGTTTTAAAGTTAAAAGAGGGGATGTGGAACTGGGCCACAAATACTATCAAGTATATTAATTCCATTTTCCACATGAAAGGGCCCACAACTTTAGAATTTAGTGATCTTTGTAATGGGCTGCTTTTTTGGGACTTTCTTAAGCTGTTTAGGACATACTGGAGCAACGTGCTGAGGGGGAACCCATTTGGGTCAGAACTTTGTCCAGCCACTGCAGGGGACCATTCAAGTGCAGCTCGATCCAGCAAGGGGTGCTGGTGACAGTCTGCCGCCTGCAGAACAAATACATACACTTAGTGGGGAGGACTGTGCCGACACAGGATTTTCACTGTCATACAGACAAAACCTTTTATTTATTGTGACGATACACGTGTCATTTTCTGTTGTCATCAAAATAGACAAAAAAAGAATGAATTAACAACCCAATGGACATGCCTTCTTCAGTGACAGTAACGTGCACAGGACGAAGGCCAATACTACAGATTGACCGAGTCAGTCGGCCTAGACCATACTACAACATATTGCTGCACACATGACGACACACAAACCTGGACAATATCTGAACCTGATTCTCCCGACATAGTCCGGAGTGTATGGAGTATGTGAAAATAGCTTTTACAATGTCTGGGCTATAATGTCCCGCAAAACATTTACCAGCTAAACCGGATGTCAGAGCTAACAGATAAAAGAGGTGTTTAACTTTGATTTAATTTATTCACTGAATCATTACAGTTGAAGTATTTCTAAATATTTTTACAGCATAAATTGATGTATGCATGTAAATTATACATCATTATTAATTGTTTGACATGCACATCTCTATGTAACTTCCAATATCATGCTCACCTGTACTCTGCCCCCCAGCCTTTAACAAAGCTCATGCGGATGGTGCACATCCTGGTGAGCTGGTAGACTGCCTCAAAGCCCTGGTTGACTGACTGAGCCAGCAGGGCTGCAAATTCCTGGTTATTAAAGATTTTTAGATTACAACCTAAGGAACAAAGATAATAAATAGCAATCTTTAGCAATTTTTATTTATTCATTTTGTTTCGTGCATCAATTTTACACCACACATTTGTTCCCCCAAGGAATGCTGTCTGTCATCTTCTTCAGCAAACTGGCACTTTATTATTAATGACTATTTGCTACAAAGGTCACGTGTTTGGCTTCATACCTGGAGGAATTTTACACACTGTTGCTGGATGCCAGCCATACCGCTGGTTGCAGTTTGGACTCTGGACAAAGATGGCGCTATCACTCAGGCACTCAGCAAACACTTCGCCTCCAATGTAGTAGAGTCTAACTCCTCTTCCTAAAAAAACACAGAAACTATTCAACTTATCATGTACAATAAGCATTAGATTTGTCAATATAAAAGATAAGTAACACATTATGAACGTCACAACAGGTGATTTGTTCCTGTAAATTCATACCTATGTGCCTCCGGGTCATCTCCACAGTGGCGTTCCTGTTGACATTAGATAGCAGGCCCAGACAGAAACGCTCGGAGTTTGACGGATCTGTGAATCCATCCACTGTGAGCGAGGGCTGTGAGGCATGAAACGTCTCCCCCACACGTTGGTTTAGCTCATAGTAGGCTATTGAGCACCAGAAGGCTGGCTCCGAGTAAGTCACCGGCTGCAGGTCTAGTGTATAGAATCATGTCAGCAAGGTTTATTCCAGCAGTCTTTCTTCGATACAACACTGCTAAACACTGGCCAGATAAAAAATGCTCGATCCTTAGATTAGTTGTTAGTTGTTGAAGAGATCTCTGGTTAAGAGACATGAAGCAGCAGGTGTCCCTCAGTCTTTCCTCTGTCTGCTAGCTAACAGGTATGAGATGTGAGGTCTGAACACTTATTTGATATTTGGACTGGAATTACCTTTGTATAAAATTGTTTATCAAACTAGGAAGTTTTGATACACGTGTGTTCTGTAGTTGTATTGTTTCAAATGTGAAAGTTGTGCTTCTTACCCATACTATGGTTGACAGGAGACAACGTACTCGGGGAGAGTTCTGCTGGAGAACCTGACAAACAACGAAAGGAACTCAGATTTGGATGGATTCACAGGTGACAAAGATTTATGATGAAACTGGTACAGAAAAAAATAATACTGTTAAACAGATGCTGTTTATACAACAAAAGCCTACATGTTGCTTGTTAGTAGTTTGATACAATTTGTGGAGTCTAGAAATTACCCATCAAAGGACATGGCTTGTGTAAAAAACAAAAAACAAGAATGTTTTTAAGGTAAACATACAGCAAAGCCAGGGAAAGACGGGGAACATGTACTAGTTTCTAGAGCAACTTGGGGTCTAGCATTCTTTTGCTCTACAGCATGGTGAGAGTGGACAGACAAGGTAAATAAAAGGAATGCTAGTCTAGGGTACCTGTGTCCATACTTTGATTCATCTGTTGATCGCTGGTCTCGCCATCCTCGCTGATGTAGCCTGGTGGAGGTGTTTCTATAGAAGTAACACAGGCAGAAAAATTATTTAGCTGTGATGCTGATAATTAAAATGAATCTTTAATCAACTGAATTCAGGAAAACATATTTACTATTAACACATTTTCTTTAATGAAGTGACATCACTAGTAAAAGCTGTGGGATTTTGCAGCTAAACTCAACTTATGAAGAATTCCTATAATACAAAATGAATGTGAAAATAATCCCAAAACTTTAAAAATACAAACTAGATTAAGTGTAATACGGCATGTGCCAGAATACTTCTTCACATCACACAAACATCAGTCAGGTCCGTCTAACCTTTTCGAGGTGCAGAGGTGAACTAACCTGGTATATAGTTGTTTGGAGGTTCAATTCCTGCCGGAAAGTTTGTGTTCTCAGGTATGGAATGAGTGTAGTCATCCAGAGGTGGCAGATCTGGGAGTATTTCTGGATGTCTTGGCACAAGAACAGGAGGCAGCACTATTGCATTGGATGATAGTGTCAAAAAAGATGGGTTAGACTGGTCTTGGTTCATAAGTCTTCCACAATGACCGTCAGCTGTTTTAGACATCGACAGCATTTAAAAACTCTAACAGCAATAGGACTAAGTGGAGAAGCCTAAACTTAAGTTCTTCTGAAGCTTTCACTGCAGCTTTGAACAGTGTCAATTCCATTCTTAGAAGAGTAGTTGCACACAAAATGTAAACCTTCCTTAGAGACATCTGCACATGTCAGCACTGCCAGTCAACAAGCTTGAGTAATTCTAAAGAACATCTATTATGCCCATCATATGTCTTTGTACCCAGGCTTAACATTAAGGAAATAACACCATCTCCACATAGCAGCCAGAGTGTGCCACCTGTTAGCAGCAGCTATGGTCCCGGGTGTGTGCTGGAGGACGTCATGTAGAGAGAAAGAGAGATTTCTTAAATTCATAATTTGTGCAGAACAAACCTAAAATGAACTTTTTTGGCCACATTGTCCAGTCAAAGCCGCACACTTTGACAGAGGCTCTGTCCAAAACTGGATATATCATCTTACAAGCATCTCTACAACTACTAATTAACATATTCATATGTATTCTCAGCACACAGTTTGGTGGGTTCAAACTGCAAAAAAAACACTTGTGTGGTGAACTACATGCTGCTGGTTGTAAAAGTTAACCACATTACTTAGTGTTGTCATTGTGTCCACCTGTAAATATATAACTACAGTTCTATAACAAATGGAAAGGTGCTCATCAAAGTCTGCCTGCATATCCATTGTTTCCCTACCATTATACAAGGGGGGCGACCCACTCCCCCAAGTTTACTTTATATATAAAGAGCTTTATGTTATTTTATTTTGACTTATTGACGGTTTCATCTGTCCTTCTGTGTGCATGCGGCAGAGTTCTGGCGATACCCACACACAAAGGCATTTGCGTGTGCGCAAACTCATTAGCTGACAGAGTGTGTGCATGTGGGGAAAAATATGCCTTTTAAGCATGAAGACCAAAACAGACACCAGCTGCGGCGCATCATATTTAAACTGTACATCTGACATTAGGCAAAAAAAACTATCTACTTCTATGATTTCAGTGCATTTTCCTTGTGTTTTAGCATTAACTAACATTTATGTAGAGTCAGGAACATTCCAGCTGTGTGTAGAATTGTTTGTGTGTATTGAGACATCGTCAAAGAATCTGTATGAACATTTCCACAGTGAGAAGTTCTGTACGCATTTCTGCAGGCGTATTCTCACAAGAATAATACTTGGTCTTAGTAAATGCTATATTGGTGACTGACAAATGTCAGTGGGTACACTGTAGCTCTTGTCACCTGGGGTTTCCACTCTCTGGTAGTGGTAGGGGTTGATGCAGACCTCATCCTTCTTGAGGTGGAAGGCATACTCGCAGGCCTCAATGGCGCGCAGCTCATGGTGACTGTGAAGGTCCGGCCATCGCCACAAGCGGCAGTAGATAACATGGGGAAGCCCCTTCCTGTGGGACACCTGGAGGCGGCCATCCAGGGATCTGATTGGACAGCAATCGGTAGACAGTGGTGAGACAGGCAGAAGATATACACAGGGGAGAGGATTGAAACATAATAAGGCCAAGTGGGGGAAGAGAAATGGTGGATGGATTGCAAAGAATGGTGAAGAAAATGAGACACAAGACGTTCTCAGTGTCCATCACTTCAAACATCGCAATGACATTGTCTCCCATATCAAAGTTGTATGCAACACCATACAATAGTTGAGGATAGTCACCTGGTTTGGTCAGGGTAGCTGTATAGGCCTGATGTATCCCACTGTTCTATCGTATTTGGTGTACTCAGTCCCCATATTTCAGAGCAATTGCTGTGCACAGAGAAAACAACAAAATAAAAAGAAAAAACAAATGATAAACATGGGACATGGCTCATTCAGAAATATCAGTATGGGTAATGTGAACATTAAAAGGCCTCTTTTATTGGAGTCTTTATAAAAAATAAAATAAAGACATCTAATTCATTTTCAGCTGTGGAAATGAAAGATGGGAACTTCAAATAAGAGAAGCCTTTATGACAAAATTAAGGAAAAAACTGAAAATGAAGTCTGCTAACACACGCAATAAGTGAGAAAAAGAGCCTTCTTCAACAGCGTGGCATTGTATCAAATACTGAAAATAACTCAAACCCTTCTCACTACGGTCACAACTTATCTGAAGGCATTAAAATAAACATTAGAAGACACACAATGGCCCAAAACAGAGGCAAATGAGTAGGAGACAGCCTTGGAAAAAATAGTTCAGACATTCTCAAAACAAAAATTGACAAAAAATTTGAAATAAGAAAACATGGAATGACGACTAATAAGTAGTTGCTTCTGAATAACAGGACAATAACAAATTCTACAAATATACAAGAACATATACAAAACTTTAGTGGGATTCCCTCTATCACTCAAAATTCACAGTTGATTAAACACTAGGAAACCAACTTTTGCTCAGCAGCCACAGCAGCACTAAAATGACGTAGTATCCATATGTTTAATGGGAACCTGCTAAAGTAGGTACCTCACTTACATTTAAAATAAAGTAATTAAATTATAGATGTTGGAAACACCCAGTTCTTTCATCATTTTGGGTCCATATCACATCTTATAATAACTTAATTCACATTCAGCCAGCCACTGAATCTTTACAGATACAAAACGCTGCAGCATAGAACAGTTCTCAGCCAAAAACAACCAGCCCACTATCTATAGACATACAAACATCTGACGTGGTTCTTGGCATGAATGAATCAGTTAACACAGTGTTCCCACTGAACACGAGTCTGCCATCAAGGCTGGCTGGCTGATAAAGAGAACATCTTCTCTCAACCTTTTCATATCGCTCCAACATGATATAATACCATCTGTAAATGTAAACGCCAAAAACTGTTGTAAACGGTGATTTGATTCATTTCTAACACAAATGTATCTTCTACTATTTAGCATCCATGCTTATATCCCTAATTAACCCATTTCATGTTTTTCAACTGTTGTAATTCTCACAGATGATGAAGAAAAGAGAAATAAAAAAGGGAAGTACAAGAATACCATCTGCTCACAGCTGCATGGTTTCTATTTTAAAGAGGTCTCCACTAAGCGTACATGTAGAAACCTTTGTAACAGCAGCAGACTTTCCTCTGTCCCTAGTTTGCAGAGGGAGATAGTGTTGGTCAGTGTACCTGGGGATGGTGACACACTTGGTGTTGCAGTTCTGTGTGGTGATAGCTTTCTCCAGCTCATCCAGCTGGCCTGTCTTCTTTAGCTTCTTCACTAAGCTTTTCACAGCCTTCTCGCACCATTTCTCCTCCTGACCATTCTGCTCTCCACCGCCTGCCCCACCCTGGCCGCTGGTTGACTTTTTCCAGCCTAGCAGTCTCTTCACCACTGGAGGGGTGAATGGCAAGATGGAGGACATCTTTGCTGGATGAGCGGAGAGTCTCCGGTGGACTCAAAACAACTCTTATTCACACAGACAGAGGGGACCTTGAGCAACAGTTTGGGCCCTTGCTCTGATGGGGCCCCCTCTAGTGACCAGTGAGTCACAGTGTGAAAGCCAGCGCTAGCAGTGTGTATTCAAAAGAGATGGACACCTTAAGAGAAAGGCACACAAAAGTTCATCATTATAACCAAATTTGTTATCTGTAATAGAAAAATAAACATATGTAGAATAAAATACACAAATGAAGCAGTGGAAGTCAATAATATACTTTGGCTGTTTGGCAGTGACAATGCTAACACAACTGCCCCTTGTGTGTGAAGTGAAGTAGAGAATTTGTTTAAGTTGAACAAGCAGAAATGTCCATTTGACGTCTGCTTGTCACAATCACAGCTCGACATCTAAGCTAGCTAGCTCTTAAACTTACACAGTAAAAAACACAGCGTTTGTCTCACACGGTTTCATCGCGCTTTTTGAAGCTATTATGACCGGCTGTTGCTGAAGACAAGGAATACGACAGTGAACGGCGTGAAATAAATGATTACAAGAAGAGTATTATGTGACAGGCCCACCAGTGCCAACATTAACTGGTTTTGGAAGGCCGGCTTCTAGCTACGTGGGGAAAGGGGGGCTGTTTGACTGAAATCACAACAATAAGTTTATCAGCGTTAGCGAGTGATTTAGTGATAAAATTGTCCTAGCTAAAACCCAAAAGCTGTAGTTAACGTAACTCTACACAGCGGAGGGAAATCACAAGAGTCTCATCTGGTCAGCTAACGTTAGCTTTACCAAGCTAGCTGCCAGCTTGTTATCAAAAATCCTTTTGTTGTGATCCACGAAAAACCTCCTATGCGCAACAGTCAAGTCGCGCTACTTTGCTACATAACATCAGTGGTCAAACAAATCCAGCTTATGACTAATCTAGTAGCACTAAATGTCCCTTAGGAATTTATACAGAACAATGTTTTATTTCAGTGAAGCCGGTGCATGTTTGTGACTTTTACTAAAATAAAAGCACCAAAATGAGTTAACAGCTAGCATCTTGGACGAACTCTTCCAAACTGAGCAGTGGCTCCCGTTGGCTGACGGAGCTACATCTCTCACACAAAACAACATGCTTCAAAGTCTAGAAAGCAGCTCGAAGCACTTCAATAGTTACCCCACTTTAAAAGTCCAAAGCTCCACTTTTTCAGAAAAAGATGTACACAGCCCTCTCAACACCTCGTTGACATGAAAGAGCCTGAATTGCACTGAACTGTAGCTAAATATTGATAAGGTTTGCTGGCTCTTCTCAAGTTGCTACCAGTGCTACTGAAGCTAGTTAGCAAGGTTAGGTAGAGCGGAACAACACAGCGGCCCTGATAGCTAATGTTACATGCTGGCTCTTAATCCCTCCTATTCAAAAACTGATTGGAGGATTATGAGCAGAGTGACACTGAATAGTGGCTGATATTGTTGACAATCATTTTTGTTTATTTGACAGCATGGCGCTGCATCTGTCATTCAGAAGTCTGAATGTGAAAGCAACTTTTATTCAGCATGTTAGTAGGACTTTAACTCAACATTTAAGTATACTTTACTTTGCTTGGCAGACATCATAGATTAGTTCAAAAGCGCAGTGAATAAATAATAATAACTATTTATTATTTCCATTTACATGCGTCAATATGCTATAAAACAACTAAGAATAATACATATAGTGTTTGTCAAAAAAACAAAAGCTCCGCCTACTCAGGTGTTTAATTAGGTTGCATTGGTCTCACCTGGTTACGTTATAAAACGCTACACTATAGCACTTGGAAGGATTTGGTCGGTTTTGTTTTATTTAGAGCGATGGGTGAATATTTGTTTCTTTTTGCAGTGTTGTTGCAGTTGTCACTGTCCTTGCAAGGTGAGCGAGATGTAGCTACTGAAATTACACTGTCTACAAATTATCCTTATTAGAGTGTATATAAGAAAATGTACTCTTATCTACTTTGTTATATTATGGGGAGTAAATGCACCTCTTCCTTTTCTTTTCACTTGCTTCAAACCGCTATTTCAGACTGCAGCGATGGTTCAGATGAAGAGGACTGTGCATCTGGATGCAATGAAAGTATGAGACTGTATCCACTGACAAATTCTACTTGCCTTCTGACATTCTGATTTAATATTGAATGTTAATTTGAAATAATATATAACATTAACATGTATATCTAACCTAAATCAGATTAGTGATGTTAAAAACCAAAATTGAGTAATTTTGTAAGGGTTTACAAAACCCCCATTCACTTTAATGAGGCTCTCACAGCCCACACTAGTTAAAGTCAGTGATCACTGCTATCTAATGGAATTAATTACTTGCATGTATGGTGACAGTAATTTAAATGCAAGTGTCAATGGCATACAAAAATAATTTCTTGTCTCATACTCCCTAATGCCTGTTTTCAAAAAGATCAGTTCCAGTGTAACCATGAGAAGACATGTATAGACCAGGACCAGGTCTGTGATGGTGTACCTCAGTGTCAGGACCATTCTGATGAACTGCAGTGTATGGGGCAAATAAAGGGCTGTGTTCACCAATGTGACGACCAGAGCCGCTGCTTGCCTGCAACCGTCCTCTGTGACCGAGTGAAGGACTGTTTAGATGGCACAGACGAGGCCAATTGTGGTAGACTGAAACAATTTGGGATTAAAGTCTTTTTACACACAGATTTTATACACTTGAATACTAATGTTTATTCATCTTGTTGGTCTCTCCACCAGATTACCCAGAGGAAAATGGATACAAAAAGGAGGAAGGGGCTGGTCCAACCTCTCTAGCTGTTGCCTCTGGGGGCTCCTCTAGTCCCATCAAGTGTACTTATGGCTCTAAAGCCTGCAGGGACAACAAAGAGTGTGTCCTTTATAATCATGTCTGTGATGGGGAAGCAGACTGCAGAGATGGCTCAGATGAGGATGAATGCTCATCAGTGTGTGAAATAGGTAATCTAGTGGTTGTTATGTGGGTTTGATCTCCTGTACATGGGTCTACTGTCCTTTAATTCCAAATATTTTTTTTCAGGCTATGTAGTGATTTCCCATAAGAACTATTAGCAAAAGTTAACTGTGTTCATCTGAATATATTAAAACGCACAGATGATGGGGATATGATATAGCTCACCACAAACAATGTAATTGTACAGATCATTAACCAATAATACTGTGCGTAACATAGGACAACCTAAGGACGACTGTTAGGATGTGGGAACACCCTGCACAATTTGAAGACCAAAAAGTGTGATATGCATTTTCTGCAGACCAGTTCCAATGTGCCCATGGGAAGAAGTGCATAGAGCGGAGCCAGGTGTGTGATGGTATACCACAGTGTCAGGACCGCTCAGATGAATTGGGATGTGCCAAGCAAATGGAGGGCTGTGCTCACCAATGTGATAAGAGTCACTGCATTCCTAGCAGCTTCCTCTGTGATGGAGAGAAGGACTGTTGGGATGGCAGCGATGAAGCAAGCTGTGGTATGTTTTCACAGAATTAGGAAATGAATGGATACAGGGTGGACCTATAACATTTTCTTGTACAGAACACTATTGAAATGTTACATTTGCCCCCCCAGGTGTTGAGGAGGGCTGCAGTACCAACGACTTTACATGTACCAATGGCCAGTGTGTGTCAGGCACAATGCATTGTGATGGTCACCCAGACTGCTGGGACCACTCGGATGAAGATAACTGCACTAAAGCACCTGTCTGCACCACAAAACACCGCTGTCCACATAGTAAAGAGTGTCTTGTGCAGGACTGGATCTGTGATGGAGACAAGGACTGCAAAGATGGCACAGATGAAAAGGTGCACATTAAAGGAAACATCATAATTTTAAAAGTAGATATTCAAGTCAGTTCTGTGTTGCTAGGAGGACATCGGTTACACAAAAGCTTGATGTAGTGGTTTAAAGTAAAGCAATCTAAGAAACTAAATATCCACCGCGTCTCCCTGTTGCCTTAATATCCGAACTGTAGTTTAGATAATGCATAAAATAGTCCATTGTTTTATTTTACAGGACTGTCCTGTGGCTCCATTCACCTGTGGAAAGTTCCAGTTTTCTTGTATATCCAAGACAAAGTGTATCCCCACAGCCTGGAGATGTGATGGCATGAAGGACTGTGACGATGGCAGTGATGAGACTGAATGTGAGTAGTTGTGTATATGCATTATATAATCGATCTTGCTCTTCCTGCATTACAGCCCTCTGCCTTAACCACTGAGCCACCAGGCTTTATTGTAAACATTAGTTACAAATGTAAGTTTTAAAAAAGGGGTTTTTCTTTTATGCCAAAATGTGCAAAATACTTGCTAAATCCTGTACTGTGTGTGTGTCTGCGCCAGGTGGGATGGTGATGTGCCTTCCTCACCAGTTCCAGTGCGGCAGTCACGAGTGCCTGGACCCAGCTCTGGTGTGCAATGGCATTATCAATTGTGCAGATGGGTCAGATGAGGGAGGCAGTTGCCACATAGACTGTGCAGAGGCAGATAATAAGCGTTGCTCCCAAAGCTGCTACAGCACGCCACAGGGAACGGTAAGGATCCTGGCCCGTAAACTGCTGTGTGCTTCTAGTTACCTAATTAAGTGAAAGTCTGTCCTGAAATTCAGTGACAAGACTGATTTTATGGACAGACTTTGTAATTGCTTGTATGCAGCTCCTCAAACACTCATTTCTTGTGTAGCGTTGTCACTGTGCAGCTGGGTTCAGACTACTGGAAGATGGGCAAACGTGCACTGATGTTGATGAGTGTGGAATCCATAGCCCACATGTGTGCAGTCATCTGTGCATCAACACTCTTGGCTCCTACCAGTGTGAATGTCATCCAGGCTATGTATCAGAGGCTGGTGGACAACGATGCAAGATCACAGGTGAAGTCTGTTCATACCACAGGGCTTCCAGCAGTTGCATATTTTATGTTAAGGGTTCAAAAGTTTTTTCATGTTTTAAATAACATTTGTCTTTATGCACAGCGATACAACCAAAAGAATTTAGAATGGATACCTTACCAAAACTGACTGGAGTATCACACCTGAGTCTCATTTTTCTCAGTTTTCTAATTGCGTTGTACTGTGAATGACAAAAAGCTATCTTATCTTATTTTGGCACAGGTGTCCAAAAAATGCTCAGATTGTGCTGTGATAATTTTAATTTTCTCATTCTTCAGGCGAACCCTTCTTGTTGTCATCAGTGCAAACAGACCTCTTCTTGGTTGGGCTGCTTAGTGGCAGCTTAGATGTGTTGTCCTCCTCTGCCAAGAAGGCCATCCTGTCTCTGGACTATGACTGGAGAGAGCAGAGAGTTTATTGGGTCAGTCTGGACACTGAGAGCATCAGATGGTCCTCACTGGACCAGAAGACCACAGGAATTCTAGTTAAAGGTTGGTGTAACAAATGTCTCTGCAGCTTAACGTGACTGTATCAACATTATTAACTGTTGATGTCAGAGTAACATGTACATAATACAAATAATAATAAGGATCTTAACACGGGACGTGTTTTCACAGGAGTTCGGGCTGATTCTGTTGCTGTGGACTGGCTCGGGAGGAATCTGTACTGGATCGATGGTGTGAACAGTCAGATTGTTGCCATCAGACTTGCCACAACCAATTTAAAGTCACCGGACCACAGTGTCATACTTGATGAAGACCTAGATCAGCCCCGCTCTCTGGCCCTGCTGCCACAAAAAGGGTCTGTATGAGATAATTTCACTCTCAACACATTCCAGTGTCTTTGCAAGAACCTAAAGTTGAGAATTTGTTCTTCCATTATTCTTTTAGGCTGATGTTCTGGACAGAAATTGGTAATGTAGTGAAGATAGAGCGTGCTGGCATGGATGGGTCAGAGAGAAGAGCAGTGGTGAACTCCAGTTTGGGCTGGCCGGGTGGTGTGGCTGTGGACACCATTTCTGACAGAGTCTATTGGACAGATGAAAGGCTAAGGGCGATTGGATCTGCAACATTGGATGGAGATGATATTCAAGTAAGCTATCAGGGAAGGGGGACTTGTTAAGTTATCTATTTAAGCTCTGAAAAATCTGATATCTACAGAAGAATTTTCTCTGCGCATGCATTTTTATAACCACTAAAGGGAATTCAATCATGTACATGCTTTTCCTCACACTTAAGTATACATGTCATTTTCAGATATTACAAATGAAAGAAACCACCAACCCATTCTCGCTGGCAGTGTTGAATGACATGCTCTATTGGTCTGATGCCAAGAAGCGAGTGGTGCAGGGTGCTCACAAAATCTCTGGCAAAAACCGCAGAGTTCTCCTGAAAAGGCCAAGACAACCTTTTGGTGTAAAAGTGAGTAGAATGTTTTAGAATTGAAGAAGAGTGGGGCTGGTGCTTTATATTTGAAATACAATAGCAAAACCTATAAACCCTCACATAAATTACACATGCATGCCATTATACTGTGTGTTTTCTTCTAATCAAGATATGTACCTGTAAGAGGTGCACGTTTAGGAACTGATAGATCCTGGTATTGCTGCTACTACCTCTTGGTATGTTCACACTTCCCTGCACGCTGTATGGTTCGCAGATCATCCATCCATTGCTCCAGATAGGTATTGAGAGCCCCTGTGAGAAGGACTGTTCCCACATGTGCGTTTTGGCGCCAGGGCCCAAGGCTCTATGCAAATGCCCCTCTGGGCTGTTACTGGCCAAGGATGGATTGACCTGCTCCCCTCTGCTAAATTCAGCTTTTCTGCTGATGCTTTCTCCCTCTACTATCACCCAGGTTTTCCTACAATTTGTACAGTAGAATTTAAGTAATAAATAACTAATGAAATAATTTTGATTTTCTTAACTATGCTGTAACAGAAGTATACTGATTTTTTTTTTTCTCTCTCTTTATTTTTGTAGATCTACTTGCAGTCCCGACACACAGCAACAGAGCTAAAGGGCTGGCCTGATCACTTGGCCCTCCAGGTGCCCAGCGTCAATGAAGCTGCCTTTATGGACTACAATCTACGTGATCACACTCTGTTCTTAACAGATGATGGCACAACCTCACTAAGCTCCTTCAAACTGAAGGAATCAGACTTGGTCTCCCAAGGCCAGATTCTAAAACTCGTAGGTGACACCATAACTGCAATGGCTTTGGACTGGGTAACATTCAACATCTACTGGAGCAGCAACAAACAGCCCCGCCTACAGGTCACTTCCATCACAGGTGCACACACAGCTGTTCTCATAAAGGAAGGGATTAGAAGAGTGAAGTCCATCGCCTTGCATCCACCCAGCGGGAAAGTTTGTTTTACCAACCTGGGCTGGCAGGGGACAGGTATCGTGGCTGCAGTAGAGTGTGCCAACATGGACGGCGCTGGACGAAGTGTCGTGTGGGAGAATGCTGCCCAGCCCACATCTCTGGTTTTCTCCAGTAATGGGAGTACAATTTACTGGGTTGACACTAGTAAGAATTTTTTTTTGTATACGTTTATGTGAAGTTTTTGTGTCCTCCTGCAATCAAAGTAAAGAAAATGCAGTAAGAAAAGCATTTTTGGGTTTACATTTTCAAAGCATTACCATCTTGGATTCCTTGTCAGGTTTAGGGATCATTGCTTCAGTCCAGGTAACTGGATCTGGATACAGAGAGTGGAAGGCGGTATATGGTCTAGCTGCTGTGGCTCTGAGTGATGACACACTGCTCTGGATGACTGTCAGTGGTAATTGCTCATACAGTATAAAACTGTATGTTCTTAAATGTCACAAAAGTCACAATGTTGAAATATCATTACCAATTTGTGCTGATATAACTTTAAATTATTCCTTGCATAATTTTGTCTTTTTTTTTCATAAAACATCATTCATAAACTTCAGGTCATATGAAGTGGAGTTGATGGAGTTTTGTTTTTTCCCTTCAGACAAGACCAGGCTCTGGTACAGAGATGAGCATCATCAGAATAAGTTGTGGTTTGAAGTTGGCACCCAAGTGATCAGCTTGAAGGCATTCAGCAAGTCCAGTCAGGCTGGTATGTAAGAAGCACACAGGACACCTGGGACATCCAGTGGACAGTTTGTTTGTGTTAATGAGGTGTAGCTTGTGTGAAGTTACCCATTTTAAACTGAAACACAGCCACAGCTGATTGACCATGCAATTGTTTGACAGGTTCTAACCAGTGCACAGAAAACAACGGTAACTGTCAGCACTTATGCCTCGCCACCCCTGGAGGCCGGACTTGCAGCTGTGGTCATGACAACATCCTTGTAAATGCCACTGACTGCAGCCCCGAGCAGCGTTGTCCTGCTGGCAGCAGGCTGTGTCTGGATCAACTCTCATGCCAGCTTGTTGAGAAGTTCTGTAATGGGCATGTAGACTGCTTGGACCACTCGGATGAGAACTGTGAGTCTGTATACATCTGTTTAAAATGCTATAAAAGTCAGGAAAACACTATCTTAATAAACACACCTTAAATTTAAACCTGGATGAACGTTTGGCTAAGATGCTCTGTCGTCTTTTATTAGGTGTCAGTCTAAAGCAACGGTCAGGAGTCAAGGTCCCCACTCCCACACAGCCCCACACTTCCTCTCCTTCTCCTCCCTCCTCCCCTCTCCTCTCTGTGTCTGAAACCACTAACCTGAACTCCACCCTTAATGTCAGCAGCCAGCACCTGAACCTGGATGGCCAGCAGTGCAGCCAAAGACGTTGTAGTGGCAACGGGCACTGTGTGGACATAGACGGGGACACAGTGTGTGTGTGTTCGCTGGGTTATAGGGGTGAATTCTGTCAGAACCGCCTACTGACGGCAATGCAGGGTCCTATTGTCTATGGCGCTGCAGGACTCTGTGCTGGAGTGGTGGTCATTGCTGTGATGGCATTTCTGGTCAAGAGGAAGAAGAGTGCTAACATGAGGTTGTTTTGATTTACTAATTAACCCTGTTACAAATATAAACCTGTGCAGCATGCTCTTGAGCTTAACCTCAACACTACCATGTTAACATTTTCATAGTATGTCTAAAACACAAATATGAGTAGGTGGCATAATAAGGCTTTCTACATGTCAAGATAGAATTGATGTGGACAATTAACTGCACATTAAGCATATTTCTGTCTATGTGCATGTTGAGAGAGTGTTAATCAGTTTACTATATAGAACTATTGTACTATATTTTTATATTTCCTTCCTGCAGGAGAGCAAGTGCAGCAGCAGTAAAAGAAACCAGTATGACTGACTTAGAAAACAAAGCTGAGACCAACCCCAGTACACAAACTGCCCCAACAGAAACAGAAAAACCAGAGGTGGACCTTTTAAAAAGTAGCAGGTTCCCAATTTGTCTCTCTGTGCTTGTGGGATAACATTCTGGCTTCCCTCTCTGCAGGAAGCGGTAGTGGTATCTTCGATGGACTGAGGCTGATTTATGTGCAAGCAACGTTTTAAATAAACAATCAGCATTTTCCTCAGTTTCCTGTGTATTTTGGCATTGTTTACTGTCAAACTATTAATGTGGATTTTTTTTATGACAAGGGATGACAAATGACTGATAAGAATCGAGCATAGGAAGCAACTAAAATCTGATTAAGACCTGGGAGGAGAGACCACAAGTGCAGAAAATGTCTTATGTTCTGTCTTGTTTTCAGATCTGAGGCTTGGGGAGACAAGGGCAATTGTGGTTCCAAATGCACTGGACTACATTCCAAATAAATGCAATTAATATTGTTGTCCATCCGCCTACAATAACATGTAAAAAAAAAAGAATTTACGGAACTATTGTTCATGCTGACCGGAATTTAAAATTGACCAGACATAGTTTGGAAAGTCACACACCCGTGGCTATAACATCTCACAGCGTAGACACGATCAGGACAAAAAAATAGGTAGAACATAAAACAAATCCAGGGCAACAAGGTGTGGTTCAGGGCAAGAGTACAAAACTATGTCTAAAGCTTTAAATCAGGGGTGGCCAAGTTCGGGCCTCGAGAGCCGCAGCCCTGCTTGTTTTCCAACCATCCCTGCACTTACAGCTTCT
>JAUMHF010000026.1:3168978-3196737 GCA_032359275.1 Microctenopoma steveboyesi
GAAAGGCCCTGAACTACTTCAGTTGTGTGTAATGAATCTAAAATATATGACAGTCTAATGTTTATCAATAAATTACAAAAAATAATGAACTTTGTCACAATATGCAAATTTTTTGAGAAGGATCTGTATTTAGCTGCAATAATTCAATCATCTTGAGGTGGTTCGGATTCCAAGCATCAGATGAGCAACAAAATTGTGTTTTGTAGAAAAGTCCCAATACAAGTCCCAGTTCCAACGAAAGCTTTTAGTACTTAAAATCTTCAAACAGTGCTATGAGACACAGTATGAAGTGTGGTAAACTGCGTGATTCCACAGTGGCCGTGAAGCCGCCTCGACCCCGTGCCCGAAACAAAACTCTTACACACGTGAAAAAGCCTAGGACATTTAGAACATGCAGATTTCAGTATTTATTATTTAAGTATTAAGTGTGTTCACAGGATAAATAATTCATCAGCTTGACATTTTACCCGCTGACATCTTGAAATTGACTGACTGGTATTACCTGAATTAGTAACCATGACATTTCATGTGGAAAACAGCACAAGCACTGTTATTTGTATAGTTTAATCGCTTTGCTCACCTGCATATTCCACAGGGCTGACAATGATATTGCTCCTTATTCTTGTCAAACAAGTGGCAAATGTTACAGTAGTACTCCCCAAACAGCACATGGCACTGCTGGCAAATCTGTTGTGCCTAGAAGAGGGATATAATTAACTCACACTGCTTCAGATCTTCTTTACCCAGCCCAACAGGGAACAATGTGACTTTTCCTCACTTACTGGCTGCACGGTCTGACACTCGGAGCACTGCACCTCTCGGACTTTGAAGCGATCCATCTGGTGGCGCTCCTCTGCGTCGTGACACAGCCGACACACGTACAGCTTTCCACAGCAAGGTGCCTGTCGTGCATTGAGCAACACGTGATTCAGTCAGTTCTATTCTTATTACATCATATAAATAGAGATTCCTCAGCAATTAATTAAACATGCAGCACTTCTGAAGTTTAGGCCAAAGAAACGTAACAAATAACCTGCACGTATGATTTAGTGAGCGACAAGCTAACCTTGAGCAAAATCCAATAACATTGAAGACTAAAATATAAAACCCATAGTCCTGTGTCGTACAGCGAGCAATTAACAAACATATCAGACGAACTAATGCCATAACAATGCAGCTGCTGTGCTGCTGGTGATATAAATACACGGTTAATTAAACGTCGCTGGTTAACGTAGTAACGTTAGCACAACTCATCGCAGCAGAGTTACAGTGAGCCTCATTCAACCCCATCAAATATATACATCCATCAAAAATAAACTACAATAAATGTGTTGCGTTTTTAAGAAGTAAACTCACTTTCAATAGGCAGCTACGGGAATAATGTTCACAACCAACAGGAGAGGCCATGACTGAGGAAATACCACGTCTTCTTCTTCTCTGCCAAGCAACGAAAGGAGCACTACCGCCCCCTACTGCATGGGAGTGTGGACCTGCGTTACAGTCTAACCACAATGCAGCTGCTGTGCTGCTGCTGATTTAAATACGCGGGTAAGTTAATGTCGCAGGTTACCAAAACCACGTAGTAACACGTAGTAGACACAACGTCAATGCCTCTTCCACTAGATTTAGGTCCCTCTCTAAGTAGACCTTCTTCTTATATGACCTTATTTTATCTCAGAAGCTAGACTTTCTCTTTTTAACTGAAACTTGGTTGAGGGTAGCCTAACTTTATTTATTTTAAACCTCTCTAGGTTAAGTGGTTGCAGTGGTGGTCTGGTTGTAGCCAGATATTTATCAGATCTTATCACTGCTCATCAGCACAATCTGATTTTTTTATTCAAGACCATTGACCAGCTGTTAAAGCTCCTCCATGCTTTACAGCAGAAAGTAATGCAGACTGTAGGAAGTTTATATCTTATTTCAATGACAATGTAGAGTCCATTGCAGCTTTTGTTATTACTAACAACATACATTTTAATGATGAGAGAGCATTTTAAGTGAGTTTCCTCTAATGGACTATCGGAATGTCTTGGCTGGAATAACAGGCACTGCATTAAAATGGTTTTTCTCGTACCTGACAGATAGAAAATACCATGTTTCCATCAGTAGTCACATATCATCAATCTCTCCTGTAAAGTGTGGTGTGCCACAATTTTATTCTCCTTAAACATGCTCCCTCTTGGACACTTTATTCGTAAGCATATCACTGTTACCAGCGGCCTGGTAGCTCAATGGGTCAGTCTAGGAAGTAGGAGGTTGCAGTTCAAATCCCGTCTGACTCCTAATCCATCCCCTACCAGGTGTGTCCCTGAGCCAGAGGGACCTTGTAAGTCGCTTTGGATAAAAGCATCTGCCAAGCAAAGCAAAGTAAAGTATGCTGATGACACTCAGCTGTATCTGCCCTTTAGAGTTTCAAACTTGGCTTCACTGAACTCTATACATGATACGTGTACCTACAAGGTATTATTAGTTGATTAGCACCAAATTTTTCTTGGATCACAGCAATTGTTACAGTATTTTCCACTCTGTAATAACGGAAAAGGTACATTAACAGATCAAGGACTCCTGGTGTTTCGTTCGACACAGATTGTACAATCCTGCTTTTATCATCTTTCAAGAATTCGTCACATGTTATCTTTAAAGATACTGAGATTATTTTATGCCTTTATCTCATCACGCCTCGATTACCGTAACAGTCTGTTTACAATTCTTAGTCAAAAACCCATTCACCAGCTCCAAATTGTACAGAACACAGCGGCTTTTAACCAGATCAAGGAGAAGGGAACTGCGTTAGCTTCCTTAAACTGGCTCCAAGTATGTTTTAGAATTTGATTTTAACCACGGCCATTCCACTAGTTTTTTCTCTGACCTATTAGCACCCTACGAGCCCACACGTTGCCTGAGATCCTTGTATAGGGGTCTTCTTCGTGTTCCTGAGGAACGTCTTAGGACTAGAGGTGATAAAGCTTTTGCAGTCAAAGTCCTAAACTTTGGAATGACTTACAGATCTGCAGAGTCAGTATCATCTTTTAAATCTATTTTCAAAACATACTTTTATCAGAAATCCATCCCTAATTTTAGTCTTCTGTATTATTGGGTAAGGGGTAGGGTTAGGTTGTAATGCTTGCGCTGTTCTTATTTATAATTGTAACTTTTATATATTGTATGTTTGTGTGAAGCAAGTTTTGAGAAGTGCTCTATAAAAAGAAGTTTATTATTATTATAACTCTCAAAATTCTGCCCAGTCAACTAGAAATTCTGAGGATAATGTTCATAGTAAAATCTTATACCTTAGCCCAATTAAGCTTCTCCTTCATATGTTACCTCTCCTGCTCATACCTCTGAAAGTGCATAATGACTTCTACCTGACAGTGATCACATAAACCATACGGTAGTCCCAGCAGGAAAAACAACCTCTTCCCAAATGTCTTCAGTTGGGCCTCCCTCAAATTCTTCTTCTACTTGAATAACTTTTACAGTTCCAAAAAGAGTTGTTGTCTTTAATTTCTAAACACAAACTTACTCCTCATAACTATCTTATTCGGAATAACCACAAGTTGACTCACAAAAACAAATTGCTGTTCTAACCACAATGGTTTAATTATGATATTCTCACAGTCAGACAGGTTTTCAATTCAAATGAGGCACTACAAAGAGTTTCTATCGACCTCTAAACTTTCTTGTTCACAAAAAGAATTTATTGTTGTTAAAAATTAAATCCCCTTGTCTTGATGTATTTAACACAGCCATGGGTAGAATTTACTTTCCTTCACCCTAGAAGGATAAAAATAAGAATATTAAAGTTCTATTTCAAACCCTAATCCTGTACGTTTTCGGAATAACCATATCAATGGACTTAAATGGGAAAGAATTTGTGGTATTCATAATAATACAATATTTAGAAATAAAGCTAAAGAGGTTTCATTCAAGATAATACATAGATACTGCCCTACAATGTATATTTAACTAATTTTAATATACAAATAGGAACTACATGCTTATTTTTTGTTATCTGTCTCATTTGTTTAAGGTAAAAGGTTTTAGTTAGGATTTTGTCAATTTGATAAAGTGGGCCTTTACATTTTGTTTGAGTTTGTTGAGCTTTTTTATTCATCCTGACATATTCTGTATAAGACAGCATTTTATATGTTAATTTATTCCAAAATAATTCATACATCTATATGTCCGTGTACTTGGTGCTCCTTTGGCTTTTCTTCTCTGTACATGTACTGCTTCTGTGTTCCCTTAGTTTATTTTGAAACTTTGTTTGTTTCTTTTTGTTAATAAAAATCTTCTTATTCGTAATCTTCTTCTAACTCCAATATCGCTGAAAATATTGTTTTATTTTGGAAGGATGTACTGTTTTTGTCTCCTTGTACTTTCTCACCTTAAATATATACAAATATCCTTCTGGCTAAATTTCCTGTTCACAAATGCAGATTTAGTAACAAGAAGCCCGAATTCATAATTTCTTTGAAAGAGGTTGAACAGTACTATTCCTCAATTCTTTTTTCTGAAAACAGTAAATAAAAGTAAATAAACAAAGAAATACATTAGAAGTACATAGAATATATCAGATATCAGCAAGTAAATAAAACACCTATCCTGGGGTGATAAAGATTTACCTGTGAGAACAAGGTTGAACTAAAACAGCAAAAGGCATGCATATATAAATATGTCTATAACATGTTTAATTGCTTTCTTATTTGCTGGCTCTGTTTAACAATCTTAAAAATATAGTTTATACTGTGTTTAAATAGGGCAGGGAAAATATTGATAAATACAAATTTGACTAAATAAGACATGATTCAGTTTCAGGGAGACTTTAGACAGCACGGGTAAATGCTCTTAGAAACCTATAGCGCTGGCAGCTACAGAGTAACTTGAGTGTCAGTGGAGAAGTTACACAAAATGTCAGCGGTGTTACTCCAATGAAATCTGCAAGAACAAACCGATTAGAGACACAGCATAGAGAAGATATATAACATCGTCCTAAGAAAGTGCCCAGACTGCTCCATTATTATATATGTAAAGTAGGAAAATTGAAATTTTTCATTGAAAATCATATAATTCTCGATATTATTACATAGAATAGACCGCATCCAGCATCATTGGCGCCGCTGGTGTAGTGGTATCATGCAAGATTCCCATTCTTGCGACCCGGGTTCGATTCCCGGGCGGCGCACGTGTTTTGCGAAATAATCCAATATGATCAATTAGGTTAAATTGACCATATAGACTTTTAACTTTGATATCTTTCTCCTGTGTCTGGGAGCGTTAAACACATTTCCAGATGTTTCCAGCTGTTATTTCCTGCTGATTTTTCACTTGCCGCCTCGGTTGTGGTTAGGGTTAATAAAATGGAAAATATTATTTAGCACAATTATACAAGACTGCCAGTAAATGGCTAAGTGCGCAGCTTAAAGTACATAAACGTAGAATCTTTACATGAATTTGTGTAAGAGAAAGAGCGCTTGTTTTTGGCTTCATTTCAGCGCGCAGGTTGACGTTGCTGACGCCGCTCCTCCGCCATCTTCAACTTCCTATTGTTTGCATCAGACTGAGGCTGTCTGCGGTGTGTGTGCGAGAGAGCGAGCGCAGAACTGGCCACTAATTTGTCATTAAATAGTAGATTTAGCCTTTACGTTCGCGGTCGCTTAAGTTCTGCACAAACTATTTGTATGTCATTGGATTAAAGACTTCTCAGTACGCGACCACTAAACCTTTACGATGGAGGACGATCAACCCAGAACCTTGTGAGTAACATCGGCTATGTCTATACTCTGGAATGGACAGGCTCCGTATAACTCCGGCGCGTCCGAAATGTTCCCACGTTGTTTCAATTAAAACGGTTACATTTACGCGCATGAATATTTAACTCGCACTGAGATACAGCGGTGAAATTTCTCAAAATAATAAAATACACGCGTTTAGACGTACATGTAAGGTTGTATATGATTTAGCTAGCTGTGTAAATAGACGGAACCGTAAGTCGCATGAAAATGAAACTGAGGGGCCAACGTTAGTTAAGGCTGGCTGTCGTTAGCTAAACATGCGAAGAAGCTAGCCAGTGACTTGTAAAAGCAAACGTTTTCGTAGAATGATGGATACAATACAAAAAATTATTTCTGTTTTCTTTCCTAAAAAAGAAATGTATAGATGGATAAAGTGTAATTATTTTATACGGCACCGCTGGCGTTATCTGCCAACCCTTTAGCATGCGGCCCGTTGAACCGGCTAGCGTTATCTTTAGCTAGCTAGCTAGCAAACCAGCCACGTCAACGCTCGGAGAGACGGCACGGGAGAGCACCAGTAAGATGGTGATCATTCTCAGAATATCGCAGTAAAAATTTATGTGAATTCAGCAGTACTCTGTCCACTATTTCTGTGTTTTATGTGTAAAAATTGGGAACATGTTGTGCGTTTGGCTAGCCTGGTTAACTAGCCTTTGTTTGCATGCCACTTCCTGTTTGACAAAGACTCAATTTCCCTGTCCTTGCTTGCAGGTATGTGGGAAATCTGTCCAGGGATGTCACCGAGCCCTTAATTCTGCAGGTCTTCACACAGATAGGCCCATGCAAGAGCTGTAAAATGATAGTTGACGTGAGTGTTCTGCTCTTCTATACGTTGTATAATTATAGGAAATGGCTTTCACTAGGATTCTGGAGGCTGTGGCCCTGTCTATGTATGAAGTATGAGTTCATAACGCGCAGTAGGTGACTTGTGTCATGGCCATATATTATATATCATTGTCACTTTTACTGTGGACTAAACATTAGTGTTATTTTCCCATTAACAGACAGCTGGAAATGATCCATACTGCTTTGTGGAGTTCTATGACCACAGGCATGCTGCTGCCTCATTGGCAGCCATGAATGGAAGGAAAATATTGGGTAAGGTAAGCTATCGTATCTACAGGGTGAGTGGGGATGGGTGGGCTTTTGGTTTGGGTGGTTATCTTGTGTGCCTTCTTGAAGAGCAGCTAGTGTATGCTAGCATTTGTAGTTTGTTAATTAAATTGATATGGTGTGTTTTAGTTGATGACAAGGGAAGTCAATGTCCATGTCAGTGTGAACATTTTGGGTTAGTGCAGCTAGGAAGTAATCTCTCTGTTGGTAACAATTAGGCCAGCTAGTTTCACGATCCAATATATATGTGAAGCTGTTCTTGAGGATTATTATCACGTGGCTTAAAAATTTCAAGTAAATCAAAGCTTAGGTTTGGTTAGAAATCGTTTATCAATCTTCAAGATCCAGCAAGTCACACTGAAAAGGTAGCAAAACAAAACACAGAAGAGCTGGCTAAAATCAGGTTACCTAGAACAACAGAGCACAATTAACATTTTAATCTCTGATGTTTAAAACACCCTAGGGCATTATAAAAGAATATTAAAGTGAGGAGGGTGTAATAAGTTGGGTGTTGCTGGTCTCTGTGTTAAGACACCGCTACTGATTCAGCAGTTTCTGTATTTGTTATTGGAAGCTTCCCATTAACACGTTTCAACATCTTGTTGGTGACAACTTCCAATCATACCAACCATACCTTTTACATTTTTTTCATTAAGAAATCCCCATATGGTAGACAAGTTGTTGTTTACTTACTACTTGTGTTGAGCCTAACTGTGATATTAAGATTTTATACAAGTCACTTGGTGTACACAGGGCAGACAGAGCAGGGCACCATATCACATTAAATCTAATTACTTTTAGTGGAACTTGCCTGCTTTTCTTGTAAGTGATGTAAACATACCCCACCTGTCCTGTTCTTTCTCTCCTGTACTTCACAGGAAGTCAAAGTCAACTGGGCCACGACGCCAACCAGCCAGAAAAAAGACACAAGTAGTAAGTGCTTATCAGTAGTGATATGTACTGGATGACTTTGAAATACTGTACAGTTCTCAATTGACATTGTATATCCGCATGTAGTAACAGTCATTTGATTTGCTTGCCTGGAATGTGGTTTGCCAGGACAACATTCCTTTTGTCCTTTTTCTGCTAACAATAAGATACAAATCAGCTAACCAGACGAGAAGTCCCAGCCTTTAAAATAATAATGTGTATTTAATTTTATTTTTCCCTCTATAGATCACTTTCATGTGTTTGTTGGAGACCTCAGCCCAGAAATAACTACAGAAGATGTAAAAGCTGCCTTCGGTCCATTTGGCAGGATATCGTAAGTATAAATCTCATATTTACAAAAATTTGTCAGTAAGTTGAATGACAGGCACTTTTGTGATTGATGATGAATCAATCTGCAGACAAATCTTTAGCTTTAGGAAACTGGAAAACGTAAGCCAAACCGAACGCTCAATAGAGTTGCAGGCTTAATTTCATGGTGAGAGTTCATTAGGATAACTTTTCTCATGTGCTGCTTGTTGGTGTGTTTGTCCACAGAGATGCGCGTGTTGTGAAAGATATGGCTACAGGGAAGTCTAAAGGCTATGGCTTCGTGTCCTTCTTCAACAAATGGGTAAGTATCTTTACCAGGCTAATGCTGTTAAGAGAAAGGTCATTTTAAACTAGATACATTTTATATACAGCTAAGTGGTGTAACTACATTATTTTTTTGTTCCAGGATGCAGAGAATGCCATTCAGCAGATGGGGGGTCAGTGGTTAGGAGGCAGACAGATTCGAACTAACTGGGCCACAAGAAAGCCCCCTGCCCCAAAGACCACCTATGAAAGTGTGTCATCAGTCAGTGCGCTTATTTGTGCTAACTCGACACAGGATGGCAGATTTATTTGCTAACAGTAGCTGCTTCTGTCTTTACCTGTTAGATAACTCCAAGCACCTATCCTTCGATGAAGTAGTGAGCCAGTCCAGTCCAAGTAACTGTACTGTGTACTGTGGTGGAGTCAGCATGGGACTGACGGGTAAGAAACACTTTTAGATCTCTTAAGTAAGTTTATATGAAACAGACCTTGGAAGGATCAGGTTATTGTAGTGAGAAGTACTAATAAATATGGCATTAGTCAATAAATATTATTTTTTGAGGCCAAAACTAGCAAAGACTGTTGCCCTGAAACAGCTTCAAACATTAAGCTGCATTGTTGCAGTGGATAAAGTTATATATATATATATATATTATATTATTTTTTTTTTTAGGCATGTGACGGGATTCAGTTATGAAGAAGGGACAAATACATGTTGTCCAAACTATTAATTTTATTCTAGTAAGACGTGCTGTAGCAGAGTCCTGTGATCTTGTCAGTACAATTGACTGATTTGAGTTTGAGTCCTGAGCTGCGTTTTTTTGTGACACAATAAGTCTTTATGATAATTTGATATCTAATGTTTCGGTTCTGTTTGGCTTTAAGAACAACTGATGAGGCAGACCTTCTCTCCCTTTGGACAAATCTTGGAAATCAGGGTTTTCCCAGACAAAGGCTATTCTTTTGTAAGGTATGTGGATACTTCATATTTGATTCTCTTTTCAAGCAAGGTTAGAGCACGATCCTCTGGTTCTTCACAGTGGATATCCAGTAGTCCTGTTGACTCTGGCACAATGTAACTATATATGAGTTGAGGTTCAGCATTTCCTTAGCCGCTCTCACCCTCTGTTTTTGTCCAGGTTCAACTCCCATGAGTCAGCAGCCCATGCCATTGTGTCAGTGAATGGTACTTCAATAGAGGGCCACATAGTCAAATGTTACTGGGGTAAAGAGACTCCAGACATGATGAACCCAATGCAGCAGGTGCCTATGCCCCAGGTAAGGATGCACACTGTGCAAGCTGTGTAGAATAAGCAGCATCAAGTGCCGAGTACAACACAAGTGTAAGGTGACTGTGAGTTGTTTAAACAACAGACAGTGATTATGTACGTTTATTTTATTTGGAATTGGTAAAAAATAAAAATTCAACATAAAACTAGCATTCTAAGTTTGAAAAAAGTTACTTTCAGGTAGATTCTACCTTTTGTTCTTGCAAAGAAGATCTTTTTTAAAACTCCATTATTGCATCATTACATGGTGATGTAATGTTTGTCCAGTCAGATATTTGTGTTTTGCAAGTTCCCAGGAAAAGAGTCCAGTCAACTAACTGGCTCTTCAGTTTACTATGTATCAGTTCATTTTGGGCTAACACATGTTTTTCTTTTGCTGTTATAAGTTGAATTTAATTTGTATATATAGTCATGACATTTTTGTCTGAAACAATATTAATATGACATAAGCCATACCTAAACCTTATTTGTTATACTTGGCCCTGTAGCAAAACAAGATGGGCTTCGCTGCAGCCCAACCCTACAGCCAGTGGGGTCAATGGTACGGCAACGGGCCCCAGATTAGCCAGTATGTCCCAAATGGGTGGCAGGTCCCCACCTATGGTGTCTACGGCCAGGCCTGGAACCAGCAGGGCTTCAAGTAAGTAGCACGGTGTGCACAGGGCCCCCTTCACTGCCTCCTCCTACACCATCACCCCCCCCCGCCAAGACCCGCGGCAGCGAGAGCCAGCTCTGGCCACAGGAGGGAGCCATGACCCCCCCTTTCCCCAAACCCCACCTTTTCCCCTTGACAGTCCCTCACCTTGATCCTCTTGAGAACATTGATAAATGAACACACACACAAACACACACACACAACAATCTGAACTTTAATTTTGCTGTTAATCATGTTACAGTGTGTTGTTATTGCTCACTGTGAAACGCATAATAACTGAAAGGTTTTGTTCCAAAATGTTTTTGTAACTTGAATTTATTAAGTGTAAAATTTAAAAACTGTCAGCTATCCCAAGAACGATGGTAAGAAAACTGCCTTAAACTTGTTAAAAACCTATTTTTTAATTCTAATACAAACCAAATGCAAGGTAAATACTACAAGCTTAGAACAAAGTTTCTCTGCCTTTCAGTACCTGGGGTGTAGTTAATTGATGAACACGTTTCCCATTTTGTAAGAGTTGTGAGGACTATGTTCTGACAGCTGTTCATGTGTTTTGTATGTCTACATCCATGTCACAACTTTTTACTTTATTTTCTTCCCAGTTTCATTGATTTACTTTGACACGTGACTGAGGATTTAATCTGTATACGAATGTCATTAAGGCATGTTAAATATCATTTGTAGGTCTTCAGATTTTTGTTTTTATTTAGATCGTCTATGTGCAGTGACATTTTGTGCACCCAAGAAAAATAAAGGAGAGGCCATACGTTGTTGACAGTCTAAAATTCTTCGTGAACAACTGTATAAACAGGATCAATACAAAGGTGTAACTGAGAGCAGTCTGTGCGATGCACAGTAAATGTCTACAGCAGAGGGGTCGCCTCTCTTAACTTGAATATAAGCTTTCTAACCTCCACTTAGAGTTAAGTGAAAAGTAAGACCAGCAGTACATCATGATAATTAGATGAGAATATCTGTTACTACACTGTGGCCAAATAGAGCAGTGTTACTGGAAGACTGATGACAGCCCACAATGTGCTCTCCTTCTTGGAGTCATTTGTGGTTATCAGCTGTTGAGGGGGGGTGGGGGTGGGGGGGTGGGGGGTGGGGGTTAGAGAACTCACTGTGCTTGGCCTGTACGCTGTCTGTCTTTTTGTCCATCCATTTTTTTATTAAGTGATCCTTAACTTTGGCCCCTCCAAAGAACCATATTTTTCTTTTTTTTTTTTTTTTTGCTACCTTAATTAATGTCCAGCCTGCCTCACCCTCACACCTCCTAATAACTCTGTATACCTTCTTGTTCTCATGCTAGCATGTCCAGATTCTAGTAGCTTTAATGCAAACCGTCCCTTTTGCTCCCTTTCGCCTTGTCTCTTCTAACCTGCTGGCATTTTGTCTTTCTGTCTCTCTCTGTCTTTACCTCGTTTTTTTTCTTATTTAATTTTTTTGCAGTCACTTACCGGCCAGTGCTGGGTGGACTGGCATGAGCGCCATCAGTAACGGTGGGGTTATGGAGCCTACACAGGGATTGAATGGGAGTATGCTAGCCAACCAGCATGGTATGGGAGCCGCAGGATACCCCACACACTGATAAGTGGGCAGGGTGGGAGATTTATCAACCATCAGCCTCCTATTGGCTGTACAGTGCCCCGCAGGGCTGTGTAACACCGCCTCCATTTGTGGCAGGACTAAGACTTTTACTGGGATTTGGAACCTAACGGGAAGGTTGACATGGATAGGAGATGTAAATGGGATTTCATTTGGGGTGTGGTTGAAAAAACGGGAGCCAGGGAGGAGCCACGCAGGTATTTACAACCTTTGTGGTAGGCACGACTGGCTGTGAACCAGGACTCTTACCATTTTTAAGTTAACTGTAAATGAGTATAAAACTGTAAAGGAGAAACGTTTGGGTTTTTGGGGGTTTTACAAATTGCTTCCATTTTCACATCTTTCCTCTCGGACAACCACAAAGAGGTTTGTCACTTTTTTTTTCTGAAGAAACTGTAAAGTCTGAGTCGTGCTAAATTATGAACCTTAGTTATTATTTGAGAAATGGAAATCTGTTTTTGTTGTTTTCTCTTGGATTAAAGCAACTGCAGGTATTGTTGCCTCTGCTGTTTCTCTGTGAAGGCAGATAAATATTGCACAGATTTTTTCATCCCTTGACTTGGATAAATTTGACTACCAAGAGCGTTTCCTTTTTAGAAAAACACAAACAATTTCATTTCTCTTTTGTATCTTTTGGACAGCCTCAAATCCTTTCGCCACGTGTAAATAACCAATAATTCATTTGAACCAATGTAAGTAAAATGCTACTGTTAACTGTGGGTGCTTGCTTTCTTTTTGTTTTGATAAATCTACAGTTAACTCCAACATTGTACGTAGCAGAGTGGCACTATCAAACGTGACACTGGCACAGTGCAACAATTCTTCCATGCAGGGACGACGGCATTGCCATGCAGTGCATACTTAAAAATTAACACAATTCAAATGTAAAAGGGTGAACATGTTTGACACTTTTGATGTTTTTTAAATATCTAATTAAATGCCAGTATTTTATATCAGAAATCTGAGTGGATTCAACCTTTACACTTGCTCTTTTTGGGGAGAAACAGGGAGGCCTCTACATTGTAACTGTTGCCTTACAGAGCTGGTTTCTTTTAGCTGACAAGATCCTCTTTTTAATTAGGCAGTGCCTACAGACATTTTCAGACCCCTTTGTTTAGAAAGGTGTTAGCCCTGAGAACTGATGACTCTGCTACTGTAATCAATGTTTTCTTGCTTTGTCCAATTAAAATGCTAATGCACAAAACAGCACTGTGTGTTGTGCTTTTTTCCGCTCATGGATGACTTCTTCTTCCTGGAAACGTGGACATCCAATTTAGAAGCTTCTTCTATTAACTGATATATTGTGTGAGATGTTTTGCTGTGAACATCAAGATACAGTTGTTCCTCTTTTCACCACCTAAACCACAAGCAGTCATCTAAAATACAACACTTTACTGAAGAAGATGGAGGCCCAGTCTATGTATTTTGTTTGAGGATTGATTTATTAACTATGGGAATTTTACAAGCTTCCCTACACTGGATAACATTGGTTTAAGATAATATTATAGCTACTATATAGATGAGAGTAAGAGTGATTTATTGCAGGATGCTTTTAAGTGACAAATGAATGTAAGCAATGTAAAGCCGTTTAAAGTTTTTTTTTTTTTTTTTTGTATTAATTTACTTTACTTGGCAGACGCTTTTATCCAAAGCGACTTACAGGGAGCTGGCGCTGGGTGTCTGGCTCAGGGACACACCTGGTAGGGGATGGACTAAGAGTCAGACAGGCTTTAGAACCCACGGTCTTCTGCATCCCAGTCTGACGCCTAACACATCTACCAAGCTACCAAGCCGCTGACTATTTACTGCAATCCCATATATGCTGGGTTAAATAAGTCCTTAGAACCAAATGCAGCAGAAAGGGTTTAAACAAACGCAAAGAAACAAAGAACACATTAAACCAGTGTTGGCACCACTGCACTGGCTTCCTGTGGACTATAGAATCAAGTTTAAAATTTAACTTTCTGTATTGAAATCGCTAAATTACTGTCAAATAGAGACTTCAGTTCTTCTAATGAGCTGATACTGACAGTCCTACGAACACGCTTAAAATCCAAGGGTGATGGGGCTTTCGCAGCCTTAGCACCAAAACTCTGGAACTTCCTACAATTATACATTAAACTGTCTCCATCTACCGCAACCTTCAAAAAGCAGCTAAAAACATAATGGTTTAACCAGGCTTTTGAAGCTATTTGACACCCGTTACTACAGCAACGTATTTGTCTGTATGTAATCAAATGGATACTGAAAGTGTTCCATGCTGGTTTACTGGCAACCACTGTAATCTCCTTTTAGAACATGTCCTTGTCCCACAACATTGTCGAGGTTGTTTATTGTACAAACTTTTACCGTTTTGAATTTATTTTGTTGTGTGAACCTGATTTTTACTGTTTTGAACTTGTTTTATTGTGTGAACTCGATTTTCACTATTAAGTGTATTAACTTATACTTT
The DNA here is from genome assembly GCA_032359275.1 of Microctenopoma steveboyesi. NCBI lineage: Eukaryota > Metazoa > Chordata > Actinopteri > Anabantiformes > Anabantidae > Microctenopoma > Microctenopoma steveboyesi. Next base: position 3,183,415 of record JAUMHF010000026.1, read on the forward strand.
CACTATACAGCACTTTGGTAAACAGCCAAAGTGTTTTTGAAATAGCGCTTTATAAATAAACCTCTTATTATTATTATTATATCATTTATGATATATTATGGCAGAGTGCAGTGGTCGATGAATTTCTAAATGTGAATGATTCCACAGAGTAATTCATTCTGTAATTTATCTTGTGTCTACCTGCCTGGGTGCATGAAGACACAATAAAACTAGTTGGAACAACATCGTCCTCTGTATTAGTAGTCAGCCAATTGATAGAAGCTGGAATAAACAAAGCTCCAGCTCCAGTTTTTAAACTGGAGCCTCAGACTCAAGCAGGAGAACAGTCTGAGACTGAGTACGTAGTAGACTTCACTCTTTTATGTGACATTTCAATTTTGAACTTCTCTCAATTAGTGGCCCTGCTTCAGTGATGCAGCAGTCTGTGACACTGTCCAATACAGACCAAACATTACAGATACTCACAGACAAACGGATCCCTGGAATCTGCAGACTGGGGTGTGAATGCTGTCTATTAACAATGACGTAACATAGGACATATTAATAACCTATTAAATAGTAAAACAGGATTAACCATGGCATGATATTATGTTCAGTAAATCTGATGCAGGCTCTGTGATTGTCACTTTGTGCACTAGATGGCGCCAGCGGTCCATGTTTGGTGCGAAGCGGAGGTCTTTGTTGTTGCTGGGCACAGAGTCACTCAGATCAGCAATTCATCATCATGTAAAATGATCATCACACTGATGTGTGGAATTTTCTCTATGAAATACATGTAAATAATGTTTTTAAAAATGATTTCCCACTTTCAGCCTTTACATTAAATGCAGTATATACTGTATATGTGTTTGTTTGTATCATGTAAGATAACGGAGCCAACTCCCTTCAATGAGAGTTATTGGGTCTTCGACAGCCACAGAGTCTGGCTGGCTGGAGTAACAGGCTGCAAAAGCTGACAGGCTGATAAATGGTTTGTCTCTTCACAGCTGCTCAGCCAGGACCCGACTAGGCTTTAATGGACGGAGAGACTGTTAGAGACAGAGAGAGAGAGAGAGAGAGATGTCAGGAAATGAGTTAGTGAGCAGATTACAGCTAAAATCAATCAAAGCAGCCCGTGTTCTTGTTTTGTCTGTCCTGCTTCTTTTTTTCCTTTCTTCTGTTTTTTAATAAAAAAATAAGAAAATCCAAGAACTTTATTCTGAGTCAAATTAATGTTAAATATTCAGCCCTGTGGAGTCCAAAAGAATGAAAGAAGCAAACTGAGCATTTAGTAAAAGTTTAGTTGTTGCATGTGCTCTGTTAGAAATTTCTTTCTTTCTTTTTGTCTTTATTCTATATTTATATGTAAAGGTTGTTCTCTAAATGCCCTCGGTATCAACTAATATGGGTTGTATTTCTCTGTACATTTTGTGTCTTTAGTTGCCCTCTATAGTGTTAGAACTGATTCATCATCAGGTCAGGCTCTCTATAATCAGGTCATTGTTGCTTTTCATCTGTTTTACATTAGTTTTTCCATATATATGAATTCTGTTTGATTGGAGACCACTATTAACAGTATTTAATATAATTATAAAATAATAAGGATACAGTGATAATTTAAAATCATTCTTTTTGTTATCTTCAGGTTAGAGTTAAATCTTTTCTTATGTGCAAAAACAAACCCTGTTGAAATGTTGTTTAAAGACGTTAGACGAGCATTGATGTATATTTACATAGAACTGTGTAACTTTTCGAATAGTTGATAACTCATTCGTCCTCTTCTAGATGAAAACTTTAATCCATAAAAATAAAACACGTCAGTGTTCACTTGAGCACACTGAGGAGTAGTTCAACATTGCTGTATAACAGACAGTACTGGCTCTGGTGACCTTTTCACACTCCTCCACTTCTGCTGCTGATACAGTGGCTCAGTGGGAACTAAACAGTAGTTTAACATTTAGCAGTATTTTCTAAGCCACAGTAGCTGCTGTCACTTCAATGTTTCCTCTGTTACAGGATTGTATCTCCCTTAGAATTGTTTCTAATTGACCCAGAGGGTTTTAAGGCAAATAAAACATAAAATATTGGAATATTAGCACCAAATGGTCCACTGATAAAGCACAAAGGGCGTCATCATTTATACTACAACAATATCTACTCATTTTACTGGTATCTAAGAATCAACTAATATTTTTCACTTAAAAAATAAATGATGAATAAGTCACACACCACATAAATTATAACAAATGAGAGCATCTTGAAACACCCTCCATCGCCTGTTAAAAACAGTCTACATACAGTATCAACAAGTGTGTAGTGACAATGATATAATGATCAGCACTTGTATGTTGTTGTTTAGAGAGAGGGAGGCTGGATCCCGTCAGACCTTGTGCTGCTGCGCTGCCTATAATTTCCACCACTGGTGACTTTCATTTCTCTTGGATGGAAGGAAACTGCAGGGTCCTGAAGTGTTTGCATTACAGGTTGACTGGCAGAGTATTGTACCAAGTGTGTTGAGGCCGAAACAAAGGAGCTGATGAAAATGTTGAGGGACACGAGGTGCCCTGTGAATTGTTTGAGTGAACAGCTTCTGCGTGCGTCTGTCTGTGTTTCCATGCAATTGACAGCTTGTGGCAGTGGCTGACAGCAAATAAACATGTTCCAGTAATTAACCTTGACAGGCCCAATGTGGTGCCAACAGCAGAAACCTGCTAATGACACAATTAATCCATAATTAAGGCATTCTGTCACACCACACTCACACACATACGCAGTCACCGAACATTGTGGGTGTGCTGGAGAGACAACGCTCTGTGACAATACTTTCTGTATGAAGCTTACTGGCAACGCAAACTACTGTATATACACGTGCTGATTGCTATGGACAGCAGAACAGCACAGATCCAGTCTTTAAAGATGAAGTCTGCAGTCAAAATAAGGACTTTTCCTTTGATGCAAGGTTTATATTTAAAAATGTTTGAACATTTTTATTGCTACTTTGACTGTCACCAACCTGTGCACCACAAAGTGTCTGCAGAGAGCAGAACTGTGAAGGATTGGTTTAATAATTGAACTCGGCAACATATGTGTGTGGAGGAGTAATAGTATGTTCACTCAGCGACAGTAAGACTGGGCTGATGTTCATACTCCCCGGGTGAAAAGAGAAGGGAATATATCCAGACTGTTCAGTGTGCTGCTTAAAGCAGCAGCAGCAGCAGTCACGGCAAGTCTTACGTGCGAGCTCAGCTGCAGCAGGTGAGACAGAGCTGCAGATACTTTAAAAAGCAACGTCATTGTGCGCTTAATTCCCTATGGCTCACTGGCCCCAGCTGTTTAGGTCAGCAGACTGAATTTCTGCACCTCTCTTCCTGTGCTGGTGTAGAAATGAAATGCACTGATCTTTGTCTCGTGAACAAACAAACATGTCACTGACATGTCTGAGGAAGTCACACATTTTTGTGTCCAGACATTCGATCACGTCAGACATTCCTATCATGTTAACTTCATGTCCAGCATACGGACGGAGGTTGTAGTGTGGTTGGTTGGTTGGTTGTAGATCATATTGGATACAGGGACTCTGCCCTGGTTTATTTTACTGAATTTATGCTCCTGTTTAATATTCCAGTGCAATCTATTCAGCACACCCCAAAGACATTTATAAATGTTATACAATACACCCAGTATAAATATTAAAGACTTACTCCCGTGGTAAGGGCTACTAGCTTTAAATAAACATAATGCATTCTTCTAAAAACAACAACAAAGACGACATATGTCTTCCAGTTTAATGTAGAAAGCACATTCAGCTTCATCTCCGAAGCCTGCACTCCGCAGTGAGTGGAATTAAAAGGTGAAACTTTTATACTACATTAATCAGAAAAACAAAATGAAGATTAGGTAAAAATAGAAAAAACCTATCTGCATGTACCGAGGCTGTATGATCATTTAACATTCACATACACAATAAAAATACTATATTGTGTCTATAATGTATACTAGACATGACAAACTTGCTGTAACATTACTTAGTTGTATCCATTTACTTTTGCACAGATGTACTGTATTTTTACAGCACCAAATATTTTCTGTATCCTTAAAGAATCTGGGTCACATTCATTCTGAGGTTTGACACATTTTATAATCCCAGGGCCAATTTAGGATTAAAGTCATGGAAAAGTTGACCTTTCTTTGCTGAGTGGCTTCCCGAAATGGCAGTTCTGGAAATTTCCCAGTCTGATTTTCATTTTCTGTCCCAGACACATTTACATGACCACAATCAAGAGCAATTTATACCATCATGGGACAATATTAATTATGTTGTTGGACCCAGATGACATCACCTGGAATATTTTCTCACACTAATGACAATTTGGCCGCTGCTAGAAACAACCGCACGTGATTCTACTTCTCTGTATATGTGTGTAATTCCTGTTGTGGAGTGGAGACATAAGGAAATTCCAGATTTATTAGAGGAGCTTCTGTTCAAGACAAAATAGAAAGAAGAAACTGTAAATAGCAACTTTTAAGAAAGTTTTGTGATTTGACTATTGCACAAATCTTATTTCTATAAAGTCGAGCAGCATTTTAGTTAAATTTCAGTTTCTTACATAGAAGAGTAAGAATAGAGTAAACGGTGTCAATTTGGAACGTCGTTATCAGAAATGAATGTTATGCACATGTGAAACGCTATAACTGTATAACTGATGGGACAGCGTGAACTCAGCAGCAGCATTGAGCGGGAAGTGTTGCATCAACATACTACATGTGCATACCTGCTGCTTAGCTGCAGTTTTTTCTGCCATTATCGTATTATCAAATTGGTACTGTATCTAGCCATGCAGATAGTTTAAGGGGGGAAAATATAATAAAATTATCTGCATGACTAAAAGTAGTCAAATATCTGGGCGACTGACCCTTTAAATGAAATAGATGTACCACATAGGTAGCAGCAGTGAATTGCAGGTTTTATAGACTGTCAAGTGTGTTGAGTGATAAGAAGAGCAACATTTATTGTATTAGTCTGACTGATATCCTGTTTTCATGAAATGTCAACACCATCCTGACATTTGAGCTAACCACTGCAGCCAGCTCTTCTGACACTACACAAACTTTACCATGCCAAGTCTTGTTCAGAGCTCTGCCACGTTGTTTATAACTTTGACAGCTTTATTATGTACTTTGTATACAGCTTCAGCGGCAAGTCAAATTCCTGGCATGTGTAAATAGACTTACAGGTGATTTTGTGGCTGTCAGAGTGCTCGCTATACAGTCAGGACTGATTTATAGGTAGCACGTCAAATGCAGCCTGAATAATCCAGCAGGCAAATAAAGATGACACTGTGCTCTGTAACTGCAGCTGCTTGCAATGTAAACACGCGCATGCACGTACACTATTGTACACCCACTTGCAGAAAAACATGTAAAGGTCAGGAAAGTTGTGTATTTAAAATCTGGTTCTGCTGCTAGTTTAAATATGGCTATATTTGTGTTTGTGTCTGTGCAACTCTTCCTCTGTGTGTGTGTTCATCCACATGCTTATGTTTGTTTGTCTGTCAGGGTGTGTCAGGCTCAGTGCTGACAGGTGTGTGTCACCTCATCATTTAAGCTGTCAGCACCACAGACGGGGCAGGAGCAGATGAGACGCAGATGAAGGACACCGGTTGGCTGTCGCTCTGCCTGAGTGTTCCTTCCTGTGTGCATACAGTTTAGAGAGAGTCTTGCAGAAGTCCTATGTAGGACAAAGACAGCCTGCGGCAATGCCCCCACCGCCACCAGCATTACCACTGTCTGTAACACTCCAAATGAAAAAAAAATCCCCCATCTGACTTGACTCATCGCTCATCACCAGCACATAGAGTGTAAGAGAGAGCTCCACGGATCAAAGACTAGATGTCAGATCCCCCTCCCCTTCCAAAAAGCCAAGGCGAGGGCTCTATGCATATGTGTGTGAGTGTGCTGGACGAAAGCAGCTTGCCAAGCTCTTCGTCTTGAAGCGCGTGTTTATATACTTTGTCACTCAGAAACATGAGATGTGTAAATCCAAATGTCAGCTAAGAAGAGGAGATTTCTGACAGCGCTGAGGACCAGATTTTTTTTTCTCCTGCTTCTCTTTGCTTCTTTTCTGGCCCGGTGGACGCACTTTTGACAGTTTGGCGTCTGACAGAGAGAGGAGTGAAGATCTGCACACTCATAGAGAGAAGAAAGATGAGGGCAGGTGATGATGGTAGATAATATTTCATTGAATGCACACACACACAAACATGGACTACAACTATGTGTGCTTTTACTGTGTGTAATTACTTCTCATGGATGGTGTGTGTGTTTGTGTGTGTGATGCTTTTGTAGTACAAGTGGAACTGAGACCTCTGCAGTGACACAGAGTAGGATATGTATGTTGACTGTGTGTGTGTGTGTGTGTGTGTGTGTGTGTGTGTGTGTGTGTGTGTCTGTCACCAGTGTTCACTGGCTCTGTCGTTCAGCAGTACATACAGAGAGTTGACAGTTCCCGCTTAAATGTGTCACTCAACATTACCCATAAAGCACCACCAGAGAGAGTGAGGGGAAGGGTGGGTGGAGTGGAGGGTATGTGGATAAAGTAGTGGCAAGGAAGCGATAAAATGGTTTGTCTTTTTCTCACTTTACTTGTATCTGTATTCACAGCCATTAGCCAAATGCTGATATTCAATTCTGCTTCATATACTTCACTTGTTCTCACATTTAGGTCTAGAGGCACCCAAGGGCCCACGGCAACCATTCCATAGTCCCTTGTGAAAAATGAGAAGCAGTTCCTTTTCCATTTCTGCTCTCAGGGAAGTCTAGGAAAATGCCACTTTAGGAGTGAAAAGGGTTTCGAAGTCAGGAATGATTTCTGTCTCACATTGACAGTAATTCTAGATGAATTCACTGCTGCTACGAACCACAGCAGTCCTCTAAATAGTTTAAATACAGGGTGTGTGTTTTTAAAAGACATTATGTGTCATTGTAAAAAATAAAAGTGCAGTTTGTATCAGCAGTAACATGAGGGCACTGATGCTGGATGACTTCAAGGCGTGGACAGACACCACTCTCTTGGATAACATTCACAAATGACAACCGCACAATAAAATGTACGAGTCTTTGACGAAGTAACTGTACGTTAAAGGCAAAAGTCTAGTAGGACTCCCAAAGTGCAGTGTAACAAGAGGAACCACTTGAGAGTAAACTTTTTGTCAGACAAATTGCAAGCGACAGGCATAAGCTAAAGATGACATGTTTTAGAAATCAGAATCTAACTAAACCTGCTGTGTGGAATTCTTAACTGTCGAGCAGTTGTTTTGTGCAGGTGATGAGTGACATGTGCATGTGCACAGGACACATTCCAGTTTTCTCCAGGTGTCTGTAAAAATCAAATGTAATAATGTGCAAACACAGGTGAAAAGAAGAACACCAACAATGGACAGTGGACTGGTTAGATCTCAGGAATGCACTGTTTACTAGTAAAACCGGCAATGTCAGAAATGCCCCTCTGATTTGCACCTGTGAATGGTGTCCTCTGTATTGTGTCATGTACATTGTCAATTTAAAAAAAATGATCTCAATGTGATTTATCAGAAACAGATTCAATAATAATAATAAGCATGACATCATGTTTCAGTGTTGAGGAACACTGTTGTAAATCTTCAGTGGTAAATCACTCAAAACAATTCGGCTAGTATTTACTAAATGACAATAGATGATCTATCAGGTGGAAATCATCCTGAGACATTAAGGTCCCTTCTCATTTTTCCACTGTGTTTGTTTTATTTTTTCACATTTTCGATATATTATTGTGATCGATCAATCTGATTATGAGGATACTACCTTTAAAAACAGATTAGTCTGAGTGTCCCTCATGTCCCCTGTCTGTCTGTGTTTCTTAGAGCAGCATGTTACTACTCCAGTTAGCCTGAGGGTAACACTGTTCATATTTATTATGGTAAATCGGCACATACATTAGGTGTTTGGTTGTGTAAAGTAGGCAGATCAAGATGGATTAAGGGACTTAAGAACCACATGTCAAAACACGTCTTTCAGCCTGCCCCGGAGCGCCATAACAACAACCCCCATCATTCAGAAATCCAACCACCACTGTTTGGCCCATGTCACTCAGTCACTATCTGAGGCCGCAATCAACTCTGTCAGCTCAATTTCCTGCCAGTGACACAGCACTGACACGACAGGCACACAAAATGGAATATCAGTTAGTGGCAGTGCTTCCACGTGCATTAACTGTTACGGCACACTGTGTGGTGTGTTTGTGTAGAAAATAGGACAGCAGGGATCTGGCAGTGAATCGGTTTAGATTTTTTGATATTGGTCACAATGCTTGTTCCGTAATGTGAACATGAAACTGAAGCAATACTGACACAGCACCTTAAGCCATCATGCAATATCAGTATGGGTTATTGTTCCCCTCACACACACTCACCTGTACTGTGTACTGATACACATCGCAGATACAGAGGACAGGGGAGAGAAGTGAATTCACGACATAACACGATGGTTTGTTCTTCTCAAATCCTCCCACTTTGTATTTGCTGTTCTCTCTCAACTTTAGCTTGGCAACTCGCTTCACCCCACAGGCAAAAACAGTGAACACGCCACCAGACACCAGATATCCTTCACTCCAGGGAAAGGATGAGTGTGGTTTGCATATTCCTTTTACTCAACTGAACTTGTGTTTTGGCTTTCTATCAGTCATAAACATCAGTATTCTGGCCAAGCTTCCAAGTCTCCTTCTCATGATGGGCCCAGAGTGAAATTTTAATCCTTGATCACATAAATCACTAAGACAAAATGCTGTGAGAGCCACTGTGGATGGAAAAGTGTAAACCTGTTTGTGCTGGCAAAACGTATAACAAGCACTACGAAGAGTCAACAGGTAATTTCGTCCTTGAGTCAGCCACTTTAAAACGTATGTATATATATAGCTCAGGAGGGCACTTTGAATAAAAACCACTGAACATATGCTTGTGTTGCACATGCTGCCCTTAATTTAGCTAAAAAAACTTTGATGAGAGGCTATATTTCAGCTCCTGTCATCACAGACTCAGACAGAGAAGAAGACGAGGACTTACTGAAGGAGATAAAAGTGATGGACGGCATGTTAAGTGGATATTTTACTAAAATGTAACTGTGTCATAACAAGGAAGATTATGATGTGACACACAGCAGCTCGGCGTGCCTGGAACCACTGATTGACACGTGTCGCTGCCTTTTGTCAAAGCCACGACCAATGGAAGTCAGATAAGTCAATCAGGCTGAGTGAACAGACATACTGCATGTCTGACAGTGTCGACTATGAGTTTTACATGAAACCACTGAGCTGCTGTTGCCCAAGAACTTAGACCTCGTATTTCTGAGATTGTCAAATGTGTAGAAATATTACAGGAAGAAATATGAATAAATGCATAATAACTCAATCAATACACACGGTATACTTCAACGAGAAGATACAAGTGCACGTTCGCATTAGAGATGTAACGGTAACTAACGCCCAAATGGTGAAATGTCTCGGTGTTTCTTTTTCAGTAGCTCAGTTAGTAGAGTGGTTCCTCTTTACCTCCTAGGTGAGTAGTTTGTGGCCTGACTCCCGCTGAAGTGTCTGGGGACGTTTCAACAGACGGTCAGATACCCAGGGTTGCACCACGCAGGACATCCAACATAAAACCTGTGTGTGTGTGTGTGTGTGCATTGCATAAACATAGAAACATCTCAGGTTGTTTGCATGTTATGATGTTGGTTTGATCTGTGGCATGCTGTGTTTGGGTGTAAAGTGCAGTCAAGTATTTAATCTCATCTGACCCAGACACAACACAACGACACCCCCCCCCCCCCTTCATGACACACACACACACACACACACACACACACATACATATCATACATATATACACTCACAGGCCAGAGGTAAGATCAGATCAGACACGCACAGCTGCCAAAGACAACATGGCAGATGGTCTTGGGTGGCATACAAAGTCTACGTGTGGTTTCTCACACAGTCATAGTTTGACTCACACTCTCCTTTTTCCATCTGCTTCCCCCATGTCTTCCTTCTCCCCTTTTCTCCTCTTCCTCTTCGTCCCCCTCCTCATCATCTCTGCTTGGCGTTAATGTGGGAGTGATTGAGAAGGGCTGTATGAGCAGGCTGACAGAGCTCATCTCTGGCCCATGATGCATGGCTTCCCTGGGCCTCCCCGCTGCCCCATTACACTCTGATTAATTGTCCCTGCTTAAGTCAATAACTCATCCATTAAAAAACAAAAAGCTGCACTGGAGAGGAGGAGGAGGAGGGGATAGGGAGAAGCAATGAAGGACACGGGAGGAGAGGGAAGGAGGGAGAAAAAAAACGAAAGACAATGAATGAATGGAGAAAGGCTGAAACTGCATTCACACAAACACATTTCAGTGTTTGTTAGGTTACTGTCTGTGTCAAACCTTAACCTACAGCTGGAAAATCGGGTCAGAATAACAGGGAACAAAAGTGTCAAAGCATCCACACAGCACTGTATATTTGATCTGTTCTCCTACACTTTATGTTTGCATGGTGCCATTTCCAGCCACAGCAGGAGACATGGCGTCGTGCCAACCTCTGTCTGTCGTCATTGTGGGCAACAAGTTGACTCCTATCTTTCATTTTAAGGGGGCTGAAATTTGTTTGTCTTATGTTTCCCTTAAGATTATTACTACGATTATGTTTCTGCTGATGGAAGAACTTTCACAGCTGCTCGGGATCTCGGCTGTAACGTGCTGTAACATTAGGGATCAAAATGTGGCATCTGCAAAGAAGAATACTGAGACAAACAGGAATCAGGAATCTGCAGAGTGTGGTTTCATAGTCACCGTGCACCTTGTTTGTGAATGAATATAATAAGTTATGAATTTCCTAGATGCATATTTAAGGAACTATTATTAATCATCAACCATGGTGATAGTTAGTCTACATTTTGACTTGTCTAGTGGCCCCTAGAAACAAAGCATGAACAAAAGAAAAAGCAATAACAAAATTAAAATGCGCTGCAAATAAAAAAAAGACGAACAAAAGAAAAAACAGAAACAAGAAGAGACTGTGGTGCGTTTTTACCAGGCTGTGTGTGCAATCACCCTCTGTAATTATTGTCTGGCAACATTTTCAGCCATGACACCGGTCATTGGAACGTCCTGGTCTGTGTAGCAAGTGGAGCACATGAGTTCTTCGTGGCCCCTTGCATCATGGAGATTTTTCAATTTGGGACTATGCGCAGCGCATTTTCTTCTTGTTTCTGCTTTCTCTTTTGTTTGGGTTTTTCCTTTGCAGTGCATTGTTTTATTTTGTTATTGCTTTTTCTTTTGTTTTTGCTTTGTCTCTAGGGGCCACCGTAGTCATTGCATGAAAAGCACAGGAGTAATTTATGACTCTAACACTGTCTGCATTACATTTTAGTGAGCTGGTGACAGCTCCTGTTACTGCACATACTGACCCATGGTATTTCTGTTATTTAATGGAACTGTGTCCTCATTGATGACATTTGTTCCAACTGTACTTTTGCCTCTGTGACAGGTTAAAATGTCAGCCATGATGCTGAGGCTTTTTCTGAAACCACTGACTGTTTGTTCACCCTGCTACAACATTGAGTGTAACTAAACCCATTTAAATTTCTCAGGCAAATGAGTAAATTTGAATGAATGAGCAACATAAAAACATGTTTTCTATGATGTTAGCAAACATGTTCTAGTTATTTAAATAATTATGTAATTAGAACATTATATAATGGGCAAATACAGAAGTTGAATGTGCTTACTAACTGAACTAACTAACTACATGTTGCATAAATAAACTTGACTTTCTACTGTCTGCTGGTATAATTTCTGCCTCCTCTAACCCTGTATGCCACACACACACACACACACACACACACACCCTCCACAGCCAGCTGTAAACCATAGATCACAGCACTGGAAAGCAGATTACACCTAATCACCAAAGACACTTAGATCACCGTTCTGATCAAATAACAGCTCAGCTGTAATGTCAACACACACCAACACACGCACGCACACACACACACACAGATATCCACTTGCTGAGCGATGGGTCTGAGAGCAGAGCCTCTGTTATCTTTGTTATGGTTTGGAGAGCGGACATGTTTGACAGCAGTGAATGTAAGTAGCGGTGTTATGACATGTCTGAGCGACCGTGAAAAAGGCCAAACACTGTAGGCTCAGGCCCGGGCCTCACTTCACGCCGGCCCTGACATGATGGAGATAAGAGAGAATAAACACAATGAACTGCACTGATCTCCTCTATTGTCTGTGCACAGAAGAGCCTTTTGTTTGGGGACATCTCCAGATTTATTGGCTTGTTAAGCGTGTGTGTGTGTATGTGTGTGTGTTTATATGACTGAGACGCAAAAACAGATAAAGACAGTGAAAGAACAGGGAAACCGAGGGAAAACTGAACAAGTTAGTTGGTGATCTTTCCATCTCCCTATGTACCATCATCACCATCTTTTCATCTTCACCCTCCAGCAGACAACACAGACAGCCTGGCTCCTTACTGCTCAACACACAGATATGACCCACACTTTATATCACACTCTTGCTCACCCTCTCTCACATGCACACACCGAGTCAGAGCGGAGCTGTCACAGCACACACATGAGCCTCGCCTCGCCTCTGAGGAAACACGGCCCAGCTCCAGTCATAAATAATAATGGGATTGGCTACATGACATGTTGAGTGATGGGGCCCCTCTCAGAACTCATTTACATGGCTTTGTGTAGCAATCATCGGCCCCCTAATGTAGCGCTAAGCAAATGAGCCTTTCGGAATATTGTGCAATTTATCGCGAGTCAACTGGCACCAGGCGGGCGCTCTATAAATCATGCTCAAACACATGCCCCCAATGACAGCTAAATCAACATGGAGTAATTGCTTTGAAATGTGGAGGAAGTGAGCAGGCAGGCTGGACAAAGCGGTGTGGTTAGTGGAGGGTTTGTGTTGCTAACCTCCCTGTGACTGTGGAAATGTAACATACAGATGTTTTGGAGAATTGTAAAAACCTCATGGGGAAGTAAATAGGCGAAGGCCCTGGCGGCAGCTGGTTTGACCAGTTTTGAATAGAAACAGTGTTGAGTGCCGTGACTGACCAGCAGATGGAGTGACAGCTGACTGGAGAACACACAAATACACACACAGATGCACACACGCATCATCAAGAAACAGTAAGTTTGTGGATTATTCAATGAACGGCCGTCAGCTGCTGTGAATGAGTAATTCAAGTTTCTGTGTGTGTGCGTGTGTGTGTGTGTGTGTGTGTGTGTGTGGGGGGGGGGGGGGGGGGGGGGG
>JAUMHF010000026.1:3196747-3248161 GCA_032359275.1 Microctenopoma steveboyesi
GAAGCTTTTGACGCTGTCAGCAACTAAAGGTACTGTGTTCATGTTTGAGTGTGTGTGTGTGAGAGAGAGAGAGAGAGAGAGAGGCAGAGAGAGGGCAAACACAGTCCTGTCCATCAGTGTCCATTACTCTGACAGCAAGTGAGATTAATGACCACAGGGTCAAAGAGAGGCACAAAACCCTGCCCCATGTGAGCGCACACACACACACACACACAAATGTAGATGCACATCTGAATGCACACAAATGCATTAAAAAGGGAGGAAAGAATTTGTACCAAAAATACATTTTAATAATAGCGCATTATTCTTCTTCTGCTTCTGGAAACTGTGCTGGTGAGAAAAAACAAAACAAAGAAAGTGTTGTTATGGGAAACGTAAGGGTCAGATAATAATTCTTAAAGGGTTGATGAATAAGATCTTCCTGGACCAGCCTTGGTCTACAGAAGTCACGCCTCAACGTCTTGTTATTAACGACACAGGCCGCTCAGCGATCTTAATTCTATTTGCATAATGAACTGGATCTGATAAGCCAGTCATCACAGCTAATAGAGTGGCTTTCATTAATTAAAACATCACATTCCCACTGCTGCCTTCATTACTACGCCAGATGGTTGTCGTTACACCGCTGTTTGTCACTCAAAGACTTGACACCACACAGTAAAGGCTTAGTTAATATTACTAAGAGAGCAGGGGAAGGAGGACATGTGTGAATTTGCTTTTGGACATATTTCCCTGCAGCGAAGTTAGATTAGAAGTTTGCAGGATGTCCTGGTGGCTGAGACCACGTTGGGCTCCACGCCCACTTGGCAAGGCTGTTGATACACTGTGCTGTAAGTCTATTTTACATAAAATTCATTTTGTTTATATCTCTAATGTTGAACCACTTTATTGAAAATAGTAGTGCAGGTCAGCTTAGTGCAGGTCTTTTTTTGTAGACACAACCCTAATCTCTGTCTTCTGGCATTTTAGCACGTTTTGTTTTCTTTTTTCTAAAGTCAGTCCTTTAAAGCACAATCAGTTCATCAGAACTTCACCTGCATTACCTGAACAAATTTAGACCTTTCAGCACTGACTATTCCGTGGTAACCCGTTCACAGGAGTATCATATTTAAAAAAGAGTAAATATAGATTTTAAACAGAGCCGTACACTGCACCAGTCAGCTTTACTCAGGCCATGTTTCAAACCTAATGTTACTCTTAATGTCAAAAAACATACACTTAGTAGCATCAAGATTGAATATGTGGTTGTACTTGGTTTAATATTAGAACTGTTGAGGTTAGTAGTACATGTATGAATTGGATTTGTGCTTTTTTTCTTTCCGGAGACTTAGATTAGATATGAAGGCTGTGGTTGCGGGTGCCAGGTTCAGCTGAGGTTTAGCGTGCATGTGTCATGTGATTATGACATTATGGGTTAGAGTCTAAGTTGCACCTCATTTCCTCTGTCTGTCATTCACTTTGCTGTCACTCCTCAGTGTATTATGTTTCACAAATGAGAAAGAAAAGCAATAAAACGGCATGGATCTGAAGTGTGTTTTGACTGTGGGACTGATGCCAGCCAGGCCTGGGTTTTCCAGCACCATCCTGTCACACAGAGGACCTTTGATGCATTTCAATAAACTGTGATCTGAGGGTGATGATTCTCATTGGAAACTGGATCCAAGTTACTGAGTAATTTCATCAGCAGTCGAAAGATGGTGAAATCTTTGACAGTTACTGAAATAGAATTTGAATTTCTATTAGATTATTAAACCGAACTTCTTAAACAATGTGCTGTGGTTCAGCAGAGTAGCTGCATCAGAATCAGGATTATTCATTATGACAGTTTGATAAAACACTTGGGCTAAACATAACACAGTATATTATCTTTGTATTATATTTGAAACATGTGTAAAGTGTGCTCCTATTTCAAAGTGAACTTACATGTGTTATTTACGGTTGATTTAGACATTCAGTGGACGCGACATCTACTTGTTGGTGTTTTTGCTATTTTTTCTGCTGTGATCTCAGGACATAAGGATACTGTCAGTTTCTCAGTTGTTGTTTTATGGTTGGAAACCAGCTCACATGAATGTTACATTGTTCTGTCAGTGTTAGCTGGATGCATACCTGGTTAAAAGCGCTGCAGCCAAAGCTTTACCTGGAAATTCACACACTGGAGCTGGATAATGGATGGATGGTAAATAAGATACAGATAAAATGAACACTTTTGGTCAGTTTAGTATCAGTTACGTCTCCTCTCCTCACTCTGAGGACAACCTTAGTTTTCGGCAAGGTATTTTGGACATGACAGAATATATAAGATACTGACAGAGTTGCAAGAATCAAAATACCCGGCTGGTGCAACCTGCACGCCTGGGAGCTCACTTCTCCCCATTGCAACGGGGAAAAAGACGGCTGATAAAGGGTGTGTGGTCTTTGCCTGCAGGCTGGTCACTCTGACTCTTCGGAGAAGGTTCCATTCTAGAGAAAAAGAGAGAAGGACAGAGGGAGAGCGGGAGAGAGGGCGAGGCGTGAGTTAGATTGGGACAACATTATCTTCTCAGCATCACCTGGTAATTGTGCCTCGTTCAGTTCAATCTAACTGTCCATTCCACTTTGTCTCTCTGGCCACACACACACAGGCACACAGGCTCAACAAACGCAACATGGCGGACCAATGCAGTTATACACAGACACACACTGGTTGAATGGATGCATGTCAGACAGGAAAGAACACATACGTTTACACAAACTACACACAGAAACCACATTAACACACAAATTATTTACACCTCCAGAGACACACGTTGCTCTCAGGCTGAGCAGAGCATACGTGTGACTGTTCTGATAGCCTGCCTTCTACACACACACACACACACACACACACACACACACACACACACACGTCACAGCGCCCCGGACCACTGTGACTGCTCTCTAGCTCACTGCTCCAAGGATGAAGGGCTCCAATTAGCTGGTGCTGGCTTTCTGCTCACTCTCGTTTCTCTCCCTCTCCCCTTTCTCCCTGTTTCTCTCTCTGTCCTGCTCCCTCCCTCTGATCATCCTGCTCTGCTGTCACAGCTAATCGAGCTCCTACCACCTCCCACCACCACCGACAGGCCTTGTCACTGCCGCTCGGCAAAGGTCAGAGCCTGGCAATTAAAGCTACCCACTAGGGGTGTGCACGGGGGGCTGCACAAGCAGAGAATGCGGACAGTAGCAGCACTGCACTAACCTCTCATCATGATAACCAACAGGATTAGCTATGGGGTGCTGAGAGCTCGACACGCGAACCCACACGGATAAAGGGCTACACTATTTTTCTGCGTAAATGTGATTCACACAGGAATAACTTTTACAGTATCAGCACACACACGCATTCCCGAGGTCAGAGTTCAACTCACACAGGAAACCCAGTAACACACAAACACACACTTCTTGTCGTGGCCACAGTAGAATGATTTAGACTCGCTCATCAGCATGAACATGACAGAGTCGACCTCGTCTCGTTCCTCTGTTTAACAGTCTGGCTGCCTCTTGTCCTTGTGCTCCTCACTTCACCTCTCCTTCTCCCTCCTCCCTTGTGCATCTCTCCTCCCTATTCTCACCACCCACCCCTCCCCTTCCCTCTCGAAACCCCCTCTCCCTTCAGTGCTCCCTCACTTCCAGCTAGACTAATCTGTGCCATCGGCCCCTCCTCTGCCATCCGTCAGAGCCCTCACATTGTTTTGACGTCTAGTTAATTCTGGCCCCGATGATTTATCAAACTCTTATTACGGCCTGCTGAAAGCCTCATTTATTGTCCTGATGTATGGTAATGATAGCCCCGCGCCACTGCCTGCCCTGAATCTTAACCAACGCACTTTTGTCCTCTCTTCTCATCTCTCTGGATTCCTCTTTCTCTCCTCTTACATACATATATCTCCTCTGCGCAGTGGTTTTGCTTCATTTTCTCTCTGGCACTACACTCTCCCCTTTTCTGTCTCTAACTTTATCACGTGCTCTCACATGCCTTTTTTCTGTCTTTGTCTATTGTTTCCGCTTTGAGCTATTCCATCGATGCCTCTTTTGATCCCCCATGATACTGAGAAGTCAGTCATCTCCTGTTCCGTCTCATTCCACCTGTCTGTCCTGTTTTGAAATGAAAAGCCTTGATGCGGTCTTGGACAATACTGGAACACAGCGAGACACTAAATATCACTGTCACAGACCCTTTCTCAACTTGATATGGACACTCCACATCAGCTGATACACACCACACACTAGACCCACAGCCATTAAAAAAAGGACACTGAGAACAGACATTTTACTCTAGCGGCAGATCATCAAATATCGTCGATCTAGAATTACCCCCGCACCCTGACACAAAAACAAAACACTGCTGCTGAATTATTCAGACTGCGGCAGGATGTTAGGGGCATTAGCCGTCGATAGAGTGCAATAAAAGCTGGTGAGAAATCAATGAAGCGAGACTATACCCATTGTCCACAAAGCAAAATCTATTCCTAATGTGTCTGCAGTCATTTAAGTTGAAAGCTTGGTATTAGTTACACTGATGTTTGATGTCTTGCTCTCTGACACTGACAATTGCAGGGTTTTGTAGAAGAAATAAAAATGTAAAAATAGTTTTAGAGAGGCCCATTTTGAAAGTGATACATTTGTTCTTAAATGTATGTGTATCTGCTCAGTCCTGCAACGGTGCTCCACAAGTGTGAAGAGAATCTTAGGAAATGGAGGCAAATCAATGTGCTTTTATTTTGAAACTGACATAGAAAAAAATTCCTTAATCAGCCTTGTCACTTATCAATATGCATTTTATCAGAGACCAATCTGACCTTTTTTCACGCAAAAGCAGATTCTTCCTCCACAAAGTCCACCATGATTCAGGGTATGATGTGAATGGACATTGTTGGATCCCTTCTTATATGTTTTTTCAACTTATCCACATTTCTCTTTCCAGTGTTCAAACTGTTTTTTAATTCAAATCTTTTGTAATATCTCTGACATAAAAGCATGGACTCTGGACATCAATATACTAACATGTAGATTAGCCAGGCAGCCAGAACAGTAGAAACAGAGACAGACAGAGGTCAGAGCCTGGTGGCTGGAAAACAAAGACACGAGTATCAAGACAATCTGGCAAATGGATACAGGAAAGGGGTGGTACATAGTGTATATTAACAATGAACAGCAGGTGTGCAGGTGGTGGTGGTGGTGGAGGTGGGGTGGGCAGTGGGGTTCAGGTGATGCAGATGGTGAGAAGTCAGAGGTAACTGCAGGGCAAATGGGAGTGGCAAGGTCTGCAGAGACAGGAGATGGTGATGAAAGGGAACAAGAGGGAGGTGAAGGGACAGAACTTCTGTGTCCAGCGGTACTTGGCGTGACGTTTGTCGACATCTTAACAAACTACTTTCATACTGTGGCAAACCAAAGGCAGGGACGTGGAAAGGTACAACACTTTGCTACAACACAATTTCTTTTGCAATGGCTCCAGCAGTAATTTCCTGAAACAGCTGGGCACTGCAGCTTCTAGCAAAGATCACTCAAACAGGAGGAAATTGTACATTTGTCACAATCTATATTCATCGGTGGATTAATACACATCTGATACTCTAGTGGATGTCTACAGGAGCAGGACAGTGGAGTGTATGTGGACGTGATGCAAAACAATAATACACTGTCCACATTTATTTTAATGAAGACACGTGTGACCCAGTGCAACAATGTGGTTCTCTGATGTGCTGTAATGTATTAGCTTTTGCACAACAATGGAGCTTTATGACGCAGACAAACAAGATATATTAGGACTCCATGGAGAATACACACTACGGAAAAAGCTGCTCACAGTTAAAAGTTAGAATTCAGCTGTAAATTATTATTTCTTTTTGGGAGTATGATGCATTATTTTACAGAGAGATGGGAAATCAACCCATGCGGCTTCCAAATGTGCCAATTTGTGATGATAATGACTTCTGACATATTTATGTCTCAGTAGTTACAGTTCAGTTTCTTGACCCTGCTGTTTACACCATGTCATCAGCAATCAAAAGATCTCATCAGGAAACTTTTGTCCTCATACAAAGGTTGAGGAAATTAGTAAAACATGTCAAATTGCATGGTCTGCGCCTGACCTTATTAACACTCTCTCTTCTCTCCAGGCCCCCAGCACCCTCACCCCACTCTGCTGCTCCCCTGCACTGGCACCCGAGGGGCTTTAAATAGTTTATTGGCCTGTAACATTACCTTCATGTCTCCGGACATCTCATTCAAATAGAGGGTAATGAAGAATGAAGGCAGGCTGTGTGCTGCGGCCTGTAGCAACACAAAACACATGTGACTTCAGCGGCTGATGCAGGTGTGTTTGTGTGTGTGTGTGTACATGTGTGCGTCACTCTTGAGAGTCATTAGTGCAATTGCTAAGTGTGCAATTGTGTGTTCAGGCAGGAAGTTACAGATCTCTCGGTGATGTTAATGGCTCTTGACAAACTGGGGTAAAGGATTAACTGAGAAATTGAAATCATATCTGCAGACATGTAGACATGCCAGCGACTTACAATACACGCACACAGGAATACACACTGCACTCCCTGACACAATGCTCATTTCTCCCTCGCCTTCTCTCCTCCTGTCGCTGTTGAAGGACGTGTAGTGAGTGAGGTCAGGCATTAGTAGTGTTATCTGATGACTCTGTGTGTGTGTGTGTGTGTGTGTGTGTACGTAGGTGTGCAGTGGTCAGGCCATCTATCAGCCTGCTGTCTGCCAGGACTCTCCATTAGGCCTTGGACCTGAGTGATGGCTGTGCTGGTCCTCTACTCAGCGCTCCACATGCCCATATATCACCAGCACACACCCACACACACATACATATATATCCACGCACACACACACACACACACACACACACACAAACAGTGTCTGTAGATGAATGGTACCTGTCCCATGCTTCACATGTCACCCTGTCTCTCTGAGCATACACACCCTCATGCACGTAGACACACGCTGATGTCTTTAATGTGACTGCACTTTGCTGGTGACTTCATTAAAGAATATGTATTGTGCCATTAGGTCGTTCGGTGTGGGGGGGTCACCTTTAGCGTCTCAGCTAGCCTAGCGCATGATTCCCCCACACGCATAAAATCCAATCATCTCTCTTTTTCTCTTTTCTGTCTCTGTCGCTTTTCTCCTTCTGCTCTAAATCATCCATCAGCCCATCACTCTGCTCTCCTTGACCTAATTAAGGTGGAGACACCTGATCTTTCACCTTTCAAATGAGGTCACTCTCTGGCTACTTTATCAACATCCCCTCCCCCATTCTCCCCTTCTTTTTCATTTGCTGTCTATCACTTTCTCGGCCCCTCTCCCCTCCTCCTCTTCTATCTTTTCTTCACCCTCTCTCCAGCCCCTTCCCCTGCCATCCATTTATCTCACACCCTGCAATCTTCTCTCTCTCACCTTGCCGTCCTCCACCTCCTCCTCCACTGCGCTTCTCATCTCTCCTCTCCTCAGCTCCTTATTGCTCTATCAATCTCTCTGGCAGAAGATCAATATCAGCGCCATGGCTGCTTTTCTTCCCTTCCTTCCCCGCGCCTCTCTTCTCACTTTGAGCCCATCTCCTTGTCTGCAGCAGGATCCTTTTTAGTAGGAAATGTGGCTCTCCATTAACTCCCTCTCTCTGCTTCTGTTAACCACTTACTGCCTCCTCTTTCTTACTTGCTGGTTTGAAAAAGGTAAACACCCACTTTGTGCTTGATTTCCTGTGGGTCCTGTTTTTTATTTCTTGCTACATGATTCCATATGTTGCAATTGAATTATTCACAACATGACAACTTGCGCCTCTTGTGTTTGAGACACAGTTAGTATGAATTATGGATTGACCAAAGGTTTATATAAAAATGAACAGATATAATTTTAATTTAAACTGTTTATATTTGAAATCTGAAAATGGGCTCACTTAGCAGTTTGCTTGTTTTACTCCCAGGAACAGTGATACAGTCAACCTTATGGTTTGCCTCAAACCTTTGAACTAGCTTCTCACCCCTCTGGGATGGGTGGCAACACGTGACGTTCATGCCAAGGCAGCAGTCAGACAGGCTGCACCGCCAGCCTTTCCAATTACAGAGACATTAGCAGGCAGCGAGCAGCAGCTAATTTGACAAGCTGAGATGATGCCCATTCATATCCACCCTGCTTCAGTGGCCCAGGGTAAATATTTCCCCAAGCTCAGTATAAATAGAAAGACAATATTTGAACAGCTGAGAGGGGAGACAGAGAGTGAAGAAGGTAAAAAGGAGGTGGAGAGGAACGGAAGGAGAGATCTTAATCCTTTATGTATACATGCAATACATATTCATAAAGTAGCTGGCTCTTTAGGTGAAACTGGATCCTGGCTGCACAGGACAAGAATGTTATCTGGTACAATAGTCTCCCGAACTAGAGGAAGACAGTTGTTGAACCTGGATTACTTTTGTTATAACTGTAAGGAACCTTGGGATATTAAGTTTGCTACAGTGGCAAACAGACCTGGGCAGAAGCTGATTTTATACTGGTTGTTGGACTGAATAAAAAACCCATGATCGTAGCTTCTACAGTCACAGAGTAAGGGACAAAGTAGAAAAACTCATCCAGAATCGACGCAGATTTTGTCATGAATTAAGGACTGATCCGGGGTCTGTGTCTTCCACAAAATATTTTTATGCACAAACATTTTTTCAGAAGAAACTTTACTGCTGCCATTTTAACATTTCCAGTTTTTCACTCATCATTACACGACGCAGAGGGGGTAATCTGTGGTGGGTTTGTATCCTGCATGCCGCATGTTATTCTACCAGGTCTAGACTACTGAAACAGTGGTTAAGGTAAGAGGAAAGGCTGTGGTTTGGGATCATTTGTGAAAATGTGAAAGCAATCTGTAGCACTGTGCTGCTGCAATGGTTACACTGCTACTTCCCAGTAAAGAGGTTCTCGGTTTGGAGAGACTGGCTACTTGCAGCCTGATTTTTTTTAACAGTAAGAATGCTTTGATTTCTATACAAAATGCACATGCAAAACAAGATCAGGGTGTTTTATGGTTATGTTCAGGGACTCACAGCGCTGGCTAAAGTTTGTGGACTGACTCAATGTGCACATTCACCATATGTTTGCCTGTAAACATAAAATCTCTCCCTCTCTAACATTAAACAAACTAAACCCAACCACACAAAGGGCACTGGAGTCAAACTATGTGTTACAGGCTTGGACTTTTTTTGACTCTAGTTCTGTCTGATTGCATATTTTTGATGCACGTTTGTAAAGACGTGTTCTCTGAGCTTTTCAAATGCAGATTCAGTTTTTTTATTTGAATCCTTTACCTTGCACATTGTGCAGCTGGTTTAGTTTGTCCTATAGTTTTTGGTGTTTTTGACTTGTCTTCCATTGTGTGTTATAACAGTTTTTTCTGGCTAATGTTGGTAGACTCTGAGCAATCTTTGCAACAACTGTTGCAACATTTCAGTCTGCAGTACGTTGCCAGAGAATAAGATATACTTTTGCCCAAATAAATAAATGTTGTTTGTTAGGAAGTGTTACACTTCAGTCAAACTCAAAGATTTCAAAACATCATCATCACCATCAAGAACAGAGTTGACAGTACAGGCACAATACAGAACAACAGAGCTCTAGGTTAAGTTCTATATAAGCCTGACTGTGAAATAAAGTGGGTCTGAGGAGGTGAATGATCAACTCCAGGCCATGGATGGTGTTCCAGTCCTTCGCCTGTCCTCACAATGGGAGTCAGTGCTTGCCAGTATTGTGCTGTGCCATTGTCCTGTCACATGGATGGATGAGGCAGAGAGCAACAACAGAGGCTGTGGCCAGCTCTATTATGTATTACATTCTGCTTGTTCACTCACTCCCTTTGTTTTATCCTGTCTCTGTCTCCCCTAACACCCCAGACTGCTGTCTTTCTTTGCCTCTCCAGACAGACAGACAGATCCTGCAACCAGAAATACTCACTGTTCCCTCGGGGTCTCCATTGATCCTGCCAATCACTGCATTTACTGCGTTATCAAGGCTGACTCCCACCTCTTTCTCTGTCGGTCCAGACCCTGATCGATCCACATATGCCTGAGTGCATGTTCGACTGAGACCAGGAAAACAAACGCCTACAGTGTGCACACATGGATAAAAAGTAAGACACAGACCTGACCACAGCAAGCATTCAAACACACACACAGACACACACAAACACGCACACACATACACACACAGATGGACAGTCGTTAATCTCTGTGAAAGACAGGTGTCAGTGGAAGAAAGACACAAGTGAAGGAAAGCAGAAAGGAGAAGACATGGGCTGATGACTCCATAAAACCCCTGACTTATCAGTCAATGACCCACAAACACACACACACACGCACACACACACACATACCACAAACCCGCACATGCATTGCTGAGATTACTATCGTTGAGGCTCATTGTCTAACAATGTGACAGAGAGACATTCGATGAGGGTGAAGAGAGCTTGGTGTGTGATTTACCTGAGAGCTGAACTGAGATTGTTGCTCACATTTCTAACGATGGACATCACAGCAGTTCCAGTCGGTGTATTATTCACCACTAACCAGCACTTCACTGTCTGGGCATGACTCTCCTGCTCCCAGCTGTTTCCTGACCCCCCCCCCCTCCCAAAACTGGAACAAAAGCAAATGGAGGTGGAAAGCCCACTCTGCTTTAAAACAGAGAAGGCATGGGAGGATGGCGTGGGTGAGACAAATATTAGCAACAAAGAAGAGAAAGAGAGAGGAAAGGATGTGCGTGGGAGAGGAGGATGAAAGGAGTGGGATGGGAATAACAGAGACACTTTGGGATAATGATTGATTGCTGTGGAAATGAACATCCACCTGGGAGCGTTCTTTTTAATGACAGTGTGAAACATTGAAAAGTGATGAATCAGCCTCAGAGTCTCTGTGTGAACTTTGCCATCTCTTCATTGGTTTATGTGTTAAAATGGACACCATCAGGTATACAAATAAAATTCTTTATATATATTTATATATATATTTCAGCCTCCTCCATGTTATCCATGTAATTATACTAATTGAAACACAATAGTGATGATAGAAATCTATTTTTTTCCCACTTTTCAGAGTCTCATACTGTACATTCAGTACACATATCTGGCACAGTATGGCCAGAACTTCTAAACACAACAAACTGAAACAACAGACAGAAATATTTGTACTGTAACAATAGATGTAATGGACACTGTATTTATCCTATTGGGGACTTTTTGGGGAGGGGGAGCCATCTTCAGGTGTCATGGGTTCAGGGTTTGGTGTCTTGTCCAGGCACATTGGGACATGTTGCCAGGAATCAGGTTGAACCAGGAAGTGAACCACCAACCCTGAGGTTTGTAGACAAAAACCCTACTAGCTGAGCCACTATCATCCTTTTACACAGCAACCATGTGTGTTGTTGTTCAGTGAAAACATAAAATAGGGATGTCCAAATCATGAATCCTGGAGACCAGGGCTCAGCTCTTAAATCCTATTTGTGCTTCTCTCTCTTTCCCCATGTTTTCTTTTGATTTCTTTCTCTGCCGAGTTAATACCTCCAGGGTTAATAAATCACAACTGACATAGTAAGCGGTGGCTTGGCTCAACGTGGCCCTGGATGGCCTGTGATTAAAATCGTTTGTTTAAATCCGCGTTTCCAACCCTGCGGCTAACTTTCTGACATTTCACAACATGGCAAAGCTGTGAAGTTTATGTGCGGTGGGATTAATCTGTGCATTCCTCTTTCTGGGTGGGTGGCTTTGCAGAATAGATGCATATGGAGCATCTGGGTTGTGGAAAAGTAAGTGACCCATCTCACATATAAATAATCATAAATAAGTCAACACAGGTTCATATCTAAAAAATATACTGACTATTCTCACCACACATTCAAACATGTCAGTCTGAAAGCTGCAACAGGCCCATGTAACAATCAATTAATCTGTGCTTTAAATGCTTTTTTAAATTTTTCACCATGCCAAGACTTTAAAAACTGGTTGCAATTTGGTACAACATAGATCACTTCTAATCTTATGTCTTCATAAAATAGTGCCTGTGGAACATGTAGGGCGACTTGCATTCATTCAGTATAGTAGCTAACATGCTAAGCTATAGTGTGCTGTTTTTTCCTGCTGGCATTTTATTGCAGGGCTGTAGTTCTCTTCATCCATCATCTGAATTGTTACTGAATGAGCTAAAACTAGCTAAGCATGTGCTTTAGCTAAAGGTCTTATTTGTCGTTGCCCCTGAAAAATATTGTCTGATGTGACAAGTGTGGCCTGGCCCTTGGATCATTTGAGTTGTTTTTTTAAAGCTCTCTCTAACAACGGAGAGAAAAGATCATCATCATCATTTAAAAACATTACAGTATGATTTTATGATAAATTTGTCTAAGCCTCTGCTTTTGCATGTAGCACGTTGCACATAAATTCCAGCAGATTATTATCACACGAAATAGTAATTCTAGAAAGTCTACTTTCCTGACTTGAAATCATTTTGTTGTCACTTTAAACTAAGTTGAAAATAAAGATGCCTGGGTTGGAAGTAATCTCCATTACAAGCACCTCCACACTAACATTGATCCAGACTGATTAATCACAATTCTAGATGAAAATAAACATAATTCCCTGTGTTTCATTTGTCAGTTTCAGAAGGTTGTTCCTTTCTCTGCCGCCCACCCTGCCTTGGGGCTTGGCTGCTTCTGTAGACCTGTCATGCTGCCAGGGCTGCCAAAAGCCAGGCCCAAAACTGAGGGCCCCCGCAATGGAAAGCAGATGGCCAGTCTTCTGATGGCAGCCGGCTGCAGTCGGCAGTCCAGGAGAGGAAACTTCTTATTCGCCGTCATCCATCATCGGGGCAGGGAGAAGGGGGAGAGGATGGGTGTGTGTGTGTGTGTGTGTGTGTGTGTAGGGGGGGGACAGAGCAATGCCTGACACTCTGTATCTGGCCTCTTTCAAATGCCTTCACATGGCACATTCGTGGCTCTCACTCATACACACATGTACTCACACGAGTTAGGGCCTTTTCTCGTGACCATTCACAACCACTCGCACACACTCACAGACACACTCTGGCTAGTGAATATATTCTGGCTCATGGTATTACTGCTCATATTATTCCTTTCAGCAACGGGTTGGTTGTGAAACGTCTTTTCTGGTTGACCTTCCCTCCTGTGAGAGAGAAAGACAGAGAGAGAATGTGAGTGTGTCTCTTTGTGTTCTTCAGTCCCTACAATTCACTGTTTTTGGTCATCTAATTTGGCCAGTGGTGTCCATGCAGTCCTGTCATTACAGCCCTCCCGGTCCTGCAGAATTAAGTACAAAGAGAAGAAGAAGACGAAAAGTAAGACAGAAAGTGAACATAGTGACTAATCTACCTGACAGCTGAGGATCATTAATCACTGTCAGACTTGAAAGGGGAGAAGGGAGGACAAGGTAGAGAAGGTGGGGGTGCCATTTGATGTGGATACACACACACACACACACACACACACAGAATTGCCCTCTCTCTTATCCACACACTCTGCTTAACACATTCTTTCGCAGACCTCCTGTGTCTTTCTCCCTCCGTTCAATTCAGTTATTTCTCACGAGAAATGAACATTAAAATAGGGCTGAATAAAAATTATATAATGAAAGGAAAAAGTAGAGGGAAAAAATGCATGCACATTGCAGGTCCCTCGCGTCTGCGAGCTGCTGACACTAATAAGGGCTGTTCAGGGTTTGACTCCATGCGGCAGGCCTCCACTGCACAGCGGGGATGGCCATTCACAGCCTGTCAACTTGCCCCACTGCAAGAGGCTTCGACAAAGAGCCGTAGAATGTGGGACTCTCACAAAGGAGATGACAGCGACATATTGACTTCAAATCTCAGGCATGCAGGCACAAAAAGACAGGCACACACATCCTTGTCATGCTCCTGTCCTCCTCCCTCCTTGCAGCGGGACAGCAGCTGGCCTGTCCAATTGTCAGTCACACTGATGAGACTGCTCCTCTATGGCCAGTTCCTGCGTCCTTCCCGAGCGCCTCCACTATCTCTGTTTTCAGTTTTTAAGACAACAACATGACACAATATGGCAAAACATTATTTATTTATGCTGACATTTAAATGATAACAGTTTATTGATCAAATTTGAATCTTTCTCTCTTAGTTTCTAAGTAATGACTCTAATCAATGTTTTTATATTGGCTTGACTCTGCAGGCCTATTCAGCATTTTAGCATCTTTCAGTTTTTTGTTTTAGTTTACAGTTGCAACATTTTTCATCATCCAGCTGATGACATTAACTATGCTCTCTACCCTACAGACTCAATAATGACCAGTGACTGACTAGTGAACGTTCAACAGCTTTGTGAAGAACATAGCTCATAATAAGCGTTAATGCTTCTCAGTCAGTTTAGGCTAAAGGTGCATAACGTAACGTGTCAGCACGGTTTTTTCAGCCTGAGACATTTTAGCCTAACAGGTCATTTAACACTCACTTAAAATTGACAGTGCCTTCACAGACTTTACAACATGCTACTGTAGTTGTCCACGTGATTACCCTGTTGTCCGATAGACAGGAAAGTCTATGAGCAGCAGTATATCATTCCAGAGTTATATTTGAGTTACTTTACTATGTTTTTATTACAATACATTTCAGAGGAGACATTGTGCTTTTTACTGCAGTTACTGATAAATATTTCAAATATCATCAGCTAATGTTACAGCTTCAACCATCTGGTATGAAAGATTCGTTAGGTTTAACTGGACCTTGACCAACTGCAACATTAAAATGATGCTTGTGTCTTACAGAATGTAACAGTAATTACACTTCAGCATCTAGTCATTCACACACTTTGGACCTTTATGTAAGTACATCGCAACAAAATATTTTAAAATTATTGGGCGTCTGCTTAGATCAGAATGACCGGAATACTTCTTTCAACAGCGAATATTTAAAACTTGGAACAGTGCTGCACAACATTTTAAATGTTAAATTAACAGTAGACGACAAGGCAGTAGAGAAGAATTTCAGAGCCGTTCATGGAGAAAAGACATCTTGTATATTCCACACTTTGTTTTCTCCCTGCAGCAGCCAGGATTCCAAGTCCTAGACACATGTCAGGTTAATTGGTAAATCTAAATTGCCCATAGATGTGAATGTGAGTGTGAATGATTTTCTGTCCCTCTCTATCAGTCCTGTGATAGACTGGTGATATGTCTACGGTGTACCCTGCCTTTCACACACTGACAGCTGAGATAGGCTCCAGCACTCCTGCGGCCCTTGAGACAACAAGCGGTTAGGGTAATGAATGAATGGATGAATTTTGCTGTGCTTTGGGCGTTAGGCTCCTGTGTCAGTGTGGTACTTCTCTAGCAGCAGCCCAATGGCTTTACGAGCCCTGTTTCAAAGAAGTGACATTATTGGTTTCTTTCCACCTGCTCCATCGGGTTGCTGAAGCTGGACTTCAGCAACCCGATGGAGTCTATTTGAAGTAGAGTTACAAATAGACATCAAACATATTGAATAGAAAAAGCATTCAACACACTCTGCAGTGGAGATGGTCACTTGTAGCCCACAACACTTCCCAGAATTCCACCGCTGGCAGTATAAAGACTTAAATGTAACCCATTACAGACAATATAATGATTTTGTTTTACTCGTGCAGTTAACTCAGCACCAAAACAGCCATCACTGATCGCCTCCACTTGGTGTTAGAGCATTTTTACACCACAATGAAGCAAATACAATTTACAGTACATGGACAATCAGTTCAATTTCCATATTTTAGCAATATTCCTGTCGTCAACCTCAATCCTTACTTCAAGATAAGATAATGATGTCTATTATCTCACTGATTTAAATGTCTTTTCTGCAGTAATCACTCTGAGGGTGATCTTCACTGTGATTATGGCGTATGAGGGTGTTGTTGATCTCTAAAGTACCCATAATAGCACTAAAGAATGCCCTTCCGGGTATCATGACGATTGCACAGCACAATGCTTACCAGTGTGTTGTGTATGTGTGTGTGCTGATATGTTGTGCATGCACAGATATAGAGGGAGAAACAGCAAAATATGACAAAAACAGAGCACAGAGGAGGCTACGGTTCTGCCTCCCACAAATTAGCACAGAAAACCATGTAGTGTGCTAAATGGACAATAACAGGCCTGGCAGCTTGTGATTGCAGGGACATAATTTCAAGAACATGTCCAACTGATGTTGGTTAGTTCCAGAGCTGCAGAGAGAGCATGTTGCTGATACTGACTGAGCCACGGAAAGCATAAAAACTCACATATGTAAAGTAAGGATTTTACAAATGAAACTATTGTGTTGAATATAAGCAAATTGGTGAACAGGCTGTGGTTAGCAGACCTCTAGAATAAAAGTATATATAGTGTTCAGTGTTTTGTCCGGGAGCCTCTGTCCCGGCCTTATTGTGTTAATTGTGATTAATTTTAGGTTAACATCATTTTAACTGCCACTATAATTTAGTTATTTGAGAAATACATGTTACCACAAAAATACTTAAATAAATAAATACATATAATATATAGATAAATACATTTTTTTCTCTGTCTCAGAGCCAAAGTTTACTTATCAGAACTCTTGCAGCCTAAGTGTTGCCATCACGCTCTGTAGAAAAAAGATTTGCCACTTCACAAATAGAATGAATGAGTTTTGGCTGCGTTACTCAATCTGTTTCCAGCTCAATGGCTAAGTCACTACATGCAGAGAGCAAGCTCAGTATGTTCTGAGATGGACATTTAATGGACTGCATTGGAGGTCTATAAGAAGAGCAGTATGAAAACTGCAGAGAAATAAAAGAGAGAGAGAGAGAGAGAGAGAGAGACAGACCGCAGAGCTCACGCTCCCGTACTGGGTGGCAGAGCTGATTCAACAGCGGACAGAACCGGAGCAGGATCATCTGTCTCCATTACGGTTTCTCTACAAATCATCTGAATTTACCCTCTTCTCCTCTGCTGCCCACAAACTCATAAAGCTAGCTTTTCCATGCTGCTTTTGGCATAGGAGTTGAGCGGGACGTCCAATGAGGTGTATTGTGGGTGGTCGCAGGGAGTACAGACCAGTGCATACAGACACACATTTACCGCATACTATTCAGTTTCGGTGAGGTCGACCACATAACTGCTATTCTTACCAGAACGATACATTTGCAGCTGAATAAATGCTGCTGTAAGGAAAACATGGGTGTGGGATGGCTGCTCTTCCCATAAGCCCTTTCTTCTGGGTCTGGGGTCAGCGAGGAGTGTTTGTCACACATTTCCGTGTCTCTGACATGGAGTAATGTAGTTACTTTACTTTACTTTACTTTACTTTACTTTGCTTGGCAGCTTTTATCCAAAGCGACTTACAGGGAGCTAGCGCTGAGTGTCTGGCTCAGGGACACACCTGGTAGGGGATGGATTAGGAGTCAGACAGGGTTCGAACCCACAACCTTCTGCATCCCAGTCTGACGCTTAACCCATTGAGCTACCAGGCCGCCACTTAGTTACTTCTTTAGGTTGAAAATGTAGTAAGCAGTCTGGTTTTGTATATTTTGGATTTAACCTACGCTTAATAACGGGGTTTAGCAACTTAAACTTAGAACAGAGAAGAAGTTATCCTCCTGTGCTTTGATGCTTTTACCTCTTCCTAGAATCTCCCTCCTTATCCTGCCCACTGCACAGACATGTTGATTCATACTCTCTGCTGCACTACTTTAGATGCACGGGCCGCGACGCGTGTAAGACGCTGGCTACATCTGAACTAAATGTTGAATTTTGCGTATTTTTCTGTGTTTTCAGCCAAACTCACTGTGACTCAGGGCTGTCAGAACTGCTAATGCACCTTAATAATGTGATGGTCTTGTGGAAAAATGTTCTGCTGTTAAATACAACTCCTGTGTTTTTGCTCCAGTAAAAGCAAAAACACAAACTGGGAAATGAAAAGTTCTATACTGTATAAAATCTTTCTTCAATTTCAGGACCCCTAAGGCCAATATTATGTATTCAGTGGAGAAATTCTTTTGCCACATTAATACTGCTGAAATACTATTTTTTAAAAATATAATTTCTGCAAACATCTGAGGCCCATTTCAGAATTCTGTGTTGCTATACTACTACTACTACTACAAGTCCTAGTACTACTACTATTCTGTGAACTAAAGATGACAATGGCATAACCAAATTGATGAATGTCTGCGCCGTGTTTGTTCCAAATCTTGTGACCAACAATTCAATAGATATTTCAGACTGAGCAAAAGCTGAAAATGCATTAGAAGGTTTATTAGTAATTTAACACCATGTACGACACTGACAGTGGCAGATTTTGAGGTGAGTCAGAGAGCAAACGGCAAACTATCTGAGCTGAGCTGAATGTACAGTCCCAATATAATATCTGCAAATGTTAGGAAGACACTAAGTGAGCAGCTGATGAGATGTGGGTGCACTATACAAACATGTCAAGGTTCAGTCTATTTAAAACGGTACTAACTGCATGGCTCTGAGGTTAGCAGTATATGTGGTAAGTTAATACTCAAGTAAATATTCTCAAGCAAAAAAGTACTTGCTTAAAAAAGCTTGACTAAAAGTATTGCTTTAAATAAGTAATAAGTAAGGATGACAAATTAAAATATGCATCAAAAATTCTTGTTTACCACTGGAATGATTAACAAAAAAATAATAAAAAATAAAAAAACACATTGTAGTAGTTGTAGTAGTAGTGTCCGAACTTGGTGTTGCTGGGTATGGTATAGGCTACAGTACATTAGTAGTCCATACTCCCCAAATTAGTTAATGTGTCCTCTCAACCACATGCAGTCAGCGCTGAACGTTTACTTTTTACTTACTTTACTTAGTTACAGCACATTTTCTCACCTTAACGTCTGCTGAGAGTCCCTGAGAGGAGAGATCTTTTCTATAAAGTGTTCCCTCCTGTATTACTGAGATTTTATTGCTGTAGTTCATCATAGTGATACTTAGCATGTGCCTAAGTAACCAGTAACTAAACCTATCAGATAAATAGTGGAATAAAATGTGTAGTATCTCAAACTTATACTTAAGCACAACACGTCAGATTCTTGGACTTGGACTGTGTGTGTCCGTCTCATGGTTTTGGACTCAGGGCTTTAGGACCATGGAGCTATGATAAGTTTGGTTACAGAGGAAAGACTTGATAGTGGTTCTGTAGTTTCGCTAGTTGTGCTGAACCTCGTGCAGAAACATGCTCACGTGGACACTGTGATAAAAATGTATTTTCTATTTAGCTGACCATCAATCCCACAATGCAAACAGTCTGTGCGCTTTCCGTGTGAGTAAGGATATCATTTCCCAGGACAGTGTTTGTCTGGTACAGTATACAGCAGTTCAACACATCTCCTACTAACACACAGTGTAGACACACAAAGTGAAACAGGTGTTTCTGTATAACTGATGTTGTGAGCAATTACGGCACCTTATCTAACAGTGAGGATAATGAGGTTACACAGAGAGCAAATTCTATCATGTCGGCATAATGAGATTTGGGCCTGTGTCTCCCATCCTCGGGTTGATGACAGGGATGGACACACACACACACACACACACACACACATACACTCGCTGTTTTCTTATCTGTCCCACCTCGCATTTCTGCCTGACATTCAGGGGAAATTGCATTTGGTCTCAGTGTGTGAATGACTCTGAGGCTCTCCTCCTCATCCTCTCTGTTTCCATGCCTCCTCTCTTCATGTTCTCCAACAACCCCACTTCTGACAGGCCGTTTGATTTATGACTCCAATTCCCTAGTGCAGACACATAGACGCAGGCCACGCTCCCAACTATATGTATGTATTTTAGTTTCCCCACTCCCCTCACCTCTTATTGGCTGCACTCTCTCCCTATCTCTTGCTCTGTCTCTATCCATTTCTCTGTGTTGCTCTCCTTCTTTCTTCTGCTTCTTCACACGCAAAAACGCACATCTTGAGTGTGGTGAGTGATTATCCTAGCAGGACTGTCTGGTGCATTTCTGATCTTTCTTAAATGTAAATCTCTGTGAGCAGCAGAGAGAGTGTCTCGCCGCATGTGTGTGTGCATGCACAAACGAAGATCCACACGTGTACAAACACAGCACACACACATAACACACACTCAGGAGGTGGAGGGGGAGTGAGCAAGTTTTAGAAAAGCAACGCAAAGCAAAAGCGTGGAGGCTTTTTGGCATTATGTGTCAGGTTCTGCACAAAAACAACTTCATCAAAAGTTGGAGGGTAAAATGGGAACAGAACTAGTTTCGGAATACAGTGACTCTGAGAAACACACACATACACACAGATGGCTCGCTGGCATGAAGATGACAGACTGTGATTAGAATTAAAAAAACCAGGACTGAAAACATAGACACATCCACATTCAGTGCTCAACATACTATTAATTTCCTTATCGAGGGTACATGTCTCCATAAACAATAAAACATCCCAACGTGTCCTAAAGGGAGCCCAGTGTAAATTTGACAGGACTGAAGTACCAATGATGCCTAGCATGTCCTGGTGCTCATTAGCAGGAAGACCTAAATCACATTCCAGGTACCACACTCTCACTCATACTGAGATTATGATGGTCCCTGACCTGAACTTCATCTGTGATACCAGTGCCAATGGCCACACTCCAGTGTTGATTTTATGTCTAAGTCACTCCTTAGTGTGCATTCAGAAACATGTATCGATGTCTGATCTCTGTTCAGTCCCCCATGTCATCGATCACAGGCAGCCATTCATCCATAATGGGCTCTATTTTTATTTGCCTCTCAGTGGGGGACTGGGACCACAAAGAGACATACATGGATCAGACACAAATAGGACCATTACACACAAAATTATCAATACTCATGCCTGAGAAACTACTTTCCTTCTTTTCTCAAGGGATAGCTTTGCTGGATGCCCAATTAGCAACAGCCAGAGCCATTGACAGAGTTTGGCAAAGGTCTGTGCAATCAGTCAGCAGTAGACTGAGTTACATGTTATCATTCTTTATTATGAGTGTACTCAGTAACATAATACCAGTAAAGATGTAGCAATATATTAAGAAGCGTAAAATAAACTCTAAAAGAAATAAAGTATGATTGCAGAGATGAGAAATGAATTTCTCCAGTGGAGACGTTTGCTGAACTTTCTGCTCCACCGAAGAGATAAAAAATGCACAGTGATAGTGTCTGATTAACAACTATACAGTATCTTAATGTCAGCTTTGAGCAGCTAACATGAACACTTACGCACTAAGATCTGGTTAGCTTGCTAGAACAGCAGTTTACATACTCATTCTAGGGACTGCGAGGAGTTTTTAGATCACAGAGCTTTTCGAATCACATGGATGTCTGCACTAAAAAACAGTGAATTGGTTCTACATTGTCTTTTAGCAGAAACATCAGACTCTTCACATAAAACACTAGACTGCATGTTGTTAGTAATTACTGTTTCATTATTCTGCATCAAGTGAATGCTAAACCATTAGAATGGAAGAGCCACAGAAAATGATTCTTGAGGCACACTTAGATGATTTCAGTTTATGTCTGTAGACCAAATTCCTTGGAGTATTCCCTTAACATTCCCAACAGCAGACACTATGTTGTTTCCTCTGTCATTCTATTCCTGTGACCTGCCGGGAGAGACAGATTGAGACAGTAAGAAGAAGACTGTCACACAGACAATGATCTATAGGCCACCGCAGATATGTGGACTCTGCATAATCACATAGTCTCACATTCAGCTGGTTTACCACAGCTAGACCCAAACACACTTTCCCATGGTGCACTCTCAGAGACAAATTCTCCTGGGGGAGCCAGGACATCAAGTTGCCTGTGTTTATGCAGTATGTGACTACTAAAGTTAATCAACAGGGCAAGTCATGTCCAACATCTCGTCTTTCCGGCATAATCTTACCACTTCATTTACTGCAACTTCTGCACCAGATGTGGTTTTCTAAAAATCTACAGAAAATTTGAAATCATGTTAGAACAACTGCAAGAGTTCAGTTCAGGTCTATTATGCTTGAGATGTGGTCACACAATAGTTAAACATAGTTATAGTACAACATTGCATTTGTTCTTGTTGGGCATGACAGTCCCACCCCCAGCCTCTAATGCCAAGGGTTGTTGGTTCTGGACCAGGTAAGGACCAGGTCTGGACCAAGTGGTGCCACTCTGGAATAAGGAGAGCCTTTTCGTGCTTGTCATATTAAACATATGCTTTGAACCAACTCTACAGTTGGTTTGCTGTAAAGTAACTGGTGTTGAAGCTGCCACAGAATCTAAATTACACTCCTCCCCTTTGATCTTTTTACCACCACTCTTCCCTTATCTAATCTCATCTGCTCTCCTTTCCCACATTTCCTCGTTTTTACTCTACCTTTTCAGCTCTACTATCCTCTCTTCTCCTCTCTCCACCTCCTCACCCCTGAGTCATCCATCTCCAGACTGGGCCAGTCACTGGCAGCTCCATTGATAGGGTAATCCAGGCCTGATTAATGACCCAATAATCAGAGGGATCCTCAGATCAATCATGGGCGTGATCAATAACCCCCGGACTAGGCGATCATTAGCCTGCTAGAGTGCATCCTCTATTAGACCCATGGACCCAAACAAAGGATGTAAAAGAAAGAGAGCAGATACAGAGGACCTGTGCTTTGTATTAATTTATTTGATTTCATTTCATAAGACGACGAGGAAGAGTTTCTCTACTCTGCTAATGAGAAGTGCATATATATATATATATATATATATATATATATATATATAAATACATAAATAAATATCGGTCACTGGCCATGTACAGATGTGTCTAAATGTTTGTGTATTTGCAGTAAGTGATAGAGAATCTGTGTGTGTGTGTTTGTGTGTCTGTGTGTCTATCTATTCTGCACAGTTTGTTTGTGACTATTCATTTCTGTGTGTGTGTGTGTGCCAGTAGGGCGTGATGGTGTCTGATTTATGGGCTGTGTCCCTCAGTGCCAGCTCTCCGTCTGCTCTAGCATGGAGGATGAATGGACCTCTGTCAGCCCAGCCAGATCTTTCCTCCTCTCCCACCTTTCTCCCCCACAGCCCCCATCAACTCTCTGCCCACTCCCTTTTTCTTTCCCACACCCTTCCTCCCTCCTCCCCTCCTCTTTTCCAATACCCCCTTGCAATTAGGCACAAATAAACTTAGAGCAACTGTTTACTTGTTCCTATAAATGTTGTCTCTGGCAGCTGGCAACATAACTGATATGGGTAAATAACCTCACACTAAGTAGGGGCTAAGTGATTCGTGTGCATTAGAATAAGCCTGTCTGTTGTCAGCAGCTTGAATGGGGCGTCATAGGTTCTGGACAGGGACAGGGAAAATATTCAGCTGTGGGAAACCATCAGAATATAAGTTTAGGGACTAAAGATATATTATAGTAAACATCTTTTTATTACGTATTATTTGGTTAGTGACTGATCCTCACAGGTACTGTTAGCTAATACTACAGCTGGGTTACAAAAGTGCTTTAATGGGGCTTTTAATCCTATGATAAATGTTTGACAATATCTGAATTACAGAATAGTTCGAGTGTGGAGGTATTACTCATCTTTACTCACGTTCTTAACATGCTCTGTTACTTATTTCTCTTCCACAGCTCACTGAGAACATTCAGTTCATTCAGATGCACTTAAGTAACCAGGTTACAGAGAGATTTATCCTGTTAGATTTTTAAAAATCCAGTTTCCACATGAAGAGACAGTTTCATGTAAACTCGTACCCTGATTACCTGCATTGTGCTTGTTCTGATGTGTATGGGTTAATGGGTTAATGGCTGCTTATCATCTTGCTGTGTTTTCATCTTGGTTGGAGACTTACTCAGCTTCCATGTTGTTTGTTTCTGATGACTGCACACACTGCAGCTCTACCTGTGTTACCCACCTGTGCTTGAATGTGAGTCTGCACTTGTTCTGTTCTGGGACTCTGGAGTGAGAACTGTAATTAGTTGCTTGTGTGATTTCAGGAAAGCCTTTAATTAACTTTTCTTTATTTTACTTTACTCTACTTTACTTTAGGACAAAGCACTGGGTGTCGACCCAGGGTCGATCCCGCCATGTTCTGCATCCCAGTCTGATGCCTATCCCATTAAGCTACCAGGCCACCAAAAAGCTCACCTGCTCGAGTCTAATCTGGTCCAAATAGCCTTTCATCAAGTGTAACTCACAGTCCTCTGGCGCTGCTAGTCAGATTCTTCTTCGTCTGTAATTCACCCATCTAATTTGTCAAACTCAGACTGCAGACAACTCATTGAGTTAAAGTAAACTTTGCTGTAAGCAATAAAACCCTGTTATTTTAAGACAGGATTGTGAAAACGTCTTTTAAGATTTACACTGTAGCTTGGTCTGATGCTTTTGATGACAGCTGCTGATATCAAAATACATTTGAAGTTGCAAAGTTAAATACCAGCTGTTTGTTTGTAGCAGTGTGTGTATATGTGTGTGTGTGTTAATGAGAGACAGAGTGTTTGCATGTGCAGCACCGGCTGCTGTATGAGCTCGTGTCCATACATAGTCTGATGAAGTGCAGCCATACTCCAATGTGTTTTTGCTTATGTCAACATATGTGATATAGTATATCTGCATACATTTGTATTGTATTTGTGTTTTTTATCCATATTAGAGCGTGTTTGTCAGTATGTGTGTGTGTGTATGCACCACTGCTCTCTGATGTAGCAGTCTGCTATGTGCACTCA
Source organism: Microctenopoma steveboyesi (assembly GCA_032359275.1). NCBI lineage: Eukaryota > Metazoa > Chordata > Actinopteri > Anabantiformes > Anabantidae > Microctenopoma > Microctenopoma steveboyesi. The sequence goes on from JAUMHF010000026.1 coordinate 3,221,472, forward strand.
TTTATGTGTAATGAATGCTTATAAGGATAAACAGATGGTGTGTTAACATGGTAAAATATGATCTGTTGCCAGACAATATGGTGGCACACTAGTGTTTACAACACACGCATTACACCCTGGGACAGCAGAGCAGCTTTAGGGCAGCCTGGCATTTCTTAACAGAGCTGAGCGGAATGAAAATCTTTTCCACACACGTTCATCTTAGTTGTACATTTTCTTTACTAGGCCACAGTTTGGTAACTGCCAGAAATAATATTACAAAGCATATTTGATTTGGTTGATAATTTGCCAAACAGGAACAGCTAGTATTTAAAATGCAGCACGGTTCAAGGTGAGACTAGGAATCATGCCACTCACCCACAGGTTTCACAACTGCACCGAGCTACTTGCTTGAAACTATGGTGATCTGAAATGGAACCAAAAACAGTAATATTGATATAAAAACAAAACTGAAATGTGCTTAGTTGATCCACTGTTAATACCAAACATACAAATTTTGATTAGTGCGGCTTGTCGCTGTAGTGTTGCTCCCATTAATCACAAACTGCAGGATTTTGTGGCCAGGGCTGTAAGCACTGCGTTCGAAATCTGTCAGCTGGATTTGATTTATGGTTCACTTTCTTTATGCAGTTTATTTTGTAAACTGTGTAAATAAACATGTACTAGGTCAAACTTCTCTCACATTGTTGTTATTTTGGTGAAAAGTTACAAAGTAACTCTGATTATTTAAAGCTCCTGAAGAAGTCAAGTCAATTGTGTAATGGGTTTGTACAGATTTTGCAAAGCTTTTTGTCAATTCAAAGTGGGTCAATGAAGCTCCCATCTACAAAGTTCAAGTCCAACTGAGCCCAACTGTAGAGTTCCCTGTAAAACAGTTGGCGTGTTGAGAATGCTGTCTTTCAGTCAATCCTAGGAAAGTCCAACCTACGAAAGTTATTTTTTTTGACGTACATTCCAGCAAAGAAGTAAAATATTTTCCTCACCTCTGGGGTTTAGCAGCTTTTCAGTTTTATCTCAATCGAGTGAAAAGTATAAATTGTTTAATGTTTGTAGTGTGACTTGGGAGTTAAACCAAAAGGTTTGTGCTGACTAGGCTAAAGCTGGCTCTATTTTACTCTTAAAACCACCCAGCAGACCTCATGACACACACACACACACACACACACACACACACACACACACACACACACACACACACACACACACACACACACACACACTCCTTTCTCTTCTCTGACCCTTTGGCCTGGCTGTCCATGACAGACGATGACAGCGGCGTGACAGGAAAGGAGGGTTAAAGAGTGATGAACAAACTGCAGGAGGATCCATATGTAACACACACACACACACACACACACGCTCTCTGTGTGCAGCCTGTATTCAGTCTCATGTAGCTGTTGTGTTTTTTCTATACCTTGACAGAGCTGAGTTACTGATTATAGACAGAAAGAATGGAAGTTTGTAACTTCTCATTCAGCTGTGTTTGGAATATTTTTACACAAAGCAAAGCAGGTAGACATGCACTAACTGACAAGGTCTTATAGGCAAATTAATTTAACCCTGACTACAACGACAAAAAAACTACTGGTCACATTATCATCATTATACAAAAATTGTTTTGTGATGACACAGTTATAATTTTGTATTTTAAATGAAAATCTACTGTAGATTGAACATAGACATACATAGTGTTTCCTGACCCAGAAGCACGAGAGCAAACGTTACACAGAAGAAATCAGAGAGACTTTTATAGTAAAACTAAAGAACAAATTAGAATTAGACACAAACATTAAAAATCCACAAATACTGAACTAGAACCAAAATAAGGAGCGATCATCAAAAAGCATCAAGTGTACAAAGAAGTAGAAACAGCTATGTCTGCAACAGGAGAGGATCGAGTGAAGTAAGAATAAACAAGGTACAACCAAGCAACAATGGTTGGGTGGAGGGGGGAAGGAAAAATGGAGAGGTGGCAGACATCTCCCATAACAGCATGATCAACAGGTGTCACATGACACAGAACATTGCAGCATGTTGTGTACTGGAAAGTGTCCAGGCTAATGCCTAAACACCGTTAAAACCACCAGGTGGTGTTAATGCTGTGATTGATCCGTGAGCCACGCCCAAACATTCAGATTGGATAAGAAGAAGAAAACACCTTCACCTCGCGTGATCCTAGTTTAGCAACATATACTGTAATTGGGCCAAAGACAAGACTGTCAGACGATGGATATAAAACCTTGTCTCTGAGAGTGAAGATTCCTCTATGTTACTTTGGTGCCAGAGAAGCAACAGGGGACGGGTGTTTACGGTGATTTAAAACAGAAAAACACAGGCTTGGCTGGGCTGTACAGGCCTCTATTGACGGATGCCAACCCAAAAGTAGCGAGGCCTGGATTCTGTCGGCAAACACACTGACAGTGATAGCTGACAGGGACACACATATCCACACACAGACACACCCTGAAACCACGCAATCTGGACTGATCTCACCCCATGTAGCATTTTACTATGCAATCATCAAAGCACCATTAAATCAGAAGTGACTGCCAATAAAGGGAGGAAATTGCGGGCAGGGATTACGATGTTTGCATGATAAGGGGTGTGTGTATGGGGGGTAGGGGTGTGGGGGGGTGTAATCGGGGGGCATCACAAGATTTATGCAGCATTTACTGTGGAGCAAGTCGTAAAGTGTAATTACAGGGGGTAGTCAACACACCGCAGAGCCGCAGCCCAGCAGGCAGACTAGCAGGAAGGCAAGGAGACAAGTGATCAAGGTCTATTCATCTGCACTGTCTCTCTGTTTGCCCCTCCTATTTTCTTTCTCTGTTTGTCTCCCACACACATAAATCAGCTGCAACAAGTACAAAAATCACTGTCAAAACAGCTGAGCCTTCTGATATGTAGAGCTCCATGGGAACAATACAGTGAAGGTGGAGACTGACCATCCAGCATTCCCACCAAAAAGGAAGACAAAGCAGAGCGGAGCACAAGGTGACCTTGACATTTTGCATGTTGCCTGTCAGTAACACAGATGACACATGAATGTGTATGTGTAGCTGTGCCATCATCATTTGCAGCCCTCTAATAAAAAAGTTTTTACATTAAGCTTAATACGACAGACAAGACTGGGGGCCAGAGAAAAGAAAGAAAAAAAGAAAAGTAAAGTAATCTTGTAAGAAGCTTCGCTTGTACTAAACCTTTCTTCGCTTCTTAACTCTCCACAGCACACATATATCTAACTTTATACGCTATTGCTCAAAAATCTGTGTTGCACTAGACACACCTTCATTATGTGCAATGTAACCAAAAGTGTCCATTTCTGTCCTAAGAATAACATAAAACAGGGAGTGATGAAGACCCCAGAGACTGATGTTCAGATTCAGATTTAAATGTCCTCAGAGGCAGTAATATGATTGGGCCATTTTAGAAACAGGGTAAAAAAAAACATTCTTACCACAATAACAAATGACTCCTAAAGAAAACCGACTGTCATCTCAAATGTTATCAGATCCCTTTCAAGTCCCTGAGCGGGAGCAGAGAGTTTGGGAGTTTGCCTCTTTGTATGTCTGCTGCTGTATATGACACGTGGGTTTGTTTACAAGACATTTTGTGTTGATTCTCAGGGGAATGAGGGAGGAGAGACCGCGTTAGAGAGAGAGAGAGCTAAAGTGAGTAAGCCACAATTTGCAATTGGGAAAATCCCTTGAGATTTATGTCAATGTTTACCATTCCTACTCCAGCCCTTCGCTTAAAGAGGGAGTGCTTGGACAATAAATCATCTTTTTATAAATAGATGGGATGCACAGACTCTTTTGAACTGGGCCTAATTTGCCTGGTAGCTTTCAAAAAGAGAAACCCTCCTGAGTTAGTGTATGTCAGGGGGCTGCGACGTGCATTGGCATAGCAACAGATCCTAAACAGGGTCCCATTGTTTGTGTGTCACCTCTGTTTACCCAGTATGTCCTCCTAAATATAATCCATATTTTGTAGACAGCTGATCAAACCTGCTCTGTATAGAAGTTCGGAGCTGCCAATATAAAAATCAGTTTATCAATAAAAAAAATAGTAAGTGCATAATGTAAAATATTATTGTCTGTTTACATACTCTAGGGAAACCCTCGATAAAAAAGTTAAGCATAGATAGTCAGTGCTGACCCCTTAAGATATAAAACCAATTCAAATTTTCAGTTTGCTTAGTAAAAAATAAATTTATTGTTTGAACATCATAAAGTAGCATAATAATGAGTTCAGGAAATAAAGTGGAAATTAGGAAACACTGTCTTGTTTTTGAGCTCAGAATTCAGTTTGAACAAAATTTGATTCAAACATTGGCAGCCCTGGACTTCTATACTCCTTTCGTTTGAACACTTTAATTGTCAAGGGTAGACACCCTATTCACATATGGAGGCTTCAGTTTCTTCAACACGCCCATTGCAGGGACCCTGGTGAGGGGTGTGGGGTTAGAGAGAGATCAGAAGGGTTATTCTGAGGTCAGCGTCAGTTCAGTAAGCCTTCTTCCTCCTCCTCCTCAACACATGAATCATTTCTCTAATCCCCATGTCCTCCTCACACAGACCGTCCCAGGCTGCACGTGTTGTTTTTCTCTGTTTGCTGTCATCAGTCAAACACACACAGACACGCACAGAAATAAAGTTGGCCCTGCTGTTTAGTAATGTCACAACTGTCAGCGAGCTCAGAGAGCTAGAGAGCTTTCAACACATAAATGTACAGGTAGTGAGAGAGACAGAATTAACCTTCTGTCTGCCTCGTCATTAGTCTACTGGGTGGCAGCTCAGGACCAGTTCACACACACACCTACTGTACATACACACACACACACACACAGAGGGGGCGTGTAGACAAAACAGCGATCTCTTATTCTGTGGAAGGCCAAAGCTCTCTCCAAACACGGCCAATCTGCTGTCATCGCCCCTATTCTCCCTCCTCTGCTCTCCAAACACACGCAAATATAAAAACACAGCGTCCCAATAAAAACAAACTTGAGGAAGCTTCCATATTTGGGCTAAAACAGTCCAGTGGGCAGGTTATCATCATGGAGTCAAACAACCAGCAGATATGCCTTCTTAGTGTTGCACAAGACTTTAATTATGAATCATGTAAAACTTACAGTTTCTTTACAGATTTAAATACTGTAAATACTTTAAGTGAAAACAATTTCAGTGTTTGTAGGGTAACCTGTTTTACTGTATCTTTATGTTATATTGGTGTTGACGAACAAATCTGACTATTGTCTCTGTTACATTATGTTCAAAGATACAATTTGTTTTGTAGAAGTAATTATCTCTGAAAAACATTATTTTCTTTGAGTATCTGGGAAATGAATGCTCACTGAAAATATTTTTAATGGCAGCATTTACTGTATCTTATTCATTCTCTTTTAGGAACAAGAACCGCATCTGTTTTGCAGCAGTGATTTGTTTTTCTTCGGAAATTTGAACGTCAATTTCCAGATTGAACAAACAAAAAAGAATTAGCTTGTTTAAACAGCGTATGGACTGTGTCCTGGTGAAACCAAATGATTGGACTGGATTGATACCATGCGACTAGAAATGCTTGGTGTTGTTCGCTGTAGCTGATTTATCCAGGCAGGGAGTGCTGACATAGCAACCTGTCAGTAAGTTCATTCACTTTTCACAAATTGGGAAAACTCCAACATGTCTTTTGACTTTTAGTGTCATTGTCTGGTGGCACAGACATGTTGGCTCCAGTTGATTCCAAAACAGGGAACCAAATGAGGAGTTTCAAATGTCTGCTTAAATGTTTCACTGCAACAAGATCCTCTGTATTCACTACAACAATGCTCAGAAATATTTTGTTACCCTATGAGTCACAGCCACATTAGGTGCAATCCAGAGAGACTGCAGACATTTTTCAGTGTCTTGCTCAAGAAAACTTCAGCAGGGAATAACGCAGAGAGCATTCCTGCAGCCGGAGAATCGCCGCGTTGCTGAACCATAGACGTGACCAGTGCGCTGACATGCAATGATGACACAACAAATGTAACATGTATAGTGGTTCGGCTATGATGTTACTGTTTAATAGAGAAGTACCAGTATTTACTGTCGGACTGCTTCTGATTGATTGTCTGTCGGAGAAGGTATTCTGTGTCTGACAGTGATACCAGGAGACAAGGCCTCGACATGAACATGATGAATCCCACACTCATTTAATTGCTGTTTTACAGTTCAGTGACAGCCATCAGCTAAATAAGCTGTCAAACACGCGACGTAACGACTGACTTGCAATTATTTTACAGAGCTGAAAACAATGTTGCTTTTTTACATTCCTGGTCTTCAGAAATGTTTTGTCATCGTTCATAGAATAAGTTATAGCTGCAGTCATAAGGGGAGGTCTTATTAACCCTATGTACTAAAATGTACTCTGGAATCGAAGTTTTCAACAGTTTTCAGCAGTGTCAGAATACATGTTGGTGGCTCTGCTACCTCATATTGCTGCAAACATCTTCATTAGCTAACAAGTGATGCATAAAGCGGGAGTGTAAATCTATGCTGTGACTGCAAATCAATAAGTCTTGCCCAATACTTGCGCAAGATATAAAAAGATTTAAAGCCCAGAAATTTGCTTTGTGCTGTGTTTGTGTGTGTAGAGTGTGAGTGAGCTGACACTGGGGCTGTATAGGCACACGTCAATGCAAGCAGAGGTGTAGTTTTACACTGAAGGTCTAATGTAAGCACATAAAATCCTTCACAGAAAGAAGTTTTTACACAAAATATAGAAATATTTCAGGTAACCACGGTGCAAACCAACACTCCCGCTACTACTACACATTGACTAGCGTTGATACCCAAAGTGCTTCCAGGGCTTGAGTAGAAATGCATTCTCTTCACCACTGGTGTAGATATGATGTAAGACATTGATATTTTTCCATGTTTAAGTCTGTTTTAAACTGCTGACAAAAAACAGTTTCAAACTGAAAAACTATATCACTGAATAATTATTCTGTGAAACAATGTGCTACAACAAAAGACAAAATACATCCATGTCATCAGAGTCCTAGAGACCTCTGACCTCTGGTTTAGAGAGGGTCAGTGGGGTCAATAATCATTCCTGGGACAGAATGAACTTAGATATTTAAATTACATATATCTATTACATATCCACTTCCATAGAAATATTTGAAATGACTTGTGCCCAATTTAGTTGTCCCGTCGAAAATAATAAGCAGTAATTGCATTAAGTATGCTGAAGCCAGCATTTGTTTTTTAATAGTTTGTAGATGAAAAGAATTGATTCAACACAAATACTCTATAATACAAACGTTCAGTCAACACTTTAACTGCACAGAGATACTACGATTCTGAGTTTGTCCGCTCTCAGATGACAGGCAGTAAAATGAGGTAAACCTTCTTTCACAGGAGAAATGTCTGTAAGGTCTTCAGTGGTTCAACTATTCTAACAGTTGGATGCATCGTGCATGTACACTTGCAAACACTACAGACATACATGACAATGACTTAAGATTCAAGATTCAAGATTCAAGATTCAAAACACTTTATTAATCCCAGAGGGAAATTGTTTTGCCATGAATACAGCTGCTCTCCATACAAAAGATTAGAAATCCCACCACCATAAGTAGCACCAACAAAATATAAATATAAAAACAACAGCCCTATAGGCACATAAACATAAACAACATGATACTTCCATCTCTAGCGTTGTTGTTATCCCTCTCTGCTTAACACGAGGCAGGGGAGGAATTGTAGAGTTTGATGGCCACAGGAAGAAATGATTTCCTGTGGCGTTCAGTGGAGCACTTGACATTGATGAGTCTCTGGCTGAACGTGCTCCTCTGTCCAGCCAGGACACTGTGTAGGGGGTGGGAGGGATTGACAGTAACAAACCTCCAATTTGTGTTTTCTGAATTAACCTAGTAATAAAATATATACACTACTGTCACAGAGGTGTAAAAGGTTTTTCCAACTCCAAGCCCAGCTAAGAAGAATTCAGTGTCCAGAGGGTAAAGATGGCATCTGTTTAAATCAGTCTTCCTGCTTAGCAGAGCGTCTTTGTCCCAAGATGCAGTGCGTAAAATAAAATATACAGTTAATAAGTCATAACGAATATCCCTTCACATTTCTACTGCACACGAAGCCCTTTTTATACTGACTTTTTTACAGTCGAGGTAATGGTCTGTTTTTGTGCAAAATTCACCTTCTATTGTATGTTTTCTTGGACTTTGATATATTCTAATAGCTGTTTGACAGAACATCAACCAGAAACCTTCACTCAACTGCCAGGACCCACTTAATTTTGCAAACTAAGACAGATGAAGTCTAATATTAACTTTGGCTGAACCTGGCTGAAATGAGGACTGTGGATTTTATTCTCTGTTTCTTACATTGTAGTTGCTCTGTAAAGCATCTAGAAAGCCAGAGAAAGGAGAAATGATACCCATGGCATGTGAAAATAATATCGACTTAGATAAAAACATATGCTATAATATGAAATAGTAAGACAGAGTAAAAGAATAGCAAGAATTAAGCCACTATATTTCAGTACCTTTCCCCACTTATTAATCCTCTCTGTTCAACAGAGACACTGTAAAAGTAGAAAAAGTAAGTTGTCTGTGAATCTTTCATCACTATCTTGCTCCACATTGGTGTTTGGTATTTGAGGAGGAAATGAGAGGAGCAGCAGGAGAAGAAGGTGGTGGAGAGTAAAAAGAGGCGGTTTGTCACAGGAGTCATCAGTAACTGTCGCCACCATGCTGCAGGCTTAATTAATTAGCTCGCTCGTTAGCATTGCTGCCCCCTTTTCTCTACCTCCCTCTCTACTCGCTCGCTGCTCTGAATAGGAACGCCTGATTATTCTGCGCTCCAGTCGCAGCCAATTACAGGCTCCAAATGGAACAACATTAATCAAATCTTTAGTATGGTGGCAAACTCAGAGGTATCAGATTGCAGGGGGACACAAAACTAATATGTCACTGTCACTGGCGGTTGCGCAGGCATTTAGCAGCTAGCATTAGGGAGATGGGTGAGATGGGCTATCGCCCGGGTGTAATATGGAGCCTGATCTGGAAACCATTAGCTTGACATGGCAGCAGAAACACAGAGTCTGTCCCCACACTCATTTTTTATCCCCTCCATGCTTTTTCTTTCCTTCTTCTTAGTCTGTTCATTTTCTTCAGCAGTCAGACAAGGGCGAGAAATATAGAAGAAGAAATTGGGGAAAAGAAAAGTGTAAAATGTGAATGGAAGAAAGGAGACATAGAAGAGCAATGACAGGTGAACAGCAGGAAACATAAGGGAGTGCGAAGTCTAATGGTGAAGGCTTTTCACAGGAAAAGGAAGATAAGGAAAGAGATTTTCTGCCAGTATGGCTGATGTGAGTCTTGCTGGACGAGAGCACCCAGAACTATATGCTGACATTAAGACTACGGCCTCCCACGGAGCAGTACTGCATCTGGACCAGGAGGAGCAAACACACAGGACTATGCTCCAGTCAAATGTGTCTTGCCACCTCACAGTCTTCCCAGGACTTGGTCTGAACTATCACGCTACAGTTGGAGCCTGCCAGAGGACACCACTGCATAATGGCCTCATTAGGACAAATGATTAAAGCCCAACTGAAATGTGCTAAATGCCCGTGTCACTGAAGAGGCCTTTAAATGGGCATAAATAAACAAGAGTTATGCTGAAGGTTTGGGTGTGTACCCTGGCAGCATAATAAATTACAGGGTAATGATATTAAAAGCACAGAGTTGTTAAGATGCCAAGTGGAGACGCCATAAATCCAGACGCGGGCTCCCACTGGCTGTCCCCACACCGAGTAATTAAAGCAGATTTATGAGGCGCATTACATCAGTGCTAGATAGTTCATATATCGGCCTCCTTTATTGGACAGCCTGACAGGCGCCAAAAAATATTGTTTCGAGTTCCCCGGCCCCTCGCAGCAGAGAGGCCTTTCCCGGCACTCCATCTTTTGTTGTGTCAGTCCTGCGTGGTGGTGATGGATGGACCGATCCACTCCTCTGACGCTCCCCTCGCTTGTTCAGCTCCCTCCCAGCCTTCCTCAGTGGGACCTGTGACAGTACCAAAAAGCTTTATCTTTGCATGGCAGCACTGTCACATCCTACCTCTTTCTTCTCTCCACACTAGGAGAAAAAAAGGGGGCAGACACAGGTGTAAGGCTGGAGATGGACAGCAGGAAAGAGAGAAAAAAGAAAATAAAAAGTGAGGAGTGATATCATTGGTACTCTATCAATATAACAGACAGAAAGTCTGTGATTAAAAAGGATGGATATTATAACAGAGCTTCTTAAACTTCACAACCTGCTGTTAGAGCAGAGCTCTTGAAATGTTCAGCACATCAAAACACCCAGGTTCCTCAGTTTTGCATAGTAGATGTTAGAATATTGTAATAGAATAGTATTTCAGTTTGACTTGACACCAGCTCTTTATGTGCAGCATGTTTAGCTTTTAAAAGTTGTATCTTCAGATGACTGCTCTCATAAACTATTCAGTGGACTGCCAAGAAAATGGTAAATACTCATGGTCCCCATAAAAAGAATACCCTCACTTTTCAACTTGTCCCACATACAGTACAGGCCATAATTTCTTTTTGTGATTTTAGCTAAAAAAATAGCTTTGAGTGCACAATTTTACACTAGCAATGGTGAGTATACCTTCACACCTTAGCATTTCTTTGTTATAAACTCCTCTTTATCCAGCCACCAAATGCCCTCCAACTTTCCCTCCATTTCTAGTCATTGAACTCATACCTGTTCTTTGGCATTATACCACATCGTAGGATTCAGCCAGTTGCATCCTAGTCAGTTAAACGATTTCCACATATCTATCATCAGCATATCTAATCTGTTTCACAGGTCAAGTTGCCTATTTATGTGAACAACCCATGCTTGGTGAATCACACCTTCTAGTCTACACCTGGCTCAGGTCTTAGCTACAGAGCAGCTCTGAATTTTGTCAACAATGTCAAGAGAGATGTCGACATTGCCCTTCAGCTTTTCCACCTTTCCCTACACCTTGTGGTTTTCCTCAACAGTCCCCCTTCATCTGTTCTACATTTTGGATTGCTCCAGTTCCTGGTTCCTGCCCGAGGTCTCCTGCCTTAGTTGGGTTAAACTTTATGACTTTTACCAGCTTTGAACTGTACTGATATGACTCAAAATCCCTGCTGTTTAAAATTGTGTGGATGGTAGGACCAAAATAAACAGAGACTGTCCTTTCCACTCCTTCTTTTAAGCTTTAAAAGTAAAGTGAAATCTTTCAGAACAATCAAAGGTAGAGTAGACACACAGACAACATTCTCCACTCACCAAACAGTCTGTCCAGGGAGCCACAAGAGCATGAGAGATTCTCCTCTAGAAACAGAATTACGGACCTAAAAAAAAACTGAACGTGCAGTATGTCAAACAACTTTATTGTTAGACAAATGTCCACAAGTCATTCACTAGGGCCTTCATCGGGTTAACTGTGGATCCAGATGAAGGCTACAATATCAAAGTTGTTCAATATGCTGCAAGTGTTGCTGCTGAAGCGTAGGTAATATTAGCAAAGCAGAAGTTAGCAGAAACTTAGCAGAGAGACATAAAAAGAGTGAGAGGGCCAAGGTTCCTCTGAGTTGTGGTGGGCATCTGACCAGATTACTTTGTTTAGGCAGGTGTACAGTATCTGAGCTCATACTGTACACGTACTCCTACTGCAAAATCAGAGAGGCAGTTTGCAGGTGAATTGGTCTGAACATGGACACATATAGTCTTTCTTTGCTTCCTGTACCTATCCTCATAAAAACGACCCCATACACACACATTTACATAACTGTACATGCTTTAATGGTTCAGTAGTTATGATTCTCTGTACATCACAATAAAATCACTGTGCTCCTTAACTGCTCATGAACCTTAAATGTCCCCACAGGAAACATTTTCTGAGAGCCAGACAACTTAATTGGTTTGGCTGCATGTAATTTTAATAGCTCCTGTAATTAGATTGCTTATTATAAAGACTCAAGCAATAAATCATGTGAAACACAGTTACATATACATTTCCTGCCACTAAAAATGCTCTTCTGCTGCTACTGCACCACTGAGAATCCCAGGCAGGAAACCTTAGCATCCTGGGAAAGAAAACAGGGTGGGAGAAAAAAGAAGTCAAGGCACTGATGTTAATGATCTCTGACACTTTCATTATCATTATTTATTAGGGTTTTTTAAGCAACAGATTTAATCAATACGAAGGGATGAAACACCATTCAGCTAAATTTCCTTTTACATTTGTGTCAGTAAATTTAGCTCCTTGCCAATAACTTGTAGCCTGAAAGATTGGTGAGATTTGTAATTAGGATGAAATAAAACAAACCATAAATCTTGTCTTCTCCAGAGTCTGAGTACATTTGTAATTCATTCACGATTTACTTTTTTATGTCTCCCTTCATTCCTGGTTGGAAACACTCGTCTTGCTCCTTCCCAAAGACAGTGAAACACTAAAAACGCTAGATGTGCCTGACACCTAGCTACAGTTACGAGACTGTAAAACATGTAGTGTGTGTGTTGACAAAAAGTTGCAGTGTACACACACACATGTAAATACACACACTCTCCCACTGTGTATGCCCTTTTCTCCACGGGTGTCACCCTGACAGCAAGACCATCTCCCCACAAGCATCAGACCCATGGTTGGAAGCTCTGCGTGCCTCTCATCTCTGCCCCCCGACATTAACTGCTGTGACAACTCCTTCACCCTGCACTGCATAGAGGCAGAAAGTGTGTGTGAGCATGTCTAAAGTGGAGGTATCTAGCCAACAGCAAAGAACGCCTGCTTTGTCCTTTAGAATAATAGGCCATACTTTTAAAGGTCTGGCATAGCCCTCATTAATTTTAATATCTAATGATGAGTTCATTTATCAAAGAGTAGTTCTTTCAGCAGGTTGGTTTGGGGAAAGTGTGCCAGTGCTGCTGCTTAGTATCTTATCACCACTGTGTGGCAGAGGATCAAGGAACGTAAGGTGCAGATATAAAGATGCTTATATAGTTTATATACTGCAGAGATTTTTCCAATAACCTTCAGGTATAGGTTGTAGGTGTCCAGTTCTTCTTCTGTTGTTAGTTTAACTGGACTAAAACACGAGGACAAAACAAAATACAACTCTGGTATAATTCAGTTTTAACTATTAAAAATGAATTCATGCTGCCATTGTTCATTCTAACATTTATGGTCATTAGTTTAGCTGATTTTTAGTGACATAAGGTTACTTTGTTAGACCTATCTCTGGAAGTCTATTTTAAAACATCTATGGCTCTGTATATGGACTCTTCTTCTTCTTGCTAAAGCACTAGTTAGGATTTTTGATTAACGTGGTAATAAAGTCAGATATGTGAAATCTTTGTTCCCTTTTTTACAGCTCTTTGATCTAGTGCCGGAATCTGTGTGTGAGAGATTGGTCTTGAGGACTGATCTGTGCTCTCGGGTTCCAGTATGAGTAGTGTATGTGTATGTTTTAAGGGCGGTTGGGTTTCTCTTGCGTGGCGAGTTCTATTTTGATTTTTCTGTAGGTTTTTAGCTATGTTATCTGAAGGGAGTGGTTCAATTTTATGGGAGAGATGGATACAACAGTCGCGTGGTTGAGAAGCAGCGTGTCTCTGTCTCTGTCTGTGTGTCTGAACAGGCGGAGAATGAGAATGAGAGCAAACAGCAGTGTGCAGCCAAGAGTAGCACAGCCACTCCATCACTGTGATAGGCCTTGTCATCCCTCTCTCTCTTTCCATTCTCTGCTACTCCTGCACTCTCTCCCTCCCTCCCTTCCTTCCATTCCCAGTGGTGAGGGCAGGGTGTAAAGTTCACTCCTGCCTAATTCATCAACCACCCTCCCTACACGGTCCTGTACAGTCGTTAGCTACCCTCACTGACACGGCACCCCAGCCCACACCCTAGCTTCATTTATTGTCATTTTACATCTAGGAAGCACTATCAATTAATCACCGGCTAAATTAGCCATTGTCCCCAGGATATGCACAGGGCAAGGGTGTTTTAGGTGGGGTTAAACAGTTGAGGGACTAATTGAGTTTGGGGTCTTAACACCACGTGTCCTTTTGGAGACTGGCAGATAAAACAATTTGTTGTTCAGTCATTCCCTTGTAATGACTTCCAGTGATGCTAGAATGAGGGTGAAACTATTCACCAGTCATGCAGTGAGCTTGTGACTGAGATTGTGTAGTTTCCAGGTGTAAATGTGAAGTAGCCTCTCACCAAAACTACGCTAAATAAATAAGGATCATATTCATGTTTGACTCAAGCCCATAAATATTCAACACAATGCTAACATCCTGCACATGCAACAATTAGTAACAAAAAGGTTAATGGAACATGTACGATTAAATCTCCTGAGGATTTTCTGTTTTCTTGAGTAGATAATGATGATTTTAGACAGATAATATAATAAATGTAACAATTTATCTGTGTTCTTTTTGAAGAAGCAACGTTTTTACAGTGAATGTTAGTTCTGGATTATGTGTTACGGGTTGTGGCATCGTGGGTCAGTTGACCCTCAGTGAGTTCTAAGAGGTGCTTCAGGCTCAGTGCCCTTGTAAAGGCACACTTTGCACTACCTCACACTGCTGTTTACTCTCTCACTCAACCAGCTGCACGGTACGTTTATAATACTCTAATAAGTATACTACAGATGAATATGGGCCCCTCACCACCACTCCCTGGCTCATGATTAATGAGCAGCACTTGGAGCTGCATGTGTTGCCGCCTCGAAGCTCCAACGTGTCTTTCCGGACCCGACATTTTGTATCTTCTGTGAAAAATGGGCTTCTGGGTGTCGTTCATTACACCGTTCCACTGCCAGAGCTCGCCCATGCATATTCTTGTTCACTAAGCATCATGCCATGCTTGTACTGTGTGTGGGTGTCCATGTCACTTTGCATCTAAGTCACTTATCACTAGAGCTATCCAGAGAAATGCACAACAATCCAAAATGACAGTGGGATTGTTACAAATGGAGACAAGTCAATAGGAAAAAACCTATGGTGCTCCTGCAGCGGAAACGTTGCATAAGAAGCCGTAGCGTAGCAGGAAAGTAGCCATTTTTTCTGTTGTGCTGGCATGATGGTATGACAATGGCCTAGTAATCATTCTTCTCAAGTTAGAGCTGTAATTTGGTCTGCCAGGGAATGGAGTACATTGGTCTGTAAATACTAACCACAGTCAGTCAACTGAATCGACACACTTGTCCAGGAGCTTGTGTGTGCACACATACACACAAGAAGTGCACACAACCCACACAGATACGCAACAAACTACCATATGTGTTCACATAAACACACACTCACACACACAGACAAATACACTCACTGCTACTCAGCACTCTCTCAAGGGCATGTTCCAATAAAGCGACATTGGAAAACATCCATCTGATGGATTGGACCTGGAGAAGGCAGCACAGGCAAATCCCCTAATGTAGCATAAATAAGGCTGCCGAGCTCCAATCGCTCTCTACAGACAATGTAAATTATATTGTCAGGCACAGTCACGTCCCCACTTGCTGTGCAGCTAACAAGAGTCACAAGCCAAAGCTTGAGAAGAAGAGGTGGAGCTACCAGTGGGAAGGAACAGGAGAATTAATTAAAGTGGCAACCTTGCCACACCACACACACACATGGATGCACACAAATATAAACAGATGCATTCACACAGCCAGCCATACATAGAGCTAGTGTATGCGGGTTTGATTTATTTCCCTTGCTCCTGTGTGCTCCCCCGCCTCTGCTGTGGCTCTCAGTGAAGGTCGACGTGACAGCTTTGCTGAGGAACGGCGGTGATGCTCAGCCATTTTGGAGCTAAGCTCCCTGCATGTCTGCCTGAGGCCTGCAGATTCTCAGGGGGCTAACAAACTCAACACAGAGGTCTATGAATAATGTCAAGTGTGATACACTGACTTCCATTGCTATAGAACTTCCCACAGCTGCCTCAGACTAATTCAAAGCCTGAGGATGAGAGCTTTAGTGTCAGTTTTACCCAATGTGGGCTGCTCCTTGTCTTCATTTTGTCTTCACTTGGTCTTTTACCAGAATTGTCCTTCCTGCCTCTTGTGCTCAGTGCAGCTGTTTTTTGTCAGGTTGTTTCCAGGATGTTGTCAGACCACAGCTGTTCTGTCCTCGCCAAGAACCGTGTCCTCACAACAAGGCTTCGTTGCTATGGAATAAATCAATATGACCTGTCAATTTATTCTGCACGAGTATTATGCTACTCCTTGTAAACTAAAATAACTCACCGTAAAACATAGTGAATACTGAGTGATATGCTGATGTCAAAAAAGCATGTACTTGGTGACAGCAAGAAATAAACATTAGGAACTTCACATTTCTGATGTCACATATATACCTTTTTGATGTTGGGTGCTCATTTACCCATAGGCAAAATTCATTCTGACTGGCTGTGAAACAACCATTTTTTTATTCTGGAAAATTTGTTTGGTTCAAAATGCTGCATTGGTTGATGTCAGTGCACATGTACAAACCATGTCTTGCCACATTGGCTCCAGTCACAGGCCCTGCTCCAGCCCAAACCCAGGTTCCAGCTTTGGTTCAACTCCCTGCTTAAGATACAACTCCAGTTGAGCCCTGGTTTCAGAACAAGCTCTGGCCCCAAGCTCCACTCCTGGTCCACTTTCTACTGTCCCTCCAGTACCAGTTCCAGTCCCAGATTTTACTTTGACCCTAGTCCCATCTGCTGGTCCACAAGTGGGTTACATTATTATTATTAATACTATTAGAACAAAAACATAACCAAAAAAACAACAATGGATACAGTTACAGGCCTGCAACAGACCTCCAGCAATATGTTCACTGCACTTCACAGGTGACTATTTTCACAATGTATGCCAATAGTCTGCAGGATTTATGACTGTATTGTTATTGGCTTTTCAAATGTGCACATTTTGGACCACAGGAAGATTTCCACAACCTTCCCAATCAGACCAGAATAGAATGGGGACAGGGGCTTCTTTGAAGGTGCATGAGCTGAAATCTTTTACTCTCCAGGCCAGAAGCTGTTGCATAAAGAGACACAACGCGTACAGTGTTAGCATTTTTAAACTTGACAATCTAATAATCTGGCATCAATGGAGCCCTGAAATGAAATATAAACCCTAAATTATATATAATATGGCCACTTTAAATATTGCATGTAGCACGTGTTTTTAGAAAACCTTGAGCCTAAACCTACAGTAGACTGTGCAGCCCTTGTAATTACGACGCCATAAGTGGACACATTCATGAGATGAGAAATGCTCAAAACAAACAGCATCTTTCACACACCCGTATTCCCGCAAACACTGGCCCACAAGTGCTCCTTCCTTGCAAGCTACCATGCATAGTAACATCTATGCCCTCTCTCTGTCAAACATTTCCTTCCATAGCTGGCTAAAAAACTGTTTCCCAACGCTGACAGGGAGAATGGATGGCCTCCATTACGCCTGGCTACAAACACATTCCGCCAGGATGAAGGGGCTGTAAATTATCCTGCGAGCGAGCAGCCCGGGCCACAGCCAAGCCAACAACCCTCCTCATTTCTAATGGGGTCGGCCCATCCAAATCCTGCACTGCACTGAATCACACACTTCATACCCAAACATACACTGTCACCTGTGTGTATTTAAAGTATGTATCTTCGTATGCGATGAAATGAAGGGAGGCTTACTGAGTCAAACACCTGGGAAAGAGTCCTTGAACCCATCACCTGAATAGGTCTGATTTAACAAAGACAGGCAGTGTTAATAAATAGCAGCATGGCACAGGGCAAAACAGACTTATGTTACGTTACAGCACAATAACTGTGAGGCAGGCTGCACACTGACAGGTCTATTGCTGTTAAGCTGGAGGGTGTAACTGTAGAAAGATCAGCAGTAGGTCAAATTCAGTTCACATGACACTTGTGTTGGAAAGCCATCAACTAGGACGAGACATTGCCCCGTGGCGTGGTTAAATGCTAAGTGTGTGCACGTAAATCATTACATGCAAACAGTCAGGCTACACTGTGTTCCAACTAGGTAACACTTGTTCTTGTGTGACAGTCTCTCAGTTTCACACTGCAGCACCGATAGAAATCTAGGTCCTCCCTCTTGGCAACAAAGCCCTCAAAAGAGAAATCTTCCCACTTTAACTACCTCTCTTTCTTCTCATGACATTTCATCCGCATGTTTGTCTTACTGTTTCTTTTCATACTGCCGGGAGATTCCTGAGAGGCCAGTTGTTTAATAAATGGGGTCATAAGCTTGGATTTTTTCTTGTGTGTGTGTTTCTACTTGCAATGTCTGGAAGTGTGTTTGTATGCAGTTGTCTATGTCTAAGTGATTTCTATTTTGTTTGTGTTTATGAATGATGTTCTGATTCTCTTTGGAACCTACTGTATTTATATGAAACATTTTTTGAACTAGATCATATAGCAGTTTAAATTACAAACATAAATGAATCAGTGTATTTGTCTACTTTCTTGCTAAATTAATATAGCTTTATAACAGTTAGCATTCCATGTGTTAACATTAGCAATCTTTTCTTAAAGCATTGGGTTTTATTGCTTACCATGAGCTACAAGGCTAGCTTGTTGAAGTACTATTTAACTATTTAAGTAAGAAACTTGCTTATAATTTAAAGCTAATCTGATTGTATTCCCACATGAAATCAAGATAAGATAGATGATAACTTTGGTAACTCAAATTGGCAGCTTGTACAAAAGAGTTTCCACAAGAGGATTAATAAACTACAAATTCATCTTATTAATTATTATTATGAAATTAAATAAAGGTTTAGGCGTGCTAACACACACTTTCACATAGTTGTGCAATCAGACTCTTGGCCACACCTGTTTAGATGAATAAGTGTCAGGATCAGAGAGATTGATCACTTTTGACTGCAGAGGAGCGAGTATGAAAGTATCATAGCAACAACAAGCAACAAGTTGTTTCTATTAAACTGAAATTCACTTTAGAAATTCTTATTGCTGTAAGCATCACTATAAAATATGCTTCTACCTAACCGGTAATGGGATATAGACAGAAAACCTCCCAGACACCATAAGCATAAGTGCAAAATTAAGTTTTCTTATCATTTGAGTGAACTGCTCCCTTAAAAGAGGCAACTTTTGTATTAGTGCTACATCATGCTGACCTCTTGCCTGGATTCTTACCTGAACAACATAACCTGACAGAATAACCCAACTCCTCCAGGTTCAGGCCCTCACCACAGGGCAGGCAGCTGCGCTCGAGGAGGCATGGACCTCTGTGACAGGTCACATTATACCTGGGTAGTGACAGGGGGAAAGGGGTCAACCGTGCTGTCGGGGCAGGGAGGGAACAGAGAAGGTGACAGGAGTGGGAGGAGGAGGAGTGAGGAGGTATGGAGCTCCTTTCATTGGGCCCTTACTTGAGTGACAGCTGCACAGCTGTGACACTAATGGTGCATACCAGCACACAGAGAGAGGTGGAAAGACTACCACAGGAATGTACTGGAGAGACCCAGCACCCATAATTCTGTTTACCCATCATTTAAATTGCAGAATTCGTTTTACCACCTTTTAAAGCTGACATAAATCTTAATGACACAAAATCCTAGCTCTGCATAAACATATGGTTAAAGGTGTTAAATCATGAAAATGAGGTCACTCACTGCAAAAAGACATTGTACTGAATATTATTTAGCAGCACATGCTATACTAGTTATATTAAAATAGTAAAAGCAATTGCAGGGTGTGACATTTCATATTGGCATATAAAATTCACTCAAAGTAAGTTAGAAAGAATTGTTGGTCAAAGTTACCAACAATTATTGTTAAATTGATGCAATCATAACAATTATTAATATTATTAATATGAATTAATAATATTCTCACTATATCTTCGGAGATATTTAGCTGCTGTACAGATAAACTAGCTACAGTGTAGTACAACTATAAGAGCAAGTATGATAATGGAAGAAACAGTCTAAACGTGTGCGTACTAAAATGTTCCTAAAGCACAAGAGAGAGAAAACGTAGCTGCTAATGGATTTGTGGGGTGGAGAAAAACTTCAGTAAAGTATACACAACTAAAAATTATACCTATGACAGTAATTGGGTAAATGTACCTCAGTAGTTTGTCCAAGTCTGTCTGTCTCAGTGTTTGGACTCTCTTTACCTCCCCTGACAGTAGCACAGAGACTGGCCCCCACAGTAATGCCTTTCGTGTCAGCACCATTGCCCCGTCTACCCTGCACCCATTCATCAACCTGTAAATGAAGTAGCAGGTTTATTAGGCTGCGGTAAAACAATCCGCTGTCCGAAGCCAGCATGTGGAGACAGCCGACTCCCCACCTGCCAGGCTCTGCTGACAAAGCTAACGTGTCTCTGTGTTTGAGAGTGTGAGTAAGCTCCAGTTGGAAACATAATAAAGCCCAGTTGGAAATCATCTTAAAGCAAACAAGCCCCAGCATGTTCAGAAAATATATTTACTCTAAATTCTTCTTTTATGATAAATGTAATACAAAATATTTCCTGGTGTGAAACGTGTCTTCTGCTACGGAAGAACTAGGAAACATAAATTAACCAATATGTGTGAGTTTCAGCTCCCCACACTTGCAGTGTTTCTAGTTTGAAGGAAATCACAATAGTCCCAGTGGTTCTGGTTTTGATTTTGGAACCATGTGTAAAGAAATTACTTTTCACAACATGATCATTACATCAGATCTCCTATTAGACTGTTACAAATTAATATGTGCAGTGTTTGTAATGAGTGGTAGAAATATTCTCTACTGGCTCACGTGTTCACGTGAGTCTCTGCGTTGCTGTGTGTGGGCGTGTGTCAGAGGTGTCCTGTAGCACAGTGTCAAGCAGAGAGTGTTGATGGTGATTCTTGTTGACTGGCCCGTGTCCTCTGGAGCCGTCCGCTGTCTTCATAGCGACCTCTCACTGTCAGGAAGTCCAGAGCAACGCCTCCTGGGTAAATACTGGCAATAAACAAATGATTTTGACAGCAGAAGTCATAAGGTGCAGGTATCTGCTGTCTTTTCACACGAATCATGCTACAAAGAAGCTGGCCATTTTAATTCTCTCTTTCCCTTATTCTCTCTCACACATTTGACTTGTTCTCCATGATGACAACCTAGTCAACATCCCCCCACTCACGTGACATTTACACAGTCTCACCTCGCTGGTCTTGTTGCGCCTTCACTAATGACCACACACACACATACACACACACAGTGAGGAGACAGAGATGGAAATTGCTGAGCTCTCTGGGTATGTCAGTCCAATGTGCAGAGACGTTTGTTGGCTCGCCAGACAGAATTACATCAAACAGGATTCTTCTATGGAGGTCTGGCCTCTCACATACACACACACACACACACTTTGTCCTCCAGGTAATTAGAAGCTGGAGGTCTTCCATCAAACACAAACTCACCCTCTTGGCTCCACAAATATTGATAAAGACTCTGTCGACAATGATTCAGGAGCAACCACGCAGAATAAAAGTGTCTCCATCATGTGTTTGCCTTATTTGATTCAGATACACAGCCACATATACACAGCACACACTGTGCATGCTTTTAGGTAGATAAAGGCCTGCAGGTATTCTACCTGGATATGAGGACCTATTCACACAAACACACACACAAAGTGAGTTCAAAAGAAAGGCAGCCAAGTATTAGGCAGAAAGTGTTAGGCGTGGGTGTCAGTCAAGGCAGATCAGCCCATGTCTGTCTGTCTGTTCACCTGTGTGTGTGTGTGTGTGTGTGAGAGTCTGGCCTGCTGTTTGCCGCTCAGCCTGGAGTCTACCCAGGCCATCACTCACACTTTACCCTAGGAGAGGGCGTGGGACAGGTTTTATTAAAACTCTGTCAGAAGGTGTGTGTGTGTGTGCATCTGTCTCAGGCTCAGAAGAGATATCATCTATCCCTTGACATGTTCTTTCATCTTGCCTTTTTTCTTCCTGACAGACACCATTTTGGTTGCCAGTAATTTTTAAGTCAGGCTTTTCTGCAATCCACTGTATTGTGTGCAGCAGCACCATTTCACTCTCATCACCAGAAAAGCAGATATCATAATGTAACATAAATGAGAAGATTGTTAAGGGTAAATTCAGGATTCAGTTAGTTAGTTAGTTAGGTGTAAACACTTCATACACACTTAAAGTGAAGTTAAAAATCAGCTAAACCTAATTATACATTTCGGCAGATTGGTTATGTGTGACATAAAAGCAGTCTCATTCTAAGCTAAAGAAAACTGCAATAGTTCTTAATTTCAGTGGAGTGTGCACTAAAAAAAACATAACTTTAAATATTAAATTACATTTCTGCACGTAGATTCCTCTAAACCTTATGCACCATGCCTTTAATCAGAATCAGAATCAGCTTTATTCAGTATGTTGCACATACAAGGAATTTGATTTGGTCTTTTGTAGCCACTCTAGGACAGTACAGAAAAACAATACAATAAATTAAAGACAAATTACATACAAAAATACAACATTCTTTGTAACAAGACAGAGAGACGAGAGACAGGACAGTGTGTGTGTGTGTGTGTGGGTGTGTGTGCGGGTGCGTGTGTGTGTGGGTGTGTGTGTGTGTGTGTGCGTGTGTGTGTGTGTGTGTGTGTGTGTGTGTGTGTGTGTGTGTGTGTGTGTGTGCAGTGTGCTGAGTTTAGTGCACACCATACCTGGCTTTTCTGTCTGTAGTGATTGGTTTAAGTCTCAGCCACGATCCACAAAGTTGCTTGTATCATATTGTAAAAATAACTTATCAAGCGGCAGTAAGATTGGCCACAGAAGTTCTTTCTCCACGACTGGATTACATATTATTGCTACATGAAGAAGAGCCACAATGCAGCGGGTGCTGTAATTAAAACTCTAAGACAAGGCTTTCCCCGTATCATCAGCTCTCTCACCCAACCCCCCCCCCCCTGCCTTTCAGGCTGCTCGCTCCCATCAACAGGCCGTAAGTTTTTAATCATGTTGAAATGATTTATTTAAACATCAGGCAATGTGTCACCTCACTTCCTTTCATTTTTCTAAATGTTTGTGTTCTTTGCTGGATCATAAATTTATCTTTAGACAACCCAAATATGACTAATTAACTCTGAAATATCAGAACCAGATGTCGAGCTGAGGGAAGTTCTTAACAGGCAGCCAAGAGAGCTCCTGCCTCCCTCTACAGCCCCCCACCCCCTTTCCTCAGCCTCCTCCCCTTGAGCAAAACCAGCCTCCTCCAACCGTCTCCTGCTCTCCACCACAGTTTTTTTTTTTGCACTATCCTCAGAAGTTGAACTATCCTGTTGAGAACCTGCACAGAGCAGCAGGTCATAAATTTGGCAGTGTGAAGTTAACCTGCACATGCCCTGTGTTTACGTCCTCCTCCTTTTCCCCTATGTGTCACTCAACACCTACATCTAATTTATTCTCGTCCCTCCCTCCTCTCCTGACCAATTGGCTCACTTTTCTCACTCAAGCTCCAAAGTTTCAGGTTTTAGTAAAATATTGTCCTTGTGCCCAGAAAGCGTAACCAGACTCCATGTTGGTAAATTTATGCTTTCAGACCCTCAAAAAAGTCCAGAGATTACTTTTCAACTTACTCCTCTCTCTCTCTTTTGCGGCTAATCTCAAACAACTGTTCTTTTTCATGATTTATGTCACTCTTTATTTCCGCCTAATGTCAAAAATGTTTGGATCAGGAGACTTAAGTGGGATATGAATTCTGTTCCTCCATATTCTGGCTCACACAGCGATAATGTTTTGAGTTGGAGCAGTGGTGAAAAATCTTCTGTCCCTGCAGAAATGCCTAGAAAAAGCAAAGGGCCCCTCCAGGAACATTGCTGCACTGACACTTTGACAGTTTGCCATGAGTGACGTCTGATCTGTACAAATTTCAGGACTAATAAATCTACCTGTCAGAGCTTGGGACTTGAAAGGGCCGCAGCCCTGCGGCACAGCTTTAACACAACTTGTGTTGATGAAATTCTGTAGGCTGGAGAATTATAGCTGTCAGAAAAACGCCCACATCAAACCTGAAGCCTTGGCGTTCCTTCTTTTTTTCCCCTGAGCTCTCTCAACACTCATATATTGCTCATTCACCTCCTCCCTCCCTGCTGCCGCTCCCTTCCAGACGTCTCTCTTTTCCTTCCTCCTGTTCTTTCTCACTGCTTGGAAAATGAAACATAGGCGTCCTTTCATGGCTTAGCCACCGTCATTACATCATTTTGACACCCAGAGGACCCCCCCCCCCCAACCCTACCCCCTCAACACACACACATGCTTCATCCTATTTTTTAATCATTTGCTCTGCCAATACAAAAAGTTTGCTTACAGACAATAAGGTGTCAGGGGTGACGGGTGTGCACGTTGGCTATCGTGCGCTCAGCTCTCTCCTGGCATTCGGCCATGATGGAGGACGAGGAGGTGAAGCAGTCCCATTGGTTACATCCTGGATTAAAAATGCAGCCCTGTCACCACAACATCAGAGTCACCAGCTGGGGGTTAAACAGGCTGAAAGGTGGGAACGAAGCACATGATTTCACAATACGGGGTTGTTGTACGTGGGTGATTTAAATACCAAAAGGCCCATAAATCAACTACCCACCACTCCCCTTTTGCCACCACCTCCCATTTCCACATCCTTCTAGGCCCGCTGCCCGCTGCCCACTCCCCCCCCTTCCCCCTTTTCACTGGATTTATTCCTGTTTATCTTTGATCCCGGGCTGGTTTGCTCCTCATCTCCTTTCAACCCGAGCCGATGTATCCTGTGGGTGATAAATCATCAGCGAGTGTTTAGATACTCTGTTGCCGCCACTGATTTTCCTGTAAACATTTCAAGAGGGGTGGATCATATTTGCATTCTTCAAAGTGCTGTTGTCAGTGTTAAAAGTTCACCAGTGTCCTGAGGACGAATGGCAGCCCGAGCTTATTGATTTAAATGTCAAAAGGTGTGGCTTTTGCATGAGGTTGGGACCCTCCTGGTGCAGTGTGATCATTCATTGACAGCTGACTCCTTGGGAAGGTGCTCTGCTTTTATTATTGAAATGATTCAGTCAACTATGTCAGCTAGGTACTATTTTACCTATGGGAAAGCAAAGTGGAATTAATATGAAATCACAGCTGGAGACAGGGTGTCTTAGTGGCTAGAAAGGCTGTCACACAGCCAAAAGTTCACATATTCAGTCCCAGCAACAGCCACTTTGTGTCTGTCATGCATGACTCATTCCTTTCACAGTGTCATTTTAAATGCCTAAATTGTAAATCAGATTGCGTTCCATGACTTTAATTCACTTTGATCCCACCTAAGCTATTTTTCATCAGTCATATCGCATAAAAGAGTGACACTGGAAATGTCTTTGTTCATTAGCCCCATGCTGAAACAGCAGTAGTCATTTACACTACACACACAGCCACCACAGCAATCTGTCAATCCATGTGCTTGTCAATCACTCCCTGTCTCTGTGGGAAGCCGACTCTGACTGACAGCCCGTGTGATCTCTCCCAGGGGCTGGCAGGAAGGCAACAAAAGGCCCGGCTACAGTAATTGGCAAGATAAAGACATCCCGCCACAGCAGCACTGTCACTCATTTGGTTGCAGAACGATGAATCAACATGAAACACGCCGCACCAGTTAACCAAAGGGAAAGTATGCTTGTCGGCCACGCGGTAACCAATCAGAAGGCCAGCTCAGGGTCACTTCGCCTGGTGACTGGCTGAGAGCTGACCTGTTTAAACTAACACACCACAGCCCCCCTTCCCTTCACATACACCTCTCTAACCTTCTCACCTCCACTCTCCCCTCCCGTGTACACCCTGACCCGTGACTGACCTGCTGGCCTTTTACTCAGGTCAGCTTAAAACAGAAATGTCCTCCCTCCCTTCTGTCTGCTCTGTCTTACCCCTATCCTTTACACACCTGGTTCTCATTTCTCACATTTCACTTTCCATCAGCGCTGAGGGATGCCATCTGTCTGTCTGTGTGGAGAGAGAGGGTGGAATCTCTCCTAAAAAAGTTAGGAGGGTTAAGGTGAGGCCTAAAATGCTGTGACTGAGATCAAACATGGTCAATGATTCTACACAGTCTGTACAAATCTGTTTCTTGAGCGAGTGAAGAGTCCCATGTGAGTAAAGCACTGGAGGACTGGTGTCATGGTCCACAAGGTCAGATAGGGTGTCAGTGACTTCTGAGGAGGTCCCATCACAGTGTGTGTGGTTTACTGAGTGTGTCTCCTGATGCCCCGTGTCTGACCTCCCTCTCTGTCCTCTCTCAATCACCTCTGTCTCCTCAGACACCTCTCTTCTCCTCCTCCTCCTCTTCTTCTTCTGCTGCAACAGGAGAGCAAAGCGAGCAGGGGGGCTCCCTCACACTGAAAGCCTGCAAAGAGGGACCCCCTGCTCAGCATGTAAAAGCCTTCTCTCATACATACACACACATACATGGGGATGCCGTGTCTGCCTGCCTGGCCCTTCACAGGATAGTCATTAGTCATCAGGCAGATCAAAGGACAACCCCAGGAAGTGAAAGGATCCTGACAAAGGGGAGTCCATCTGGCTGGCAGGCCATCGCTCATCCTCAGCTGACAGAGAGGCACACTCTGCATCTGACTGCTGCTTCCGCTTCAGGCTCACGCTCAAACCCAAACTTCCTGATGAGAACTTCGCCCCTAAAGGCTAAACAACAC
>JAUMHF010000026.1:3248261-3347354 GCA_032359275.1 Microctenopoma steveboyesi
AACGTGACACATTTAATGAAGATAACGTTTGGTCGTGTTGCATTTTTCTGGCTTGGTACTCGTGCTTTTATGTTAAAGCAATAAGTTATGTTTTACAGTGCCGGCCTTCACTGCATCAATGTTAAATAATTTATTTTCACATAAAAAAGAAGAACAAAACCTGCATAATGTGAGGCTGCGGTATTGCAACACTCCACTTTTGATTGCTCATGATCGTCTGTGCGAGAGTAGAAGACGATTATAGCCATCCAATGAAAATATATAGTCATATCCCGCCTCAAAAACAGAAACGTACACTGTATAGTATTATACTGTTAATATGACCACGATTTGGCAACACAAAATGATACATACAGTAATGGACATCCTACATAATGAATAGAGAGGACTTCACCAAACACTTGTTTTGAGGCTTTTCAGTGAACTCTTAACCCCATTCAAAGGTCATGTGGAGCGACTCAGGCAGGTTTCCACTGGTTCCACTAACAGCTAAAAACACCTACTGCTGATTCATCACAGCTTCAGATTTTATTGACCTTGTAAAGTCAGTGCATTTGTAGTTACTATCCTTAAACTAGCAGCACTGCTTTGCTTAGTGCTTTTTTAGTTTGTCTTAGTTTTGTGACCCTTCCCTTTGGTTCCATATTTGAACTCTTATTTCATATCTTTCTAAGCACATTTGAACTGCAGCTACATAAATAATGATGTAGTGGTACTGATTATAGTTATTATGAATATTATTTTTGGGTGGCCAATAGTCATTTATTCAACATGCTAAGGCAGCAGCAACAAAAACAACAACATGCCATGGTGGCTTGAAAATAAGTGATGGGCATTGCAAAACCTGATGCCTCTTTACCTCCACCATCATTCCTCACCTCTTCCCACCCACCAGCACCCATCCTGGCCTGTCTGCAGGGTGACCCTTTCCCTGCGCTGCGTGACTGAGCGCCTCTCCTGCAGCACAGGAGGCATCAATTACAGGCCCTGGCTGTCCCGGTGTCACTGCTCTGTAATTAATGGGCTCTCCCGGCGCTGTGCCATGGGGCCTGGCCTCACCATGAACTCCACAGGAATTCAGAGACAAACACACACTCAAAGTTGTACACACACAACAAAGCACACACACGAAGTTACACGATGCCTGTGAATCACTGGCTAACACCTGTGTGTGACTTTGAAATGTACACTTAACATGTTACATGCCCACAACTAACAATTAAGAAATACTTGTGCTCCCTTTTGTTCTTATTTAGCCTAAGGCAGCTATGAGAAAAATCACATCACACACACATACAGAGGGCTAGCCCCCTGCTGCCTGCCCCTTCATTTGTCAATCAGCCAGACAAACAGAAGCACAAGGTCTCTCAGGTCATGGGGTCATGGGATCCTGTGATTCCCCTGCTACCCCAGATCTCAACACACATTCAGACACACACACACACACACACACACACAGAAACTACAGCCACAAGCCTGTCAAACTAACCCACAGAATTCTGTCAACTCCTTTTCTGTAACACCCCGAATCATGTTGATTCTGAATCAGTTTCTCCATTTCGCTGTGGAGTGAACAATTCTTCCTGTGAGCTTTTCCTCTTCCCTTCACCTCCTGCTTTCACTTTCCTTTCACCACATTTTCTTTCTTTGCCCTCACTCCCTCCTTCAAACATCACGCCTGGAGCTGACACTGAGCGTGACCCTGCCTTCATTGTTGTAATGGGGCAGAGGCGCAAACACAGGGCAGGGACTGTCACCCCAGTGATTAAAGAGCACATGTTTTAAGTCAAACGCCTCAGAGGGGAGTGAGAGAGAGGGAGGGAGGAGGAACTGAGGAATAAAAGCTTTTTGGAGAGTCAAAAGGGCCAAATGTGACTTTTGTAAAGACTTTTGAATTAATACACTGTGATGAAGGCAGCTTTTTATTAAAATTAAAATCCATTAAAGTCAATGTGTTCTTCAAATAAAATGATAAATAGTGTGTTTAGCAGCTGTAGCCGCACAAGGAGCTTCTGAGCCACTGAAAAGATTCAATTAGTGTGATGTTTTAACAACACATGAAGGTCTAACTGCTGTTTCTAGACGCTTGCTCTAAAAAGTCATATTTAAGGCAAAAAATATACCGGCATTGTCATCTAAGCTCCATAAACCCTAATTCGGACCACCACGCGTGTGCCGTCAGGACCAACAAAATGTGGCTGTGCAGAGATTTGTCCTTGGTGGCTTAGAACGAAGCAAATACAAGAGCAGCCTGTTGAGTTATGACTGCGGGTAGGAAAAGAGAGAGTCATAGATGTGACATTTTGACCATTAGACCTTGTTCCGCAAAATATTATTTTTATTAATGTGAACAGGAATCGGTTTCTCCTACAACACTCGCGAGGATTAAAACAAATAGGCCCATGAAAGCGCCAGGCAAGGAAAGAAATAAATAAATACCACGCCTGCCTCCATATTTCATAAAACAGTCCCCTCCAAGAGCTGTGGGCCTCTGTGTTAGGCGTCCAAGCTAAACACTTGGAAGTTTGCTTAGCCATAAATTAACAGCCTGACAGTTGAAAGTGTTCAAACTAATATGTCAAATCTCCCTCACTTTTTTTCCACCGTTTAAATTCATTACAGCAGTTTTTCTTTCTTTCCACACGGCTTCCAGAAATGTGTTTCCCAGTACCCCGCACTACTCTGAAAAGATAGTTCTGGAAGCTGAAATGCTTCAACTGAACATCACGTGTGCTGACACCAAAATCCATCAATTTCTCTGTGCGAAATAAGCTTGAATTAATTCCCACCAGAGAACAATTTATCTCCATGGGTTGCTGTCAAGGCATTGGGCTCTGAAGAACCTCCAGGCATCAGACCAACATTCATGGCTCATCAGCTCAACAACTTTATTTTTGTTAATTCAGCAGTTGTGTTCTGCTAAAGTGGGATAATTATTATTGACATTTTTTTGCCAAACATGCCAGTGCAGAATAAACACAAATGAAGCCGTTGGCTCAGAGTGTCAGACAAACAAATGTCATGCAGGCCAGACAGAGAGAAAGCTGCTGCATGAAGGCTGCACTAACTATTCCCTGAAAGTGTCTACACATCACCTGGAGGAGCTGGATGTGAAAACCCAAAAACCAGAGTCACTTACTGACATTAAACTGACTTTATCACGTTTAGAAAATGCATGTTTGATAGTTAACCTCTTACTACTTAATTAAGTAGAGTATACATCTGTGTTTTCTTTAGCTCAGCTCACTTGGTCATAAATATTTAATGGCATGGTGAAATACATAAATAATAAATGAATAAATAAATAAATGAATATTGACATCTGTTTTCATTCTTTCTGTCTTTATGCAGCATCAGTTGGTAGGTCCATACTACACTTCTGATCGACTAACTACAGCTAGTGTGTAGAGAGTTTTCATACATGACCTCTGAAATATCAATGTCTGGTGAATCAGGTCCTCTTTCATAGATCAGTGCAGTCATCTTCTAACCCAAGGGTCAGCAGCTCGATGCTTAGTTCCTCCAAAGTTACATGTCGAGGTGTCCCTGGGCAAGACCCGCAGTAGCTTGAGTAGCTGAAACCTCCTTATTGATCCCCAAGGGATCAATCATCGTCACATCCACTGCCACATACAGATCAATTTTCCCTTTTGTGTTTGTGATTGTAAATACATATGAGTGCGCGTGTGTGTGCTGTACCCAAAGAGACAGACACACTAGCATGAAATCCATCAAACCTAATCTAATTCCCCCTGTAATTTATGGCTCTCAGATAGATGCCATGCTTAGCCTAAACAAACGTTCTCCGTCACTGAGAGCATCCTTTGATCAGGATGAATAGAATGTGCTGTCTCGTTGCTGCACCAGATCTGCCCGCTGCTGCTACAGCTGCAAGAATTTCTACTGACACACACACACACAGACGTACGGGTTAATGGTGCTGAAAGTTTTCCTCTCACACCTCAGCACACACACACGTTCCTCCTAAACTTAAAGCACGACTCCGCTCATCAGCTTACTCTGAACTTGTGACCCTGGCTAACACACCCCTCCTCCTCCCACACACCCAGTCACTCTGCAGGACGTCTTTACAGCAGGCCCCACTGGGTGATTGACAGCCGCGCTGGAATTATCGAGCCGCGGGAGGAGAGAGCGAGAGGGAGGCGAAGCTCTGGGGTCAAGCAACAGCAAGCAGAAGAGAGTTCAACATCTGTAATGTCAAACAAACTGACATGACCCCTGTGCAAAAATGCCAGGGCCTCTGCCAGGCCAGCTCGTACACACACACAGACACGCACCTGTTAGCAGCAATGCTGGAAACCACTCAGTTCGGATTCCATCCAAATGAAAACATAATGTTTTGGCTGGGATGTTTTGAAACGTGTGGCGTGGTGGAATGCTATTTAAGCTGTCAGCTACGGGGGTGTGTGTGTGTGTGTGTGAATGTGTGCGTGAGCAGCGTGGTGATGTAGAGTGATTAAAAACGTCACTGCTGGCCTGTGGGATTGACAGTAACGCCGGCTGACTTGGGCACACAAGGGGGAGAAAGACTGGGAGCACTTGTGTAACAGAGACACACAGGCAGGTACTGTTCTCCCGCTGAGTTCGAAACAAACCGCTGTTGACATCCCTGTCACCAACACTCATTTATAGCGCTCAACGAGATTAGACTCAACTGGCGATGGTAGAGACAGAGGCATCAAATTAAGCAAAAGCAGCTGACAGCGAGCATGTTCAGCACGCCGGCTTTCTGCAGGCTGTTTTCTTCCGCTTTGCCTCGCTCGAAATGTTATCTTTCAGCCTGCATTCCAAGAGGTGGGATCAAAGATTAAATTCAGGGGAAGATTTGGGGAGTCTTTTAAAGCACAAGCACACCAAAGAAAAAAAAGAGTTGAACTTTGTGGTGGAGACACATTGAAGACATGCCTGGTAGACAGATTTCATCACTTGGCTTCAACTGTTGCAGACTTTGTTGAGATGACACGGGAGTTATTCATTGCTCTGTCTCTGTCACACACATGCAGATATCATGTTCCCCACCCATTCACTCACCCACCCACATGCACTTCGAGACATCTTATCCCTCACACACATGCACGCACACAAACAAACGCGCCATCCCCACACGCCTACCTACCCATGTGCTTACACGTAGGATTTTTGACAGAGTGAGGTTGTCAGGGAAATGGAGAGGAAATGACACAGGGCATATTTTCACAAATCTCCCCTGTTGGCATACTGCGCTCTGGCACAGGGCCTGTCAGCAGCCTGTCTCCTCAGTTTAGCCATCAGACACAGTCAGAGTGCCAAACACACTGGGACACGCTTGTCCCTAGACAGGAGGGAAGACAGAGAGAAATGTCAACAGAGAGAAACTGTGTGTGTGTGTGTGCAGAGGTTTGAGAACGGGAAATCAAACTGGAGAATGAAAATATGAACTGCGAACGAGCCAGAGAAAAAGAGAGGCATGGCCACAAGAAAAAGTTGAAAATTGTTAGATTGGGGGGTGACTGATAGATTTCACGTGTACAGAAAGTCCAACTCTACCCTGCAGATCTTAATGCTTCTCCTCCAAACAGAAATGTCAAATGCCAGGCCATTATCCCTTTTGCTGCGACTGTAACATACACCTAGAGCTCGGGGCACCATGCGTCACCGCGACTTTGGGAAAGTGACTTTGACGAGTTGGCGGCGAGCCAAGGCTGGCGGTCTGTACATCTACCTGCTTCGCTGGAGGCTCTGCACTAACCCTGGTGGCTGTCTCCCAAAACGCCCTGCTTTGCTGCTGCTGCTTCCCCTAAACACACACACACTCCCCTGCAGTGTGCGCCATCCTACGGCTGCAACAGACACTCTGTTGTTCTGCTGCACACCTCGGGGCTAACACAGCTTCCCGTCATACAGCCCAACTAATTATCTTGGCAAGAGGAAAAACAACAACAGGAGATGTTGCGCATATTCTAAACAAAAGCTGAGACCATGTATCATGGGTGACAGGCATAGCAAAGGCCATGGATGTTCAGAATATTGCAGCAGTTATATTAAAGCAGGTGCTTAAATTGTTGGACTAAGAGCCTATGAGACAACTGTACAATACCCCAGGAACGACTGATTGGTTAATCCTAATTTAAAATGTTGCTACTGTTTGTTGTATCATCTTTTTTTCTGCTGTAACAATACCCGCAGCAAATCAGAGCAAATACATTAGCAAACTGCACAAGTTGTCAGCATTAAAACAAAAGCTATGACCAAAGGTGCTGTTCTACGCTAGAACGGAGGTTGATGTGGAGCATAGGTGGGGTTAATCTTCTGTGTACGCAAGGGGGCTTGTAGTTGGACCACTTTCTGAGCTTTGATGGGCATGATATTTTAGCACACTCTAGAAACCTGGAGCAAACTGTGCAACGATATTTTGACACATTTTAGTAGCTGAATGCTGAGGATGTTATTAAAGATAAACTCTTAAATGCTCCTTACACATTGCTACTCTATACTGTAATGGACGGATCACTGTGTCATTTTTCAGGAGAAGAGCAGCAGCTGGTGACATTCATGTTGAAGGGTAAACACTGGAATAGAGGTCAACCCACTGCTGTCAGGCTGCTTGGAAGCCTCAGGGGAAAGACCCCGAGCCAAAGCCACGCTTTACTAAAACCATGTCTGCAGGACAGGGACAGCACCATGAGTACAAACAAGGACATGTATGTCCGCTGCTGTTTACTGGCTGTGTGTTTGTTTTTATCATTCTGCTGGTTTATGCCCAGGGACTTT
The DNA here is from genome assembly GCA_032359275.1 of Microctenopoma steveboyesi. Lineage (NCBI taxonomy): Eukaryota > Metazoa > Chordata > Actinopteri > Anabantiformes > Anabantidae > Microctenopoma > Microctenopoma steveboyesi. The sequence goes on from JAUMHF010000026.1 coordinate 3,255,033, forward strand.
TGATTATCCAGTCCTGAGGGAGCCGTCTCCCTGGGGAGCGTGCATGATTAGCTTGTGGATATAACCTGTCACCGCATCAAATCACTGTACACACACACACACACGCACACACACTGGGATAAGAGATATGGTTAACATGTACTCCCTAAGCTATGTGAGGTCACCCAGTTCTCTATTTCAGAAAAGACAGGGTCGCCACAGAGCCAGCCGAGGCCCTTTGGAAGCAACCAGTCATGTGTGATTTTCCAGTCCAGTGCTCCGTGATGAGCAGGTCTGGCCGTGGCTCAGCCCCCAGGGTCCGGCCCACAGAGAGACTGGCAGGCTTGGAGCATGTCCACCTTCTGCTCTGGCCTTGTCGTATCATTGGGAACGAGGGCTCATCATTGCCTGCCAACCAGCGCTGCAGTCATCATTCTACTCCGCTCTCTTGGCCTCACTGAAGCCCCAGCCCTGGGAAATTACGCTTACCCACACCATTATTAGACTCATTATAGACCCATTTGAGTGGCTTTCAGCCTGTCACAGGCGCTCAACTATGTCTTCAGCTTGACTTGATTTCCTCTGACAGGCTTTTCTTAAACTAAAAGGCTGGGGAGGGGAGATGAAGAGATGGAAGAGACTGGAGAGAAAGAGGAAAATGCATCTTGAAAGAGTCAAGCAAGAGGTTTGGAGGCTGATGAGGAACATTCGTTTGCTTTTATGATGAGGCACATATTGCAGGTTTTGGCGTGGTTTACCATATCTAAAAAAATCTATTTTGCATTTCAGTTGGAGGCACACTGTTGTAAATGGTTAGAGGAGCAGGAAAACTGGCAGGTTAAGTCAATCTTGCTGGTTGTTGACACATTTTTAAACAAAGTTGAGAAATGACCCTCATTTTTGGAAACCCGAGGACTTTCAATTTTACTGTGCTTGGCAACCCAGTGCGGCTCACTTGGATTCCCAATTGCCTGTCAACTTCTGGGTCTGCCATCCATTCATTTCCCAAGTTGTGTCCCCACTAAGCCCTTCGCTACATCTTTCATTCTGTCATCGCTAACATGATAGGCAATTCCCCAGGAGAAAAGGAAACTTCATTGGGAAAGGCTTGGAAAAGTGTGTACCAGCTCCCCTCCATGCTAAACATGACCAGAGCCAAGATCTCTCAATCTGTGACGGCTCATTTGGAAATGTGGCCCCAGGCTCTTGTTCCCTCTCACCCTTGCCAAACACAATAATTCTTTTTCATTTCTTTAGCTCAGTTTTATAATTTTGTCATTTTTCACTGTCAGCTGCACTCTTTTGAAGTATTTTATTGAATTTCCTGCTGGACTCAGCTCTAAAGTCCTTTTTATGTTGTGCCCCAGCTCAGCTCCCTTCTGCTGCTTCACTCTTCCAGTTTACTTCCCAATTTTAAATCCACTTAAAAGAGACAGAAGAAAGAAAAAACTCTCCTCCTACAGTTGCAATCAGAATTTTGCAATATTTTTCATAATTTTCACCAATAATTCTTTGCATTTCACCTCTCGACTCTGTCAAGAGTCGCTGCGGGTGATATCATTGTCATGTCACTGCTCATTTACATCACACTGATTGACAGGAGGGCTCGGGCCAGCTCTGCTTCTGATAATGGCTGATCTAATCCATACCACTGTGTACTTTCTCCCACTCAGCTCCTCTGTTCTTGGCATCGATGCCTTTAAACCCAAAAAGCCTCTCTCTCTCACCCCCCTACATGTGTTTGCAATTCCCCTCCAGGGGGTTATGATTCAACAGCGGCATCATCTCAATTCGTCTCAAAGCATGAAGCATTGCAAGAGAAACTAAAGTGGGAGACAAGGCGGCCCTCTCTGCCCCCCTTTTGGAGGCAAGAGCCTGAGTATGTTTGGTGGAGTTGGACGTGAGGCTCGCTGTTTGGGATGTGGGAGTTTAAGAAGACAGTGCCATGCTGGCCTAATCACATTACGGGTGCCATAGTATGTGTCAAGCTGTCACTTTCAATTTGAGCCATCGCACTGCAGTGGCGGGCCCTGGCTTTTCTTCATATTTCTGTTTTGATTGGGGCCTGATAGTGACTAGGCTGGAACTGGGTGTACACAACAAGAAGGGGGAGACGCCATTCCACCGCACTGAAGAGCCCTGATCACATGTTTACAATTAGTATTAGTCGGATGCAGGGTGTGTGTGTGTCTGTGGGGGCTGGGGCAATCGTTCCCACTGACCTCTTCACACAGAATCACATGTCTAATCTTATTCTTGTCTCCCGTTTGAACTGATGTCATGTGTCTCATAGTCCAATCTGTCACAGTGGTTGACGTGGAGGCCGTGTCGAAAGGCTGCCAGTGGGGGGTGGGTTTCTACAGCAGAAGTCTGCATAGTCGCTCGACTCCATGAGTGGGGTAAATTGAGGAGATACAGACTGACAAGAAGGAAAAAGGGGGTAGAAGGGGTTATGGGAAGGGGGAGATCAGGGCGTGAGTTCAGTCAAAGCCAATTGTCCTCCAATTGAGTGGAATGACTCAGAGGAATTGGAAGAAGTTGGGGCTTTTGTGTGCGAGTGGCTGAAACAGTTGCGTGATATTAGTTGAAATCCCCCCCGTATTTCTTCTCCAGAGAGTCTGTTTTTACAGCTATTCAGATCCAGCCTCGCCTGAGCAATCACTGTCCTCCCTCTCTCTCCCTCTTTACCTCCCTACATTTATCTATCTCTTGCTCCATCTTTCCATCTGTCTCTGTCCGATAGATCATCAGCTTGGAGATAAAGCCCAGCAACCTGTCAGGGCTGAAGGCTTCGAGCTGCTTTTTCATTCGAAGAGAGAAGAGGAGGAGGTGCGGAGAGGGAAAGCGAAGGGGAGAGTTGGTCCTTGGTGGCCATGCTGACATCCTGAGACGCCCAGCTGGGTATCTGTCATTTCTAATGGGTTTTCATCTCATTCTTCTCCACGAATGCAAAACATTCCCCGCTATCAGAGGACGGTTTTGTAGCCAGACGACATCCCACCGACTAAATCTCATCCTTGCCATAGTTGACGTATGATGTTTTTTTCCAAGTAGCTGCGTCTCTTCAGCCAGCAGTAGCACTGTAGCATTAAAGTTTGTGTTATAGATGAAGAATGGGATTATCTTTGTTGGCTACAAGCTTAACCCACTCATACTGGTAATTCATTATGTTGGCTTACAGTAAATGAAAATGCAAATGTGCTAACATAATTACCAGTAAATGTCAGATAAAAAAAAAAATACCAATTCTGTTTTCATTTACAGTACGGAGAGCAGAAGTGATGTGGGAACTTCCAGGTTGAATTACAAAAGCAAGACAATCTCCTTTAAAATACCAGTTTTGTACATTTTATACACAATACAATTACACAATGTGTTTTACAACTTCCTTTACTAGTTACTTTGTCGATTAATTAATAGGAAGCAAAATCAAACGATGATGATGATGTGTAATTATGATTAACCACCTTTACACTTTTATCACTGTGCTGTTTGTGTTTCACTCCAAGTCCCAAAATAGTGACTGAGATCTTTGCCTCTTTTTTCTGTTTAATAATAAACAATGTTCTGTTTAATATAAGTTTTATTACTATGTTTTTCACATTTGAAAGTTTGTTGCACAAGTCAGGACTAGGCTCGCACCTTCGTGGTATTAACCGCATTTGAATTTAAAATACTTGTTTTTCTTAATGGAGTACTTGTGTCCAGAATAACTTTTACAGTGAGCTACTTAGTATGAGAAGCCAACTTTATGACTTCCTGGCACATGCATGCAAGATTATTCCTGTACACAAGTCAACATAATGCAGAATTTAGTGGTTGTTTAACTAATCAGCTACAACAGAAACTGGCTGAACTCAGCCAGGGCAACATGGGATGACCACATGGCAAACCTTGTCCTGTGTCACAGTTATGTACTTTTTAACCAAGCTGTTTTGATGGAAATCACGTGAAAAGAAAATGATAGGAACTAGCACATAAAAAAGTAGGGAACACTAGCAATTAAAAGTTATGAAGAAAGTGTTTTAAATTAGGTCCCATCTGGAAAATTCTTATTTGGAAACAAACTTAATTACCACTGAAGCATTGAATGATGAGGTGTAGCTGCTTGCAGAGTGGTGTAGTTACTGGGAAAAATCAGGACATGCACTTACTTGACATGACAGCACAGAGCTGCCAGTCCAAAACAATGTTGAACAACAGTTCCTAACCCTAACCCTAACCCTAACTGCTCTTTATATCCTCATTATAGACTTTCACTCCTAAAGAATAATCTCCCTCTTTGTGTGTCAGTGCACCACAGTGTCAGAGACAGGTTTATCCTTTCATATACAACTGAAGGACAATCGATGCGTTTCCTTCCTCGTCTTTAACAAATCCTGCATGTCTCATGCCTCTGTAAGACACTGAACAATTTATTTCTGTCACTTTGTTGTTAATGCAACTCTAATCCTCTGAAGGGCAATACATCCATCAGTCATCATCATTATTCATGCTTTTTTTCCCAGTATGATGCTGGCCAAATTACAAAGGACAAATGATGCAGCACAAGGACCTGATTATCCAAATGCAGTTACCAAGGCATCCATATAAGTGCAAGTAACTTGTCAGGCTCTGAGTGTTTCATCTGAGTTGATTTATTATGCCTCATTTACATTCCAGCTTCTCATAGGGCTAATGGCCCATAAATCCTGTGTAGATAATGTCCATAGATTAAACTGAAATAACAGGCAGTATAAATCAATCCCAGAAGAGAATGATCTGTTGTTTCAATAATGTGCACCATTAGTTTGAAAAGCAGTCTTCTGACACACACGCATACACAACACTTTATTCTTTCCTCGTTGTCTTATTTCACACGATATATGTGCAAGTCCCTGATTTTGAGCTTTGACGCATATTTCTTCAGCACGAACAATTCCATGCTGACTCTTTTCACTCATGAGGTTTCCGATCTGGATAGATGACTGTTTTTTTCCTTCTCATTCTGGGAGCACGTCTGAATAAATAACATTTATTTAGCAATTAAATAACTGTTGAGCACAAGTTGTAGTTGCCTGATGTAAAGTAGTTTTTGTAGCAGTTTTTGTGGCAGTTTATGACCACATATATATATTTATTTCTTAGTCTCTTTGTTAGATACAACTAGAAAATATGTGCATTAGGTTGAAGTAGTCCGTGTGATTTCTGTACAGGAATCTGGAGAGTTCAAGGAGTGGAGAGAAAGTCAGAATCTGGTGAGTTTCTCACAGTTTCTTCTTCAAGACACTGAAAGAAGTCCATCAAGGACCTGACTCAGCATTCTATAGCTTCATGTGGGTGCCATGTTGATCAGACAAGGTCTTTGTGAGGCTTACAGTGTGTTGTCCAAGGACACTGACACATGTATTGCAATGCTTGACATGTGGCCCTTCGGGACTAGGTATAGAACCACTCAACTTTGGATTTGAAGACGGTTTGCTATACCCTTGACCCCTTGTTCTAAATATCAAACACTTTTTGACTGATGCAAATAGTGCTAGTGTTGGGCTGGTGCTAATCATGGTTTAGAGCTGGTTAAACTTTTGAACCCTCTAAGAATTCTATCCTGTTTAGGATAGAAAGACACATCATTAGGCAACTTTAAATATCTGGACGCCTTTAGGACCAGGACCTAAACCAAAAGCAACAAGCTTATTTTGTGTTTATTGAAAGGTTCTTGGCCTGGGCTCAAGGATCCACAGAAATGTTTAACTCAAACTTTAGTAGTTTCACAACTCAGCACCAATCACTGCTTAGAAAGTACTATTTTCTGAGCAGACATATTTTGGGGTATGTGACTACGGTTAAATTCTTGGGTTCTGAAACTTATGTATTCTTGAGACTTATCTGAAGTCATGGTTATCATTACCATGAAGATGGAAAAACAGCCATGGAATCACACACACACACACACACACACACACACACACACATTTATTCCAGTATCTAAGAAGCAACTGAAAAAAACAACATGTTGTCTAGTATGAACACACTTAGCAGTTCACAGCACAAGTTGGGGTTTAATATTTTATGAGAGAGCAAAAGTTATGGACTCTAATAAATATGCACACATGTGCTGCTTGTGCAGTTATTGGCACTGGCAGGGCACATTAATATGTCACATTAAAGTAGACCGCCTGTTGACAAGACCTGTTTGACCCTGTCAGTGTGCATACACTCACTTATTTTTATTATTACACCCTCAGTGCCCGAGCTTGTGTTCAGTGAAGTGTGAATACAACAATTGTTGTGCACATGTATTCTAAAAGTCATAGCATTATGGTTCAAACGGATCTTGATATGTGTCAGCCACCAGCGAGAGGAAGCCGCAGCAGAGAGAAAGAAAAGTAAGAAAGAGAGAGACATCAAAGGACAAGTGTTTTCCATACAAGAGGGCGAGCGGGGCTTTAGATCAGACAAGCTCTTCTGTAAACAGCCTCCTCAGATCCTGCCAGCAGGAGGTTCCCCTTCAGCTCGCTGCTTTGTCTATCAAAGTGCTCACATACTGTTGAGGAAGCACTGGAGCAGTGCTCTTTGCCACTTCACCTCCCTCCTCATATAAGAAAGCAGGGCCACTATTCCTGAATCACAAAATAAAGGTGAATATCTCCTCCCACCCATCCCGACATCCACCTCCTTTTCCTTTTTCCTCCCTCCAGCTCGGCGCTGCCTCTGTTCTCCTTCATGTGTTTCAAAGGTACCTCTCTCCAAACTTCCCCCTTCTGTGTCTCCTCCCTCCTCTTCCTCCCTCTGCCACCCTTTAAACAATTGTTTTGTTCTTGGGAAAACACTTTTTTACTAAAGGTATACTCTTCCTAAATTTTTGTCTTTTGACTGAGGCAACTAGAGGAAAGACAGAGAACGAGTGAGCTCAGAAAGAAAGGTGTAACCAGGAAGGCCAAAAGAGAATAAATTCCATGTCCTTCTTATTAACCAGAATACTCTTTTTTCCTCTGAGCTAGACTGGTAAGTAATTGTGGGGCTGATCTTCTTCTGCTTCTCCTCTCTACTCTTTTCAATGGGTTTCAGGAGCCAGCTTTACAAGCTCTTCCCTGCTCTCATCCTCCACTGATCAAAGCCCGCTCGCACAGATATATTTCCCCTCACAGACAATGCCTCTTCTCAAGGTGCTGTCAGGTTCCCTTCTTTGCTTTAATTTCATCTCTTAAACTTTTTTTTTTAATCCCCGTACCCCCTGCCTTCCTTCCCTCTCCTTCTTTTGTGAGCGCTGTCAGTTGTGACAGTTTGTTGCCAGGAGGGACTTGTGGGAAGAGAAGCTAGGTGCACTTTTACAAAGAGCTGCCGCCTGGCTGCACCTCACTCACACTGTCACTCAAAACAGCCCGACTCGTGCTCACACACACACACACACACACACACACAGACAAGGTGACACGACTGGCTTTCACACGCCAGCACCGGGGACATCACAACACCTGCACATTCACGCTCAAACCCACACGGTGAAACATGACAGACACCTTGACCTTGTGTTTGTTGTTTCATGTAAGGTCTCAGCGCTGAAGAATAGAGGCTGGGGAGGTGCTGAGATCAGGCTACGAGCACTGTCTGGGTGTCTCAGATCATAAGCATGAAGGAAACTCGGAGCGACAGAGCCGTGATGGAAGCGCTGGCAGAGTCGGCGCTGACAGGGCTTCGATGACAGACAGAGGCTGACAGACGCTGACATCCTCCTGTCGCCTCAGGGAGACTCACAGCCCTGAGTGAAACCTGAGGAGTCCTCCCCGCAGCAACAACTACCAGCCAGCCCTCGCAAGCCTAATCTCTTAAAGTTCATACAAAGACGTCTGGGTGACAGCAGGGCAGAAGAGAGAAAAAAGAAGACAAGAGGGGTATCATTTAATTTTGTGAAAGCGAAAGATGACGAGGACGGAGTGTGCCTGGAGGGAAGGACTGAGTTTGTGAAACATTAATTACACCTTTTCCACCCTACACCACCCAGCCGTCATCACTCCCTGCCTATCTGTCTTCATTCTGGTGGTGCTGGGACAGCTCGGAGCAGGTGAATAGCTTCATCTGTTCTTCTAAAGACAGTTGTAGGCAAGCAGAGGAATTATTCTGATGCTTTGTTGGAAGTCACCGTTCTTTTGTCTTGGCTTCAACACACGTATTAACAGAAGACACAAATAGATAATATTGTCTGGTGATATTCAGCTACCTGAATGGTTAACTGAAAAGCCTTTATGCTGTAATGTTCAGTCTGCTGCTATGCTTTAGCCTTCCCTTTTGACTTTGCCCTTTCCTTTGATGGTCATGTAACAATGGCAGCCTGTTCACGTTTTGTTCAACACAGTAGGAAAATTCACTCGACATAATAAAAGAGCTCTGACTGAAACAGGAAAGCCATGGAAAATCAGTCAAACGCCGTCTTCCCTACATGCCTAACGTGTCCGAGCCATCTTCAGGTTAGGAGGGACACGCACAGCCCGTTACTTTAGCTGGTTTGACCTCTGTTCTCTTTGTTTGCTGTTCTCACCTGCTGTCTATTATGTTTCAATACAATTGTCATTGTCTCAGCGTATCAGAGATAGAGATAGATCAGATCAGTGTAACAAGGTGTCAATCACATCTAACCTGTCTGACAACATAAAGCCTCGTTATCATGACATAGAGACATGGAGTATGCAGTGCATCACAGGTTGCACCACACCCAATACAGACTCTGGATTATTAAAAGTGACACTTTAAAGTGATAGTTGAGGGAGTCTCTGACTTTTTGTATTTCCTTATACACATCCAGGAACAGGCAGGTAATATTTAGAGGCCTGCTGAGTCATTCTCAGTGATATAAACCACAGTCTGCTTATTCTTTTACATCACTGTTTATATGTTCTTAGTTTTGCTTTACATTTACCTCAGAAATTGGGATTCAGAGCTGAGAATGTTGCCACAAATAAGACAAAACAGTTTTCACTCTGTTGATGCTCAGAGCATCCATCGTGGCTGGTGAAGTTTATCCGACTAGCTATACTGCTAGTTTAGGTTGTTGGACTTGTCCTACATACAAACAGGTGTCTCTGTAAGGATCTCCTCTTTTATTCAGAAACTTCACTGTGCTGTATGCAGTCTTTAGTCATGCACATATCTACAGGCAAAAAGCCAGTTAGAAACCTGCTTGCGTGTGTACACATGGCAGAGACAAACAATGTTCTCCACAGGATACATGTACATGTTAGAGTTTGATCTTTATATCATGATGTGACTGAAACTGTAAAATAGCAACTGCATCAATTTTATAGGGAAAAATATTAATATTAGGTCAATCTCAGCAGTGAGCTTTTTGAAAATGATTTTAAAGTGCCAGCATGGATAGAAAACTGTCTATAGATGAATGGCATTGGTACATGTATCTGCATTAATCCAGATACATTTCCATTCCACATGAGGCCCCCCCACTGCTTCCAGGGGGGCTCCTCACATCCTCTATCAGTCCAGCTGAATAGGCAGCCAGCTGGGTGCTATAAAATCACTTCAAGCGCTCAGTAACCTTCAGCGCTCAGTGTCGTGGCTTAACAGATGATTGTGCTTGTCTTTGATGAGCAAAGGTGGCTCCTCTCACACCTCCCCTTAAAACTTCAAGAGACGACCACTCAGCTCCCAGGAATAAGGATATTAGCTTGTCAGTGGGGTGACAAGTTTAACACAAAGGGGGCATTTGGCAAGAGTGGGTACATTAGGTGAGTCAAAAGGTCAACTTGAAGGAGAGAGAGAGAGAAAGAGAGAGAGAGAGAGAGACAGGCAGTCACATGCTATAAGGCTCACGCTGCTTAATTTTACTGTAAAATTGTACTGTATTTTAATTTGACAGTAAAACTAGTTTAGTTGTGTTTAACATCCACGTTTTGGTCTTACTATTTGAAACTTAACAGTTTGGGCTGTAAAACTACACACGTTGTCTGTATGTCCAATTTGTTGTTTACAGTTCCAGATGTCTTTTTAATAGGCCACACAGACAAACCCTGCACAGACACAGGAAGACATTACTTAGTCATCAACAGCATTCCAGCTTCTCATGAAGGCAACGCAGGTTAAAGATGTGCTGCAGTGCTTCAGATCATATGTAATATTTCATTCGAGGGAAGGCATATACATTACTTTTGGTACAAAGTTATCACGCGTGATCTCAGGAATGCATGTTGAGTGTGTATCTGGACATAATGTATTCTACTCCGTTATTCTACTCTCCTCTTTCCCCTACCTCCGTCCCTACCTCCCAGTTCCTGCAGTGGCAAGCAACACATTACTCTGACTGACAGCTCCAATCATTCTCCTGTGTTTGCTTGGCAAGTTCAAAATGTGACTGACACTCAGCTCATTGGATAGAGGGGGTGCCAGGAAAGGAGGGAAGTGGGCAAGAAATTAAACAGAAAACAAAATCCTCCGTGCATGACAACTCGCCTCCTCCCTCTGCCATCTCCAATCCCCACCTCATTCCCGCCTCCACTCCTTCTCTTCCTCTTCTACATCCTTTTCCATCATCTTTCCATCCCTGTCATTCCTTTTTTCCCCGCAAAATCCGTTTTGATAGCAAATCACCATGGGCCCGCCAAATGACAGATAATCCTTCACAGTTTTATCACTAAACCCTCTTCTTCTTATTTTGTCTCGCAGCATGTACAGTACGTACAGCTGCCGTGTTTGCTGATACAATCTGCCAGCCAACGCGAGCCATGGCAGATCCCACAGAAGAATGGAGGCATCTCGCCTCCACATCCGCAGATAGATTTGAATAATATTCCCTATTTTTTATTTAAAAGAGGAGAGGCATTTACATCAATGTAAGAGCTTCTGCTCACAGTATTCCAGTTTCCTCCATCTATTCCTCGTCATACTTCATTCATCCTGACTCGTGCTGAAATGAGACAGTTAGAATGATACAACAAACACATTATGAATTGTCTGGATAAAAGTTGTGTAAAGTTTAGTAAGTCAAGTTTAATTTTGAAAATCATTTTCTCATAAATATTGGTAGTCATATATTATGTCAAACCCAATTGAAATATTCTTGTTTAAGGATACACTTAACAAAACATAAATATACAAAAAAGTTGTCTGAAATGTGATGTGATCTTACAAATATCAACAAACACAATAGACCATAAAACATAATCATCATCTTTATGCCTTTAATAAATATACAAGTTAAACATAGTAAGAGAAACAGTTTTTCACTAACTGCTTGAACTTTGGCCGCAGTAATCTGAAACCTTTTTTTTTCCTCACAGAACTGTTTCTACTCAGACATATTCCTATGTTGATTTGTGTGAACGGCTCACGTCATGTCATCTCACAGCACACTAAATCTCTCTGTGATAGATTTGCAATGCTGAGGATCATTGTCCTGCTGCTTCTGAGCTTTAGCTCATTATTATGTTGTACCTTTGATGGACTTATAATTGAGAATGAATAAAAAAGAATGAGTTTTCCCCTTCATGATGGTGAACTGTTCAGGTCAAGGCAGCAGGGCAGTCCCAAATCATGACGCTCCCTCCACTGTACTTCATTGTGGAGATGATGTTTTCTTGTTGATTTGTAGTTATCTTTTTACACCATCAGCCCACATGTCTTTGTAATGGTACTTTGACAAACTTCATGTTGTTTGGTTAAGAGAGAAAACACAACTACAATTATATTACATGAACACATCATCCCAGAGGCTTAACAAGGATGACATCCAGCTGGGTTACTGATTTCAAGATCACTGTAAAAAAAATGAAAACACTTGAATTAAAATGAAAGTAAATTAAGTCTTTTGCATCTTACATCTTTGAATTTCCCTGTCAGCCAGCTCACACTGTACCCTGACCCCATGTTTCCTCCTGGCAACCCCAGTCGCTTTTTTCAGAGCCCCACCAGTCAAAGCCCAGACACCAATCACTAACCACCTAACACCCCTCCCAGGTCTGGCTCCAGAAAGAGGCCTCAGCCTAATCCAGGAGAAATAATGCAGCTCTGAAAACTATCATTCGTTGTGCCGACAGAAGCCAACTGAGGTGGTACAGGGATCTCATCAAGATGCCTCGTTGGTGCATTCTATCAGAGGTTTTCTGGGCATGTTCAACCGGTACGAGGTCCAGAGGCACATCCAGAACACACTGGAGAGATTATGTATTGTTTCTCTTCTGGCCTGGAAATGTCTCAGGATGGAGCTGGAAAACATTGTTGAGAACAGGAACATCTGGACTGCCTTTTTGAAGCTGCTGTCGTCGTGATCTGATTCCAGATAAGCAGCAGAAACAGAGGCATGAGCTGAACATGTTTCAGAGCTGACTTTACTGATTCAATTGTGTATGTAGACAAGGGAATCTTTTTCCAATCTGCTAGCATGTTAAGAAAAAAAGATTAATAAATGATCTACATAAAAGATTCAGTGACTTGTCTAAAAAAAGGAGCCGAAATGACATCAAAAACACAACACAAGCTATTGCGTAAAATGCCACACCACCTCAAAGAGGCATTGACAGCCGTCACAACAGGTGAAATGCCCCTGTAATTTACCTGTTACAAGTCAATTATCTGCATTAAAAATGGAGAACATGTTTGGTAACATAGCCAGATAATAACTGATCATAAGCAAACTGTAATTTATTGTTGTCAGTCTCACGACAATTGGGCCTGGCTGCTTCATCAAAGAGAGCAACGCCTCAAAGCGATTCCGATGACAAATACGAGCGGTGAGAAAGTAATGCGAGGTATTAAGCAGATGATTTACTCCGGAAAGCTCTGCCTCAAATAATGGGTCAGCCTGAGGGATGACTCTGATCCAGCACAGAGAAAGAAAGACTACGAATAAAGACAGTAGAGAGTCTCCATTCCTCTTCATTGTTTAGAACATTTACTCTGTGATGTTCAAATCCCCATCTGATGAAGAGGTAAATCCTGCCAGTCTTTTATTCAGCACTCAGTATAAAAGAGGGTGAGCTCTAGGAATCATTCATGCACCTGCGCAGGGCGTAATGGCTCCATCCTTCTCCCTTAGGGTCAAACAGGCAGTAAATCTATTTGCAAAATAACTTCCTTTCAGCTGCTTTATATCAGAGCCACTCTATACTTCTTATACCAATACAGATGATGTCCTCAGAGACAGGGTGGATGTCCAGAAGCTCCAAACGATAAAGTAAGGGAGCGAGAGGCAAAGTGGAGGCACAGAGAGGATCAGTGTGGAGAAATGAAAAGACAGAGGAGGTGGGGAGCAAAGTTAGGAAAACAGGAAGGACGATTTTAGAATTGGAGACAAGTTATAGATTGTGTACTATGATAATAGTATAGAACAGTATATGTGTAATGTGACGACAAATGTGGAAACATTGTAGGAGAACACATAGAAGTGTTCAACAATTAGCTTAAAGTCTGATAAATTTAGATAAAAGGTGAGTCTGCGTTGTTTGAGCTATGTGACACTGTGTGAGTGTAAGCACAGTACTTTCCAGTGAGTGAGAGACACAGTGTTGTGCTAGATATGAAAGGAAATGTGATATATTCTGTGGAACTTTGATCTTCTAAAAGCCTTCGTGATTTTACACAACAATAATTCTCCTCGGCCTCAGCCTAAATAAATGATGTGCGTGTGGCGAGCGTCCAGAATAGGTTTTAATAGACTGATCAGTGCTGAACAGGGACACTGAGGTGGGGCAGAGAGAGAGAGGCCGTGGCTATATTTTTTGAGAGCTAATTCCAAAGATGGGATGTTATGAGATCATGTTACTTGATGTCAAAACAAAGCCTGTAAGTGGAGCGTGGAGTTCTTCTGAGGTTCCATAATACATTTTTAAATAAAAGCACATCTGTTTGGCTACTGTCTACTGGGACCATATTATACCCATGATGGTTTTTAAATGTATGGTTTACGTGTTATTATTATTACGTGTAATTTACTTTATCTTTACTTTATTTATATACTTTAAAAAGTACCTTAGTGTAGAAATACCCAGTTAAAAACAAATGTCATGTATTTAATATGTACAAAAATATTACTACTACTAAATCTACTGAACTACCAAAAAAGTACTTTGGCTAATTTAATATGAATTACTTGCATTGCACAATTTCAAATACAAAATAGTTCTGACACGTAAAATGACATTACAAATAAAGTATGTACTGAGTTACTCTATTTAGCTGCCCTCTACTGAGAAGATCCCTTCCAGTTCCAGAAGCCCTTCAGCTGTGGCCACTGTGCTTTTGCCCAGGGGAACATCAGCAGAGCGTATGTTTGTTGACTTCTAAGGCTCAACCTTGGGCTGCTCTGTTGAAGGACATATTCTCCCTACTTATTACAGATAAACAGCTACAACACACAATGTCAGAACCACAAAGCAGGAAACATGATAAAAATCCTTGTTTCTGTTGCCTTAAATGGTTTCCAGAGATGCAGGGATTTCTGTTTATGTGTGAGAGAATGTGTTCTGTGTTTCTCATTATGGTTTTGTGTAATAAGCAGTGATGAAATCGCTGCCGCCTGCTCCCCAGGTGGGTGCACGTGCGAACACTCAAGGTCCGGCACTTTAATAGCTGCGTTATAGGATGAGGTCACCTAAAAATGAACACACGCACCCTCAAAATGTACCTTATTAGGTCAAGAGTGCTGACAAAAAGTAATAAAGTCGCTAGAAGGTCGATCTCCTCAGAAGGAGATACTAATGTCTGCACTGAGCCCACGATAATAACTTCCTTTACACAGTTTTTGTGTAAAGTTAGTCTACGTCCTTTTCAAGGAGACAGGTTGTTGCTATGTGTCCATGTACACACTTTAATTTTCTCCTGCGTTTCTCCTGCCCATCATTTTCTCTTCTCGACGTCTGTCAGTAGAAGAATTCCTCCCTGCAGGCCTGCTGAAATGAATGACGTTGGCCAGGCCATGGATTTGATTTTAATAGCAGCTAGCACAATCACTGTGAATTTACAGCTGGAAAATGAAAAGAACTCCAAATTTGCAGATTGTCAAAGCCAGAGGTCCAGTGAGCCGTCTGTCACTTTAACTGTGTCTCAGTGTAGTTCACACTTAGTCTTCTCTTCAATAGTGACCATTTCTCTCTCTCTTTCTCCTTCTTTATTTCTAACTCATTTCTAAGTGTTGCTGCATAGCTATCAATACCAGTTCTGGTAATGGCAACACTGGTTCTTCCCTTTAGTCCATATGTATTTATATTTTTACAAACATGAATATTATTTAACACTTTGTGTGAATGAACCACTGTTAGCTGGTTATTTTTATGGTACTTCAGTAGGTCAGATGGTCTAAAACCATTCGTGGTCCCCAGAGGATGAAACCTATTGACAATGATTTTACAATAGATCAGTGCAATCATCTTTCAACACAAGGATCTCTAAGAGAGTTTAAGAATTTTATTTTATTTTTAAGCTACATGTCAGACGTGTCCTTGGACAAGACAGAAACCCTGTAGTAGAGCTGACACAGGTTTAGCATCTGTCCCAACAACAATTTCCCCAAGGGATCAATACAGTATTCAATATTATTGTCATTATCATTATTAAAACAAGTAATTTGGTGTTTGTACCTGTTCTGAAAAGTAGAGTAACAGATAAAAGCTAGAGAGAGAAAATCAAATCCAGTCTACCCTATATAGCTGGTCAATCACAACTTGGAGTAGGTGTCAATATTAGATTGTTGGGAAGATTGCAGGCAAATTAATGGTCACACACAGACAATCATAACTCATTGTTGAAAAGGTGTGTATGGTGTGTGTGTAGCAGGCTACGTGCTTAATGTCAGCCTCTGCTGTACTTTTGGTGCTAATTAGCAGGCTGTTGCTAACTCCCTAAACTAATCTGTCATACATCAACATGTTACTATTATTACTGTGAGCATGTTTGCAGGACTAAGTCCAAAACATCGCCGTGCTGAAGTACAACCTTAAAGAATTTAACACAATTGTAATTCTGTTGTTCATATGCTCTTCGTAACTCGTAGATAACTCTTATTTCTTGACATTTAATTAATCTCTGTGAAGGCTCCAAGTGATCATCATCATCATTGTGTAAAAACAACATGTTCTTCCTCTGTTCTTTTCCCCAACATGTCACCATTCTCCTATATTATGACCACCCATGGTGAATGAAAAAATACTCTTCGAAATATATTATGGGATAAAGAGTCAAGATTCAGGCCAGATTTTTTCCAGATAGAGATTATACACGTGAACCACAAAACCCACGACTTTACTCAACAGAACCTGCATCGTAGGCTCCATGTGTTAAAGGAGTTTGCCTGTCTTTCCTCGTCACTGGCAGCTGGAGGTACTCAGCACTGACTCTAACATGGAGCTTTGAAATAGCAATCAATGCCTTTATACTGCAGGGAGGGCTCGTAAAAGTGTCGTTGGGAGGAATATATGATGTCGTATTTCACCCTACCCTCCCTATTTTTAAACACTGAGTTATGGCTGCAGAAATGTGTACCCATTAAAGGTGATATGATGTATTTTCTGCCTTGTTCAGAAACTCATTCATCAACATGGGCCGAAAAGAAAACTGCACTTACTCTTTCACCCCCTCTCCTTCCTCTCCCATCTTTCCTCCCCTTCTCACCCCGACACCCCCAACCCTGTTCTTGTATGCTGTCTTGAGTAATTTACGATACACCGGCAGTACAACCTTCTGGCAGGAACTGCAAGAGCAGCTTGCTCTCTCTCTCCTGGCAACTAAAGAACCTTTTATAAAAGACCAAACTTGGCCAAGTCATCTGCTGCTGCACATTAAGAGAGGAAAGACCTGGACAGATACTGAAGCAGCAAACAAGAAGCAGGATTTAGCGTCCGGACGGATAATGTGGATACATTGTTTGAAAAAGGTCACAATAAATTGAATTTAGCAAATTGAATTAATCATTTATTTATGTTTTCAATTGCAATGTATTTTCTTGTCAAAGTTAATAAAAAATAGTTATATGTTAAAAAAGTATTTTTCCAGTTCAAAATCCAGTTTCTAAATAAAAAATATTCAGGAATGTTGGTTGCTGGTCTGAACTCTTAAACTGACTAAAAGAAGATGTTTTACTGATTCGAATAACTTGCTGAGAGATTCAGATTGAATTGCTTTAATCTTGTTGTCTGAATTGCCTCCATACTGTGATTTCTAAAGACTCTTGTGGGAACATTAAATTACTATTATTTGTTACTGCTGTATTCCTGCACCTTGCTCATCTCGTGTGTGTGTGTGTGTGTCTGTGTGTGTAGTATTTCCTGTATGACTGCGGTTCATAACCTTCATTGCACGGCATCTTACTTTCTTTCCACCACCCCTGCAACTGGCACACCAGCAAGTATAGCTGAAATAAATCAACAGAAGCTGTAATTATTACTACAAGAACAGAGTCGTTGCTTCTGCTGTTGCTATTGCTATGTTTTGTAGTCATCAAAAGTAGTTTGTGTGTGTGTGTGTGTGTGTGTGTACGTGTGTGTGTGCACATGCTGCTGTTGCAGTTTGCTTCCAGTGTCTGCCGACAGAGGATTAATCTCCCCAGCTGAGGCAGTAGCTAAGGTCAGCAAGGGAAATATTTCATAAGTGTCAGCTTGGCCCGTAGCCCTCAACGAAGGGTTCGAAATGAGAATGTGGTCGCATAACAAACGGCTGTGTGTGACTTTGTAAGGCTCACAAGTAGCACACAAGAGAGGGTGATATATGGCAGTGCTTCACTTTCATGTATTCATCTGAGCTGGTGAATTACTGCTACGGACAAGCATGGTGCTTTGTCACTACAAGGATCCAGTTGAGAAAAATTGGCGGCACCATCTATGTCTGGAATGTGTTTTCCATTACTGATCTTAAACTCCTGCTTTTTTGTATTTGTTTAAGTTAAATTCATGAAAGTACATTGTACATGTTGAAGCAGTGAAAAAAATCACCTTCATGTCTTGCTTTCTGTTGGACCTATGAATGATCTTGCAGATTTTGTCATGCTCCCTGTATCTAATACTCTCACAGTTGCAGGTTGCTCTTCCCCTGTGGTGACCCAGGGTTGGCAAGCACACACACAGACAGATTAATAGCATGGGCGTGTCGCTTCAATAACCGTTTGTTTGATGTGTCAGGCCTGAAAGGCGTTAATTTACTTACGCATTGTTAGGTTTTTAATTGAGTGACAGTATCTCTTGCCACATCAAATCCGTGGCAGCTGACATGACTCTGCCTCAATGCAGGTCTTGTTGATTGACACAAACTGCCGGGCCCCACCCGTCCTGCCCCATCATCCCCAGTGATGTTGGACAGATACTTTGTGGTTACAGTAACCTCCCATAACTTCTGTTATCTGCAAGCTGAGGTATGCCAAGGTGATTCCTTATAATCGGTCATGGGGCTATGTATGAGGAAGTTTCACAACTGTCTTCTTCAAACTTAATTTTCCTGATGGGAAAATCTGTTGTGGTTGTGATTTAAGGACAAAAAAAGGTGTGGTTTCAAAGAAAGAAAGCAAGAAATACAGAAGGTGTGTTGCCAGCAGCCTCTTCATAACAAAGTTTGGATGATGAAGACATAGAGGCGGTGACTGTGAGTGAAGGAAGCAGCACTGACTCTAACAAGCGCGAGGAATGTGCTGGGGAGATTTTTTTTGCATGGCCTGTTGTTGTTCTTTCAGCCAGACCTTTCACGAGTCCAGGTTGTGAATACCTTGATTGTGCTTCTATCAAAGTTACCCCCTTCCCTCTTCTGTCGTCAGACCAATGGAAAATAAAACATCTTTTGATGTCATCTGAAATTTCACACAACAATGCAGGATGATCTGATCTGAGGCAGACGCTGTCTAGCGGTGCCCGTTCTCCCCTCTCCTCCCCCACCACTTCCCTCTGTGCTCTCGATAACTTCTCTGTGCGGAGGACAATAGCGGCTTTTGTTTCCAAGTGTGGAGAGAGGACTTGAGGTTGCACGGGTGTGGGTGGTGTGCAGCCTACGTGCCTGTCTGTGAATGTGTTTCAGGTGTAGTGAGTACAACAAGGCGGAACTCTGCACCGTGTAGGATTCGGAAATAAAAGTGCCAATCTGCGAACACAGAGGGAAGCCTATTATCCCAGAGTGATTATAATGCAGACAGATAGACGACAGGTAGGCAGAGTGGATAAGAGCGTTAGCTTGTGAGACGTGATGAGCTGACAAGGGAGACAATCTACCTCCTAAACTGGAGAGATAAGGTTGTCAGCTGCAGCTCCGACTCTAACACGCGCACACATGCACAAACACAAACACGCATGGACGTACAACGAACGCTGACAGATGATACTGTAAAAGAACAACGAATTACACTTTGGAGATGCTATCACGCACTGTATGGCCTTTCTGTGTTGCTGTGCAAAGGCTACTTTCATCACATGTGAGCACATGCACATTCAACCGTGAAAGGATTAGTATATGTATGTCAAAGACAGAGGGAGAGGCAACCACAGCAAGATAAACGAGGAAGTGCGAATACATTAAGTACACTGTGTCGATATTGTTTGTGGACCTTTCAGCTCAAGGAAATCCTTGTTTCAACATTCTGTCCTGGCTGGAATGTTGCCTGTGAGGCTCTTTTTAAGTGTTTGGTTCTAAATGCCATGTCTGCTACACCCCATGAAACTGTCTTAATCCACTTTTTTTCCTGGTTTTATTACTGCTGGAGAAAACACTTGGGGTAGAACAGAGCCCCAGCCTCAGGCCTCTATTCCCATTCCACACACCCCATAAGTCAGTCACAGATAATTAAATAGGAGTTATTTACACTCGTTTTCCCTCCTCTGCCTCTCTGGCGCTTTTATCATTTCTCTCTCCTTCTCTTTGTACAGTACTACACAGCCAGACCTTGTCAAAGTCTGGCTGACACTAGTGACGGCCTGTAGAAGTATAATAACTTGAAAAGGAAAAAAAGCCCAAAGAAACAAGACTCTTATGAGCTCACATCAATGTCAGCCCCTCATTAAACAATCACACAGAGCATCTACACAATGCTAATCCCCGTGTGTGCCACAAAACGCCTCAGCACTTCCAAACACGGAGCAAAAGACAAATGAGCAGATGAGGATATGCTTGAGCCAGGTTTGAAGAATTCAGCTGCCTAATGTCAGCATTACATATTTACTCTGGAGTCAGGCAAGCAGCAGCTTTTCAACACGGGGATGAATTAGGCCCCGCCACAGAGCTATGGCGTCCATTACAGGCCTCAGTGGTTCTATAAATCACAGGATCACAGGGGCATGTGGGGTCTGCTCCTCCTCACTCCTCCTCTGCCCCTAACAAGCCCATCCTGGGGGTTTTGTTTGGCCGCTGTTCTAGCCAAACCCACGGCTCTGATGCAGGCATGGAAAGTCATGGAAATGCCCCGAGGGCCGGCGGGACCTGGACATGCTGAGAAGCCTCTTTAAACGGGAAAGCTGTCCCCTTAAAAATATCCACAACAGGAAACAGCCATCAGTCATCGACACGCCAAAACAGCTGTTACCAGCCTACATCAAGGGGACACATAAAAGGAGCTGCTCCCTGTTGTTTGAGCCCTCCCTTGTTTCATTCTCCTGTTGCCTTTGTCTGACTTTTTCCCAGTGCCCTCCTCTTTGGTCTCCTTTTAAACACCCCCCTGCCTCCCCCCTCCCTTATGCAACCCCACCCACACTGCAGTGACTTTTACCCACTCACCCCTTTAACAAGTGGATGACTGTGTGATAAACAGGAGCACGGTCGGAAACCTCATAACCTAACTAGCTGTCTGCACTGTGAAAAGAAAAAAAAATCCCCTTTAAGCTCTCAGCATTACCCTAAAATCTCACAGTGAGAAAGCAGTTGTTATGCGTCACCTGTTTTTGTGTCTCGGCCTGAGGTAGCGACAGACACTTTTAAACAAACAGGCCGATTCAAAAGAAGACTGTACTACACTACACAGCATGGCGGCGCGCACGTCTGCGTTCACATGCTCTTGGATCTCTGCAGGTCACTGGAGCGTGAGTGGCAGCGTGTGGATGATGAGTGACGCCTAAGCCTAATGATGACAGGTCAAACAGTGACGCCGATGAGTGAAGGTGAAGTGACTTGATGTTTTCCCCTTGACTGCAGATAAATGGCAGCAGCTATTACAATCGCGGAGCAGAATGATGACTGTGCAGTGTGATAAGACTGGCCTGTGTTGTGAAATGTCAAACGGGTTTACCTATAAAAGGCTTGTTCTGGTTTCTTTTAGCAAGTAATCAGCAGACCATGACACTACTTTAAACATGCTGAATACAACAGTGCTTTAAAAACTTGGATTATAGTTTGAGCTGTTCCAGCCAAGCAATCTGATTAGCTGAAGAGGCGTTCCAAACCAGGATGGAAATCCCCATAAAGCACAGCTTGTTGTTCTGTATGGAAAATAAAATGAAGTCACTAGGCTTACTAATGCGGCAGCCAGTGATGAACTCCATTGTCTTTCTGTTTTTTCCCTTTTATGCTCAAACACAAGTGATGGAATGTAATCTGGCTGCATCTGTAAATACACTAAAAGATAACATCTGAGTTGTTTTAGAATATGTGACTCTAAACACAAAAGCTGAAGAAAAGCTTTATCGTCACAGTAAAATACATAAACAAGCAAATTCACATGATTTGCTTTATGCTGAAGAAATTGAATTAAGCCCTGTAGCACAAGCAGTTTGTTGGGATAATGCAATAAAACTATTAACATACCAGAACTGTCCATGGACAGTAGGTTATTATTGTGAAAGAAATGCACCTATTTACATGATGCTCTTCATAGAAAACTATACAGACCGCTCATTCTTACGTCTACTTTGCATGTGGCTCATGCAGGTCGCTGACACAGATTTCCACCTATGCCTAAACAGCCTGGCGATGAGGGTGAGGTCAGGAGATAAACCGCGCCCCTTCGCCAGTCTTCCGCCCATACTTACGAATAGCGACACTTGTGATTGGACGGTGGCTCATCTCTTAGAAATCCCTCCCCTCACATCGTTAGTATGTGGAAGAAGAAGTGAGGCACTGTGAGGCTGCAGCAGAGTGAGAGAGGTACGCGCACCGGAGGACAGTCACACGCACAATCCTCTGCGGGGATATTCTTTCATCTGCCCTTTATTTTGATGAGCTGTTTATGGTGTTCCGTTTTTGGCTCGAGCTGCCTTTTGTCAACACTGGATATATGAATACTTAGGAATAATTAGCCAAGAGCTTGGCAAAGGATGACATTTGTTCCTCTTTAGAGACAGCTTGGGTCGGACACGGAGGACACGCACTTCGCCAATGTCCGTATTGGATTACCGCACTCTCCTCTGTTGAATTTATCATCATGACTCGTGCTGGTAAATGAATTTCAGCCTTGTGTCCACTCGTTACATGCCATCGTCCCTTCTAGCGCCTCGATCCAGATGAGAGATCGCCCCGGTGGACCTGAACCGCTTTTACGCAGCCAGTCCCCGGAGCGCAGCGCCGCCGACGCTAACGGTGATACACACCGGACAGGAGTGGAGAGACCGTTCGTTTCCACACCCACGTCGTGTCCCCGTCCTTCGGATCCCTCGCGCCAGGCTAAAAGGCTTCCCGTCCGGATCGTAAAGATGTTGACGGCGCACAGCGGCCACTTGCTGCACCCGGAGTATCTCCAGCCCCTCACATCAGCGCCAGTCAGCATTGAAGTAAGTGAATAAACAAAAGGACACTTTGTTCATTGACCTGTCATATTATTTAGTTTTGCTTTCACAAGTTAATCTCGTAATATAAACCACACAGTGTAGGTTTCTGTCACGGTTGTTATGATAAAAACGTGTGCGCCATTTTACGCACAGCGATTTACTGGCAAGTTTGAAAAAAGTTTTACCGTGATTACCAAAATTACCGTGGTCAATATACTGTTTTAATAGTAATATAAGCCATTCGTTTTTCATTTATTCCTTCTTTTTGTTCCTTCTAAACGTTCGTGCATTTTTTATATCAGATATAAATACATAAAGAAATTATGTTGTGGACTTTCTTGCGTGATCTAGTGAACACTTAGTCAATTACAAATTGTTTTAACTAGGGAAATTTCTAATTATTGTTGTAACCAGACCAGTTTGTCTAATGATGCCAAATTAAATGAACTGCATTAAATAGTTTGCTCACCTTCATGTTTTTTTTTTGTCTTCCTCAGTTGGATGCCAAGAAGAGTCCTTTGGCTCTCCTTGCCCAAACCTGCTCTCAAATTGGCAAACCAGACCCCCCCTCCTCGTCCAAGTTGGCCTCTCTGTCCTCCAGCAGCCTAGGAGACAAGGAGTCATCCAGTCGGTCATCAAAGTCTGGAGATCAGCACCAGTCCCTGGATGACAAATCCAGCTTCAAGCCTTACTCCAAGTCATCAAGCGACTCCCGAAAGGATGTTCTAGTGACAAAGGGGCCTTCTGATAAAGCAGCGTTTAGGGTGCCAAATGTAAGCGCCAGTGGTGGGAGTGCTTCCTGTCCGTCCTTTCCTCCCCATTCACAGTCACCGTCCTCTAGCTCTCCTCCCCTGCATACTCAGAGCCAGCCCCACAGACAAAGCCATTCCCCTTCCACGCAGCTCCAGCCGCACTCCCAGGCCCCGCATATGGACAACAAACCTGGTAGCTCAGAGCAGGCCAGCTCGGACACTAACAACAGCAGTGCTGGCAAAAAAGACTCAGATGCAACAAAATCAGGAATGGATGGAGCTCAGTTAGCAAACTCCAGTCACATACGTGCCAGCGCCAACTCCAGCAATGCCAGCTCTGCCAGCAGCCCACGGCCAGAGAGCAAAGCTGACCCGCAGGCCTCTTCACAGCCTGGCCTGGGCTCCGGGCACATCGCCCCAGTGTCTCCTTTTAAACCAGGACATTCTGTCTTCCCCTTGCCTCCTGCTACCATGGGCTACCATGGTTCTGTTGTGGGGGCCTACGCAGGCTACCCCTCCCAGTTTGTTCCTGGTTTGGATCCTACCAAGTCTAGTTTGGGCCTAGGAATACCGGGGAAACACACTAGTTCCAGCCCACTCACTGGAGCCTCACCTCCATCCCTAATGCAGGGCTTATGTCGGGACCCTTACTGTTTGACCTATCCCAATGCACCGCACCTAGGAGGCAGTAACTGTTCCACCTGTGTTCATGACCCCTCAAGCCTCAAGTCTGGCTTTCCCCTGGTTTACCCTTCACACCACCTCCACTCCCTGCACCCCAGCTCCTTGTCTTCAAGCTCCACTCCCTCCCTCTCCCACCCCCTCTACACTTATGGTTTCATGCTTCCCAACGAACCCCTGCCTCATGCCTGTAACTGGGTGTCTGTAGGAGGTCCCTGTGACAAGCGTTTTGCCACATCTGAGGAGCTACTAGCCCACTTACGTACCCATACAGCCCTGCCAGGCATGGTTGAAAGCAAGCTGTTGGCAGCCTATCCTTCATCAGTCTCATCGACAGCCTCCTGCCACCTCCATTTGCCCCCACCCAGTAGTCCAGGTACTCTGCCCAGCTCTTTCTCGCTCCGAGGCTCTCCTGGTTTGGGCTTGGCCCGCTACCATCCCTACAGCAAATCTCACCTGCCCGCAGCCCCAGGACTTCCTATGCCATCTCTCTCCTCTTCCTCAGCCTATTACTCCCCCTATGCCCTCTACAGTCAGAGACTGGGCTCAGCCTCAGCCCTTGGATACCAGTGATATTTGAAATAGCGTTGACGCCCACAGACTGCAGGCACCAGCTTGGACTCCAGAGCAGCCCTCAAGATGGATTCTTGAGAATGGGGTCATCACCAGTACAGGGCACCATGCCTGCCTGTCTGCCAGGAATACCACCTGTTAGCCTCAGGATTGTGACTGGCGCTCCAAAGGCAGAGGCTCCTGTGATGATGGCCTGCAGCACAGAACGAACAGACTTTGAAAATGATAAAATTGTGGGATTATCACAAGTCTTTGTTTGGTTTTTGTTTAGTTTTTCTCTCTATCTGTCTCCCAGAAATGAAAGTCTGTATTTATTTTTCACTTAAGCGCTTGGTATTCAACTCTGGTCAGGGGGTGGGTGGGGGGTTGGTGGTTTGCTGTCCAAATAAATTGTTCTGAAGTATTCTAAATGAAAAAGAATGATTTAAGTATAGTACATTTTTGCCTATCATACACTCTAAAAATAAAAATATTGCACCATGATGAAGATGGACTATGAAGCTTTATTCTGGAGACTTCTTTTTATCTCCTCTCTGCTGTTGTTTTTTTTTTCATCATCTTAAAACTCTGGAGAATTGCATGTCCATGAGAATTATCTTGAACAATGCCATTATTTTTATTTGTAAATATGCAAAGATGTAATATTTTTTCAAGCTTACTTGGGGTCAGCAGAATGGGGTCACTGATGCAAATGGTACAAAGATAAGATAGGATGACATAAATAAAAACAATTAATGATGGCTGTGCTATCCAACCAACAGGAAAACATCTTATTTTGTTAAATAAATGATACTTGATTTGAACTTGTTTTTTTCCTCATTGATTACTATATATAAACCCACTCTTTGTCACAAAGAACGGAGTTAATCTTTCCAGACTGCTGCATGGCACTTATCTAGACCTATCAATCATTACAGTGGTTACAGCTACTCTAAATGTGGCTATGTGTAATATTTCATGGCTCATATCAGTTGACAGTGCTGTCCCTAGGAGGGCAGGCTGGGTCACATTAGCCCTGTTAGCTAGTCTCTGAGGACTTTCATCTCTCCTCTGCTCTCCGTCACCCACATTGCTTTTGTCGTCGCGAGTGCAGCTTTTAATTGCTGAGTCTTGTTTAAGAGGCCTGAAAACAGCCTCCTCAGCAGAGTGGATGGCTGCTGGGTCACCATGACTTCAATAATGACCTGAGGGAGGTGTCGACCCAGGATCTCCTCACAGTCTGATGGATTGGCCTGTAACACAAAGGCCAGGGCTGACAATGGGAGGCGGTTAATAGAGAAATATTCATCAAAGTCCTGACACCTCCCCTGAGGAGAGCAGACTGTCTTACAGGAACCACAAACACGGAGGCCGCCGTTCCTGATGCGAAGAGCCATTTTCTTGTTGCTCTCTCCAGTGCTGTGGTTTTCTGAAGTCAGCGTTCTCGACTCAAATAGATACTAATTTGAAGGGAAGGAGTTGGTCTATCATAAAGCCGCACCAGTGCCATTAGAGTCTTTGGGCTGTGATAATGCATCTATGTCTCCACTCTATTTGGCTGACAGAGTGTAGGTGCTGCAGAGCAAAGAGGCTGTAGTCTCTGAAGCTATTGACCCCGACTCCCAGACTCCTCTACTCTTGCGGTTCATTAGCACTCCAGACAGGGGAAAGGCGAGCACAGGTGTCACTTGACAGGACCATTAACAAAATGGATGACCCTCCCAAACCACATTCAGCCCCTGCCACACCAGCAAGGTCACGGTGCCCTGATCACAGCTCTGCGTAGCTCTTTGGGACGGTGCACTTCTTTTTCTGCATGCAGTTCTCTGGAACAGGACAGGTTTGCATGATTTTTTTGGATGGACTTTCTAAAGTAGTCTAAACCAAATGGGTCAAAGATTTCGGAGTTAATTCTGTATTGCACATGTATATTTAGTGCAACATATTTCTTTTTAACTTGCTAACTTGTGGCACTGGAGATACATTGGATTGTGTTGCCCCCTAAAGTTGTGTTGGTGAAGTACAGGTGATCACAAGAAGAAGGGCAGGTATGGAACACATTTGTAGCGTTATCTTGCTTTTGATATGCAAGAATGTGAATGTTGGGCTGCTGTTTGACAAACTGTAGATAATGCTTCGGGTACACTGGCTTCAATTTGAAGAGGATTCACACTGGAGGTCATGCAGAGGGGAGAACTTTCAATCTTGACAGGGGGGTGGAATTAATTCCACTGTTGCCAGTTTACACTCGTTCATCAAATGCCTCACTATTCTCCCTATCCCCATGCTCATCAATCTCCTCCATCTATCTTTCCACCCCCCACACTCTCGCAGCTGAGTCAACACCCACATACTCCATTTATGTCGCCTGTGTGAAACTGTGTGTTTGTGTGTGTGTGTGTGTGTGTGCGTGTGTGTGTGCGTGTGTGTGTGTGTGTGTGTGTGTGTGTGTGTGTGTGTAAGTATGTGTGCTGATCGCTAATCTTCTGTCCGCAGTGTGTGATAGGAGGCTGAAATCTGTTGGTTTTCTGGTACACAAATGTCATATTGACAAAAAAGAGCTGATGTTAAGGTATGAAAAATAAAAGTTCAGAAATGTCGAGTCATAGTAATGAATTTATAAATCACCATCATCATCAATCATCTACAAAGTCAAGGAGAAATTTCTAAAGACTTAAAACACTGAATTTGTCACCACTTACTAGAGAAGGACATATGCATTTTAATCCACTATGACTCTGGTTTAGGGATATATGGACAATGAATCTTCAGTGCAAAAATACCAAACTCCACCAAATGAATTTATTAATTATTATACTGTTCATTTTTACCAATTAGAAAACTATTCCAGAAGCACAAAATGATTCTGCCCATTACCATTTCACCAGAAAAAAATGATTTACTACTAAACAAAAAGAATAGATTTGATTAAAATGATTAATTAAAGTGTGTTTGCGTTAAGAAATATTTAATATGTAACTGCTCTCTTGCCACAAGTTGTGTGAGCAGATTGCTGCACACCTCTGGAGAAAAGTAAGAGACTGCTGCAGGAAAGCTGTGATTGCAAACCAGCCATATTCCACCAAATATACTTTTCTGGTATTTTGACTATTTGATCATTTTTCCATTTCTACAAAGAAATGCTCTCAATGCCAATGTTTGTATTTGAAACAACAACATTATGTTGTCTGTAGTTTATAGAAAAAAACAAAAATGGTAATTTTACTCAAACATATACCTTCAATAGCAAATTCTGAGGAATTGATTGATTTTACTGTGGTCTCCTCATTTTTTCGGAGCTGTATGCGCCTGTTGATTTTTAATGTACAAATGGTTAGCTTAGCTTAGCATGAAGATTGAAAACTGTCACCATACTTAGCATTTTGTTCGTTTACCGGCATAAATGAAGCAGTTGTATAACTAGGCCACAGAAAATTGCAGTCGTCTAGAAGTCATTCACATTAATGGTGGTTGTCGTAGTAACAGTGGCAATGGGATTGGAAATGACAGCAGTAATCAAAATACTAGTAGTAGTATCAGTAGAGATGGTGATGGTGATGGAGGAGACTTATATTTTCCCTTCTGTGCGTCAGAGCAAAGATGGTGCAGAGTGCCACTGTGAGGTCCCGAGCAGTGGCTGACAGGCCTGGTGATTAATGACGACAGGGTGTGGAGCTGCTCTTCAATTAGACGCCAGCTCTACCCTGGCTCACCATCGCTGCTGACAGCTAGGAAAGAAAAAGAGCGAGCGCGAAAGAGCAGGGTACTCTGTCCCACTCTCTCTTTCTCTCTCTCGGTGTGTCTCCAGAACAAAACATTAGCCTCAACTCCATGACTACCACCTCTGTGTTTAACATCAGGACACAATACAGTGCCTTCGGCACAGTGACCACAGTGTTAAGGCAATCCAGATGGCATGAACACATCCCTCATCAGGGCCTGTCACACAATCTCTGCTTTTATTTCTCCACATAAACCCTGTGACTGATTCTTTTACATGCCTGTTTCAACTCTCCTTCATTCCCGTCTGCAGTCAGGCATGCTGTAATACTTGCTATGAAAACAATACCAGCCACAATAAAGGCTTCCAGGTTGTTAGTGGGTTGTGCACTGGCTGGAGCACAAGAGGAGCAAGTCCTCCCACAATTCTGTGATAGTGCTGTACTGTTTGCTTGCTCAGAGGAAGAAGAAGATCATGAGAACTTCACTTCCTTTTCAGTAGGGTGTAAACTTGTTTCATTTGTTTTCTTTGTTACTTACTGATTTCAGTCAGGGATGAAGTTAATTCGCTGTGGGCCTATAGGAATATTAAATCGTTCAAAATTCAAAGTATAAATGAAACTTGCATTCAAATAGAGAGATAGATGAAAGGTGATACAGTCATTTGTAAAGAAATGTAATCCATAGATGTCCCAGGTTTCAGTTTTCCCTACTTGTCCTTGAATGCATTATAACAGTACAGTACAATGGCGGAGGAAGTACTCAGATTATTTACTTGAGTACAGTAAAAGTAACAATAACACCATGAAGAAATACTCATGTTGCAAATAAAAAATCGGCATTCAAAACATTACTTGAGTAAAGAAAAAAGAATAGAACTAACAAAGAAACCTCACTCGACATACCAAAAGTCCTGATGTAGAATGGCTCGATTCACACGAATAAATGTATTCATACAGTATTAGTTTGTAATCACTGATGCGCTCAACAGTTCTATGTTGCAACAGGTACAAATTCAACTTATTTGAAGTATTTTCATGACTGTTTTGATTGACATAATGTCTTGATTTATTATTTGAATTACTTTACACTTTTAATTAATTATTTATTTCACACTGCTGAGTTTGTTTTTTTATTGTCAGGTAAAGTGATTGCAAATGTAACTACAGTACGTAAGTAAGTGTATTTAGCATATTTCTTTAAAAATATATATTTTTCCACCTTTCACCTTAAAAAAAAGTCTTGTCCTTGTACTGTTACTATCAAAAAAATAATTTGACATTTCTGGAAATATCCTTAGGGTTGTTGCTAAGAGTTAACTCGCATTTTGTACATTAAATATTAACTTTCTGTCAAGAGACAGCTTAGCAATAGCATGAAGACTGGAAATAGAGTTGGACTGGTAACCAGCTGACAGCTAGATAACAAACCTGCAGCCAGTGTAGACCTGTCATCATGGTAACTAAGATATGATAAGAGAGAATCAATTTGTCCATTTTACTGTGCAGAGGGCGGGGGTGTATCCCTGTTATGTCTGTTATGGTACACACAGTTAAATTTGTTCAAAGTTCAAAACTAAACGATTTTTCTAAACTAGACTTTCAGTTGAAACAGGATGTGTTAGAGAGAGGAGGATCTCCTGTAGTCTGTTTCAAAGCTTTACCTTTTAATATATAAGCTTCTATTTGGGTTCATATATTTGTACATCACACTCCAGAGGAGCCTTACCAGACGTAAACCTGCCTAGAGCTGCTGGTTGTCCTAATGAAATGTTAGCTCATATCAGCTGAAGGATTGTACTGTAATACAACTGGCATTGTACCTAAAACCCATGAATGATTTATTTTCTTAGGTCTTTCTTTAAGAAAAGAGAGGCTGTCAGCTGCTCAGCTATAGCTAGCAATACAGTGCATTTTGGTGTACATGCCTGACCTTGGCAAACCTCCCTTGGCCTCAGCACAGAAAGCTGCCCAGATCTGCTGTGGTCTCTCCAAATATCCACCGTTAATACACAGACGGCTCCAACCACTGGTGGACCTTTCAATTACAGTATACGGTGTACTGCTAATAGTGCTTGGACAGCGTGTCCAGCTGGATTTCATTTGCTGGTGCGCCGGGAGATTGTGGCAAAGACGTCACGAGTGTTCGGAAATGAACGTGTCTTGGCGGAGAATGAGACATAGTGCTGATGGTTGTTATTCTTGGTCTGATTGACAATTAGGATTTTCCTTCCACTTCTGGACAGCTTGTTGTTATAATGTACTCACTGTTAGCAACATGGGCCTTAACGTCTGTTTTATGTCTCCCCCGGATGGCCATCCAGACTCAGGGGCCGCCATTACGGTGATTACATCCATGCTATGCGCTGCACAACAGGATAGGATACACAGTTTAAACCCACTTGCTACATATTAGCTGCTTAATTTTTCTTGCAGAATTGTTGCAGCCACATTGCGTGTGTGGTAGATGTAATGCAAATTTGAATCCTTTAGCCAACAAACCTTTTGTTGGCTAAAGGATGTCACGCTATCTTTCTTCAGTCACTTAACATATATGAGATGTTTGTAAGCTGACTGACAGTCGTGTGTGTGTGTGTGAGTGTGTGCGACCATCACTCAGCTGCGTCACAACTGTTCAAACACATACACAATTATTCCACATGTCAACACCTTGTAGGAGCCCAGCCCGTAAACACACGAGCTGTATACATTACATATCTCAGTATGTTTCACATTCGCTCTGTAATGCATTTGCGTTGTGTTACTCAGCAGCAGCAGCTAAAGAGCCAGATGGTTGCTTTCAAAATGAGTTATTCAGGTGACCGGAAACAGATTTTTAATTACATATTAATGTTATTCTCTATCCATAGAGGGAATAAAAGAAATGATGCTGTTGGTGCTGCAGATAAAAAATAATAAAAATGATAATCACAGGTTCAAATAATGTGAAAATGTGAAAACGGATGATGATGAACTTACTGTTTAAACTGGGTGGACTTTAAACAGCTCTCTCTGTTTCGTTCAGCTATACACCCCACATCTCCTGCTGTCCCACAGATGAAAATTCAGTTGTTCAGTTGTTGTTTTTTTAAACCACCTTGTGTTGTTCATAAGCACTGGATGGGTCTATTGATTATAGGGTGTCGGAGCTCAAAGTCAAATCCACTATTTTTCTCACATGACACTTTTTGCGTCACATTTTCTCATTGCAGCGTCAGCTTGTCTTTGTAAGTCTCGTCATATGGTTCGTGTTAGCAGTTCTGTATCCTCCATGGGTCTTCTGTGTTTGAATGTAGCAGGGCTGAGTGTGTGCTCACATATACAAATGTAGGCCTCGCAGTTTGATGAGTGAAAAAAAATCATTTTTTTCCACAGACAGTGTGATTATTTTTACTTTTCTGGAGAACATTTTAGATGTTAAGAGACCCCTCCCCTCTTCAGTCCCCTAATAGTGACTTACCCACATGACTATGATGCCGCTTGGGGCAAAAATGGGGAAGGGATAGGAGGGAGAACCAGGGTAGGAAGGGGAGGGAGGGTGGAAAGGAAAAACAGAGCTGATTATCCAAATACAGTCATTAAAGGGGAAATGTGTTTTTCAAGCTGTCAAGATGATTAATGGGCGAGAGCAAATCCTCACAAATGCTCTTGTTTAGTCTAACTGGCAGACACGATCCTGCCCATTGATTTATGGCAGGCCTGCTGTGTGAGACCATAGTGAGGTTAGAGGGTGTGTGTGTGTGCATTCGTGCCTGATTGTGTGCATGTGTATGGAAGCCTGTACATGTACGAGTGCATGTGTGTGTTTAGGGTAGAGGGGGAAAAGCGAGTGTTCATGCTCCTGACCGGAGCACAGAGGAGAGCACTGAGTAAATTCTCCTCATCGGCTTTCACCCTGAGCTCTGACAAATCAGCGAAACAAACAAGAAGAGGTTAGCTAAGCCCTTTTTTAAACTTTATGACTTTATGTTACATCTAGAATGAATCAAACAGCTGTCCAGAGGTACTTAGGCTTTCATCTGTCACTTGCCAATACCCCCCCACACACAGATGAGATGGGAAAAAAATAAGGAATAGTTCTCTCATTGCTCAACTGCAACTGATGTTTATCTGACCTGTGTTGTAGATAACTTTACCTAACAATACCTCTTGGCGAGTCAATTCTCAGAATACAATGAACCGCACTGTGTCATGAAATGTTTTTAAATGAGGAAAAATATGACATTTTAGTTTGTTTAGTTAACGAGGCGTAGATGGGTTGAGACATTACCACCACTCAGTATTGTACTACCATAAATCAGTAGTATTTTCTATTTTTACTGCCTGTTAATTTCAAGATTAGAAAGGTTTACATGAATGCATCCAGTTATTTGAAATTGAAATGGTTACCTGATCCCTTTGAGTGCTGACAGCTTGATTGATATCACTCTCAACTACAGCCAGCAGCTTATTAGCTTAGTATTAAGACTGGAAACAAGGGGAAAAAGCTATGGCCTCGTTATCTCCACTGCACCAATGATACTACAATCACATTCATATTTACCTTTTTTGCGTAGATTAACATAATTTATAACGTAACATGATAATATGCACGTAGGTGGATTTGGTTATGACGTGTCAGTAGATTCTGTGAGAAGTGAAATCTGTTTTCATGTGTTTCCACTGAATTTTATTACAGAAAGATTTAATAAAAGAAGAAAAGTTCCTAACATTACCATATGGTGCTACGCTCAGTGCTCTATACAACTACAATAAATAAATAAAATAAAACGAGGGAAGAAACATACATAATATATAATTGAATACAATTTTATTTGAAGTTAGTGATCAGAATTTCTAGCTAGCTGCACTAGCTAGCTGCACATTAGTATTTTTGTCAGAATTTAGTATAGTGTATATGTTTGTTGTGTTTCTTTAATAAAAACAATGAATACTTTGATCCTCTTGGGGAAATTGTTGTTTGGGCAGCTGCTAGACCCGTGTCTGCGCTACTACAGGGTATCAGTGTCTTGTCAAAGGACACCTCAACATGTAACCTGGGACTGGGAATTGAACCGCTGGTCCCTGGGTTTGAAGACAACCGTTCTACCCACTGAGCTATTGTTTCTTAATAAGGCCATTTACCAACATTTCCTACTGTGCAATGTTTTACACTTCCTGCTGCAAACTGTTGGTTTTGAGTAAAACCCTCTGGGAAAAAAATCTATAGTATATTAATGAAACATTTTTCACAGCAAAATGTGTTTTGCAAGAATTTATAACATTTCTTGAAACAATTATCTGATGAGGAGAGAGAGACAGACAAAGGGATGAGCATTACCTACAGAAGCTGATTCTTCAATGAGAACATTCAAGGAAAAACACATCACAGGACTGTTTGATCTTGATCTTTGACCGATGATCTCTGAGAAACAGCTAAAGATGAGCCAGTGTTACTCCTCAATACCAAATGGACTGAACCTGGACACTGGGTAGTTTGCAATATTATAAAAAATGAAGACAAATAATATTTGCACACGTTTACAATCCATATGTTGTGTTTCTTTTTCCTTTCCATACCCCCTACTCTATATTGCTACAACAATCCAGACTCTCCAGTCATAACTGAAGGCTCATTTTATTGCCCCTGAATAAACTGGGCCTTCAAGTGATTTTAAAACAACCTTCATTACTTATTGCAAATCCTTATTGACCCAGCTCTGATGAAAAGTCCCAGCACACTCATCCCCTGAAGGTGAACACGTCACTGCGGAGCGGTCCCGTCCAGCTCTACGGGCTGGTTCAGATGGATGACTAGCAGCTGTTGGCCCCACAACCTCTTCGCTCAGCACATCCATTAGGTCTATCTGTATGCAATTTCCTCATTCCTCCTCAATTCCCTCTGAAGTCCACTGTGAACGCTTTCCCACACCCCCACAGCTCCACGCGGCACCACACTGTACGTACACTACAGCATCGTTTGGCCTGAGCAGACCCATGTGCATTCGTAGCACCAATTATCCCGTTCACCCACACAAGCATGCACACACACACACACACAAACACACACACACACACACGTCCTTTAATAAATCTTACCATGAGGCAAAAGCAGGCAGATACCCACAAAGAAGATGTTAAAGGGAACCAGGGGAAGAGTAATGTTGCGGCACACAGAGAGGCCAGTTGTGTAACTTTGAGCTGAAAGCACCTGTGGGACTCTGCAGCACCATGAAGAGCGGGACATCCTAAACTCTCAAACTGTAATGGCAACAGATCATACTTACAAAAAAATGTAAAGAGGAATGGGTGTGTGGGCGTCCAGATCTTTGAAGTAAATATGTGAATTATGACATTTGTGTTAGAAGATGGGTTTCTAAATTTACTTTAAAGCTGCTGTGATCAATGTTTTTCTAATAAAAATAAATCAGGTTTTTACGAGCAATGTGAAAAGGGCCATTTATAGTGACAAACCTTTTGGGTATTGTCCCTGGACTCTGCAGCTCCGCTCAGCTCATATGAGATTTTTGGCTTCATGAACAACTTTAATAAAAAATAATTTAATACGTTTCATATGTTCACAAAGTTCTCTACACTGTAGCTTTTTCTATGAGGACAAAGCCGACCTTTAGGTAGAATTTCAACATTAGAGAAAAGAAAAGACTGCTAATAATGACACAGATGGTAAATGACTAAACCAGTCATATCAAGTGAGACAATATCGTTCTCCTGGATCAAAGGTGCAACATGCAACACACACAGACCGGTCAACAGTGGGGGTAAAAACAAGGTAGTGAGCAGGAGAGTAGAGCTATTAACTTATTTCTGCACTGAAGCATTGTAAGATAATATACAATAGTGAGTAAGTTCAAGATCCAACCTGAGCTGACCCTGAGTCTGTTAGATCCAGCTGAGTCCTGTTGGGTTTGGGTACAAATATGCAGCGCTGGAATGGAAGAGGAGTGTGGGAACGTGGAAGCAGAGGCACGTAGTCCAGCTGTGCACTCATTCTCTGTGTATGTGTATGGACACACACACAATGTGTAAAATGACTGTGTGTGTACAGTACATGTTCAGCTGGGCTTATTTTGGCTGCAAGCTCAGCACCAGCACCCTTCAGGCCTCATGACAATGTGTGTTGAATTCTATACATGCGTGTGCACATGTGTCAGCTACCAATGATTAATGACCCTCAGCCTGGCTTTCTTTAACTTCCTTCCTCTCCAGTCGTGTCACACATATCATCACGCGTCACCGTAATGGATACATGCAGATGGCTGCTGTAGCAGCTCCTGCCCGGTCCCATGGATACTTGGATACAAATGAAACACTACATACTCCACATGTAAATAGTCTTAGACATTTACATGTAATGTGCACTGGAAGATTGTTATGTCAGTAGCTGCTTAATGAACTGTGTTTCCCTTTTATGTCAGTGTGAAGACAATGATGTTCCAGGTTCCTCTGGAGTCACCGGCTACTGTACAGACTCTCGTTTATGTTACATTTTCAGTAGTGAACATTTCACATACCTTTGCCAGAGGCTAGAAACACGGCTCAAGAAATTATAATGCTGCCCCATGTAAGACGGTGTAAGTGATATTGTCTTTGTTTTGTGCTCAGAAGTTGTTTATGTCTCCACCAATTGGCCAAAGCAATGCATATTTCCCATCCATCTATTGTCCTCCCAAGGGTCACAGGGGTGCTGGAGCATATCCCAGCTGTCATTGGACAAAAAGCAGTGCACATGCCGGACAGGTTGTATGTAACAAGGCATTTTTTTTTAAACACATATGAAGTCAGCTAGCGTCCTGTTAGCTTAGCAAAGCATAAATACTGGGGGAACTGCCTGATGCCCAAACCAGAGCAGGATTCTGGCACAACTTCACTTGTTACCACAGTGCATGATTACAGGACCACAAATGTTTCATAGTCTTCAAGAACATGTAAAAAATATAAGAAAGATTTAAGGAGAATGTGTGTGAAACAAGCAGTTTAAAATTATTAGTTAGATTAAAATCTATTCATACTAATTATCAGAGGTGTCAAAAGTACTCACATTCTCTACTTAAGTAGAAGTACAGATACTTGTGTGAAAAACTACTCTGGTAAGAGTAAAAGTGCAGGTTGAAATCCTTTACTCAGGTAAAGGTAAAAAGAAAAAAGGAAAAGTAAAAAAACATTTTCACCTTTAATGATACAAAATGATGATAAAAATGTTCTACACATACAAAATACACAAGACTTTTCATTTCATTTGTTCACAACCTGCACTGTGTTGTGTAGAGAGGTTATTCAGAAATTCTGATATTGTCTAGTTTTTCTTTAAACCAAATTTCAAACAGGATAATATAAATTGAACTATGGATGTTCTGATCAGGTTTTTTGCTGGCGATTCTGATACGATCACCAATGAGTGCTGATTACTGATGTCCATCGTTTAGATTATACATTTTCTAAATGATTATAGGTAGATTGGTAAGTTATGTGTTGTGTGTGGTAATAAATTCTAATTCTCCAAAATGAGACCTGACATAGATTAATATCATATCTATGTTTATTGTTTATAAGTACCAGTTTGTTCCCTACCATAGAGGAGGGGGGCGCCCCACCCCCCACACTGGTGCGTAATCAGTGTGTGATTACACCCCCCCACCCCACACACACACACACACACCCCATCCCAAGAAGTCAGGTAAATCTTATTTAATTAGACTTTTTGTAGAGTGCCAGGTCACATTAGAAGTTATTTCAGATTTAGATTTAATCAGTTGTCAGATCGGCACAAATTAACATTAAAACGCAAATATTTCTTTACTTGAGAATTGTGAGAGAAACTAAAAATACGGAGAAACATACAACACAGACTCAGAACACCAAAAAATCCCAGACTCCTCCAAACTCGGCCTGTCTAACACACACGAGCGGGATGCCAAAAAAAGCTCTAGTGTGTTCGTGTGAGCACATGTGTCCTGGGCTGTCTGCTGACATGCTGCAGGGTGCTGTAAGTATGTGTGAAAGACAGGCAGGAGAGAGAAAAACAGAACAAGAGAGACAAGGGGAGTGGTACTGACAAGGAAAAGAGAGAAACGGCAGAGGGAAAGGAAGATGAAGGAATAAAAAAAAGACTAGTAGAAAAGGAGGAAGAGAAGAGAAAGAAAAGGGGATCAGCAGAGAAACAGAATGCAAGCAAGTCTTGCATGTGTGTTGGTTCCCAGCCCTGTCAGGGCCCTGTCAGCCTGTGATTTATGGCACTGAGACTGGGAGCAGTCTTCGCTGCCAGCTCAGTATTGTTACAA
The DNA here is from genome assembly GCA_032359275.1 of Microctenopoma steveboyesi. Lineage (NCBI taxonomy): Eukaryota > Metazoa > Chordata > Actinopteri > Anabantiformes > Anabantidae > Microctenopoma > Microctenopoma steveboyesi. The sequence continues at coordinate 3,292,637 of JAUMHF010000026.1, forward strand.
CTGACAGCTAATGAGGCCGGACGGGCTTTCAAGCACAGCACTTAACAGAGGCCTCCATCTTCACGAGTCACGAGCTTTCCTTTCTTTTCTCCCTTCTCTTTCTCTCTCCCATTTATTTCTTCTTCCAGGGTGGCAGCAGTGTGGCGAGCTACCACAAGATTTTGGGGGTTGCGGAGTGAAAATAAGGCAGGCCGACAGAGATATATGGGCGACACCGTTACTGCCGCACTTCCACTCTCTTCACCCTGCATTCTATTAAGCCAGAGGCTCAGCTCATATAAATGAGGGAGAGAGGGTGAAATGAACAAAGGGAGAAATCCAGTCGCAGCACCGCACTACACTTGCACACTACGCTATTACACTGTACGCCTCTATGAATAAAATATTTCACTCTTTCTAAAATCACGGTCGTGTTTCCGAGGCCTCGAGCTACATCTCCGCCTTCTCGTCTGTGTGCGACTGTGTGAAGCCACCTGAACTTCACATCCTTGGCAGTGGTGTGTTTTACCTTCAACACCCCTGGTCTGCTTGGACCCCATTCTGTAATCACTACCAGAGTCTCTGGCAGAGCAGCCCCCCACCCCCACCCTCCGCTTCTCCCCTCCACCTCCTCCTCCAAACCCTGGTTTCTTGTCAGTCGTGATTAATGGCACTAGGGCCCCGGCGCGGCTTACACTGCCAGTTCCAGCGATGTTCCCTTGATACTTAATGAACTCTGACAAACTTCTTTCCCTAGCTCTGTTGTTCCCTTTCCCCTCCACCTCCCCTGTTTAAAATGCCTGGCACAGAGCTGCCAAGACAGCACCTAGGGGTTGAGGTCTGGTCCTCAAGAGGCCAACGTCTAAAAATTAAGTTCCACAGCCATTTTAGTGTCAAGACCTCTGATAGTGAATCACTGCCAGAGGTTTGTTTGTGAGTTAAAATGAAATAAATGGACATTTTTGAGTTTTGCAGGGACAGGCATACGGAAATCATACGACTGATTTTACAGATGACAGATGACAATATCAGTCACAGAATTATTGATATTACAATAAATAAGGCAGAATAGATTCTGCAATCTTACAGTGAAGCCCTGTTAAGAAGTCATGGCAGACTCATGAATTTGGTTTCTGCAGCCTTTGCAGTACATTACTGCATGACACCTGGTCTCTGTCTCCATCTGCTGTTTGTATTAGGAAAGAGAAAAATAACTATTCCTCACCAAATTCTCCATTCTTTTTTTTAAAGTGAAACAAATCAATGGCATTTGGATCTAATGTGACATGCGATATGTGAAGAACCAAATCATTTATACCAAAAACCTAAATAACACATTTAACAGAGAAATCAGACACAGTGAACCTCTGCATAATCCTGTGTATATGATATCTGAATTTGAGGCTGCTGATTAAAACCTGTATAATTATTTAGCTGCACATAAGTGCAGTGCAGTAGAGGTGTAAAAAGCTTTTATTAAAAAGTCCCAACAGAAAACTTACAGCTGAATAGTAAACTGAACATATTATTTCTGTGTGTGAAGTACAAAACAATACAATGCAACAATACGTTAGTTATGATACTTTCTGCGTTCTTTTAGCTCCTACCAGCTGCATAGTTTCCAAACCCACACCTGCATTGTTCTGGGCTGCAGATCAAGGGTAGCAATGTCTGAAGCCTCTATGTGAGGGAAGCTTATTAAATGACTGCTGTGAGGAACACAATAGCCTTTGACAGTGCCACTGAAAATATGTTTTGGAGTCTATTTCCAAAAAAATATATACAAAAAATATATATTTTAATTATATACTGTAATCCTAATTATGTCTGCCTCTGTATTGAGTATAAATATATGAAAACTTTTCGAACGTGGTTGTCTGTACCTGCAAATTATGAAATATCTGGTTGGTAGAAAGAGACAAAAGCTGTTTGCGATCACTTACCTAGGGGGCGATATTGCAACAGTCTAGAGGCTAAGAAATAGCTCTGTCTTTTGTCGAAGAAGAATAAAGAGAGGAAAATGCAGAAGAAGAAGACATATTCAGTTCCTCGGGTTCTTGATAAAATGACCAACCAAGTTAAGAATATCCTGTGGAGGGCGACAATGAGGACCGAATTGCCATTAAACACAACAGAAGAAGAATGAGGAGAAGTAGCAGCAGCAGTAGAAGAAGAAGAAGCAGCAGCGGTCTCTTGTCTGATATTTCTGTCGAAACTACAGGTAAGACGCGCTGAGAAGGTACAGCTTGGTTGGCTGTTTTTATAACGTCGTAGGCGGCTTGCTCGGTGTCCTTTATTGTGATAGTAGCATGTCAAAAGAAAAATAAGCGTGGAATATTTGGCCTCGATTCGTGTTTTGACGCTAACCGCAAAGTGTCACGTTAGTCTGTCACATTTAGTTCACATACGTGAACAGGCCCCTCTGTGGAGGAGGCTCCTTTCTTTAGGAACAAATAATCAGTGACAGGACTGCTGCCAGCTCCCAAGTCCGAGTAACGTCCAAAATCTTTACATTTTAAGTGTACATTGTAATAAGTCATACATATTTGTCTTTGTTTAACTACTTTATAAATGTGTATACTTGCTGACACTTACCTCTTCCTGTAGGTATATATACAGGCTAACATATTAGCTAAATATCTGCGTTTTAGATGCAGTGATTCTGTGAAGTAACTGTCCACCACTTTATCACACAGGGTCTGCTCTTATGCAGGAACAGCTGAATAAGCCTTTAGATCTTAAGTAGATTGTTTTTTGCTCTGTTATTTACAACATGTACTGTTTGTCACTGTTGCTTTTTTGAATATATCCCAACTCATCAAAACAAAAAAAGCTACAGCGTGTAACTTTAAATCTTAATATTTTATTTGAGAAACACCTAAATTGAGAAATCTCCAGTATAAAGAGTATGGCTTAGAGACAGCCTGGTCACCAGATTGTATCTCTGTAAATCCTTGGTAACTCAAGCTGAGCCACGTGCTCATCCAGCTCCCAACCCGGCTAAATAAAATGAAAAGATATGTATGTCATAATGAATATAATGTTTCATAAAAGCTTTAGACCTATTGTATGAAAAACAACAGAGGTGACAATGGTTTTGGCACTCAATCCACTTTAAGTGTGACAAGGTCAGTGAGTCCCAACTGATGCCCGGTTAAGCTTGAGCTGAGTAAAGATAAGCCAGTGAGTAAGATGCCAGCACGATGTTATTACTGCACTACACAAGCTGCTGAGCAAGTGAAGCCACTCTGCAGGAAGTCCTTTACTAGCCGCTCATTTCCGTGTGCCGTCTCCTGTGTGTGCTTGCCAGGATGGCACAGTGGGGTGCTGTATTCTCAATAATTGCGGCACTTGGAGGAGCAGCGCTCTTGGCCTCCGTGCACAAGATTGATGAAGGACACACTGGAGTTTACTATAGGTGAGACTGCAGCACATGTTTGTTTGTGTTTTTATTTTGTGCCCAAGGCTCCTCAGCTGTAAAACTGAGATTATAAAGAGGAGAGCATCTGTTTCAAAGATGTTTGCAACAAGCAACTTTACTGTTAAACAGTGAGTAGTGTAAACACCTGCACATAAAGATTTCCCCCCAAAAAACACCAGCAGTGGTTTCACATATGCAGTAGAAGTAGGAGTACTTGACATGTAGTTTGTTAACAGATATAAGCTTTTCCCTCCTTATTACTTTACTGGTGATTTGATTATAGCTTTGTCAAGTCTTATCTGTTGGTCTTGAAAATATTTAATTGATCTCACAAGTTGTAAGAATAGTATTTTTGTTTTCTGATATACTAACTGTACTGACTAGCTATGTTTTTGTGTAACACAGGGGAGGGGCTCTCCTGACCACAACCAGTGGCCCAGGTTTCCATCTCATGCTTCCTTTCATCACTACATACAAGTCTGTTCAGGTTTGTTTAATAGACCTTTGTAGCCTAACACACCCCTGGCAACCTCTGTCTGTAGAGCTGTGGTGGTGTGCCAGTTTGTTCACACCACTGAGGTCACATGTGGGTCATTGTCCCACCTAATTTAAAGTGTAGATAAGTGCTGGAGAGATGTCAGAGTGGCACTGTAGATGTCTAAGAGATCCTCTGTAAAGGGATGGTTGTCTCTTCCAGTCCTCTCTCAAACTATCTACCACGGCCACTCTAAGGCTGAGTTTTAGAGTAATTTAATGTATCATTTTTATTTGCATGTCGCATCATAGAGTATTCAGCTCTTTTTGGTGTTGAATTTTACTCTACGTGTTCCCTATTGCTGTGATAACGTAGCCCCAGCTGAAACCCATTCGTCATACTGAATGAAAAAAAGAAAAAGATGAGCTCACAGCTTTTTTGTTTGTTTATTTTTTGTTTGTTTATTTTTGTTTTCGTCTATATTGGTCTATAGTGTAGGTATATATATATATATATATATCTCCTCATCCTTTGGGCGCATGGTTCACAGATAACTAAAATGTTTTTCATGGGAGGTGATTGACAGCAGCGTGGGAGGGACACACAGACAGTCACAGCACAAACTGTCTAAATGACACAGTGAAAAGTGACTTATTTAGACGCCTCTTGTAACCCGGTTATTTGAGTGCCTGTAATGTGTGTGATGTCAGAAACACCTTCTGACATGTGAAACAAATCTCTATTTTCTTTCCTTTGCAGACGACCCTGCAGACAGATGAGGTGAAGAATGTACCATGTGGTACAAGGTGGGTTTGGTTAAGTCACATGTGGTCTGGAGACTTATTGAGCATTTACCTTGTATCTACACTCCCCCATTGTGTAGAGTATCACATGAACACCGCTGGAGTCTGAGGTTCTTCAGCACAAGTCGGACTCACCATCACTCATCAACTTTTTTCTACTATCTGTCATGAAATTGTTGTTATGTGTCTTTCTTTCAGTGGAGGAGTGATGATTTACTTTGACCGCATAGAAGTGGTGAACTATCTCATTCCATCAGCAGGTACACTCACCAGGCCAAAAACATCAAACACTGAAATTATCCTAGACTAGATTGGATGTTGTGGCTATGGGCAACTCCAACACAGCTGAATATAACATGTTGCATCTAAATGTAGCTGCACAGAACATATTTCTGTTGTGTGTTTGCTGCCACTTGATTTAGTGCTTGTTTTTTTCCCTCTTCAGTCTACGACATAGTGAGAAACTTCACAGCAGACTATGACAAAGCTTTGATATTCAACAAGGTTCACCACGAACTAAACCAGTTCTGCAGTGTGCACTCGTTACAGGAAGTCTACATTGGCCTGTTTGGTGAGTGGTTGACTGCAGGCCGGTTGTAAAATCAGTTCTAATCTAAAAACCCCCCACTGTTCTTTTTTTATATGGTGGATTTACACAAACGGCATGCTGCCAGTCTGCAGCTTGGACAGTTCGGGGCTTTCACACACAACCGCTCATATGCATATGCACATTGTGTTTGATGTATTTATTTAGCCGCTCGTGTATTTTTTACAACCGAACCATCTGCCTAGCATCACTTTGAGAAAATATAACCGTGGTGTAATTACACACCCAGTTTTATTCTAAAATGCAAAGAAACTGTTCAGTCAGTTTGTTTGAACCTGACAAAGTACAAAGAAAGTTAGTAAGAAAGTACTTAATTGTATTCTGTAAATAGAAGGGGATTTAGTGTTTGCTGGCTGCAACACTTAAAAAAAGAAAAAAGAATATTTGAATACCATCGTTCTGGATGATTTCAAAATGAGCATGTTAATTGGTAACAGGTGAGGGTATCATGACTGAGGCTATAGGAGCAGCCATCAAAGGCTCGGGCTTTGGAAGCTAGCATGGCTTGTGGCTCACCGCTTTGTACCAAACTATGTGAGAGATTTTTCAATCAGTTCAAAAAGAATACTTCTCAGTACAAGGCCATAAAGAGGTTGGAGCTTTCACAATCTGCAGACATGAAGTTGTGTAAAGAGTCAGGGACTCTGGGGAAATACCGTTGTATAAAGACCAAGGGCAGAAACCACCATTTATTCCTCAGCTGGCATTGCACAAGAAATCGTTTCGCTATTATGAAGAAGATTCCTAAATAGCACACTGGAATATTTACAGTCTGCGGCAGCAGCAACCAGAAATGCTGCACAAAACGAGCAGAAAGAAAATGGGAATGTGTTTTATGGGCAAGTCCACGATTCAGCTTGTTTTGTGGAGTAAAAGACTTCTCTGTGCCAAAGCTGAAAAAGACCATTCACAGCGTTCTCAGCAAAAGGAGCATGAGGGTGACTTTCATCTCTGCAGTGTTGATGACATGTTCTGTGTCCTCATTGGGAACACATCAGGGTGTGTCAGCGTATAAAGATGTGTGGTCGAATGTTTCCGAACCACCTCCGCAGGTGGTTTGAGTTGTTCACACTTGTATTTAGCGCTGCCCACATGTCATCTAACACATGTCGAACCTTTTAAATGGCACAATTGAATGTTGCCAGATTAATGCAAAGACCACATGGTTATATGGTAACTTGTAAAGAGAGAGAAATATATGTCACTATGTAATATTATTAGGTAACCACAGTGTATGAACATGTCGCTCTCATCCTCTTGATGTGGGTCCTTGTCCAAATACATCAATAATAATAATAGTAATGGTTTTCCTACTTATTAAAAATTTTCCTCATGATAGTTGCATTGATAATGATTTATTAAACATATAGGTGAAAGCAGTACATTTTAATCTTTTCTCTTTTGCTTTACCACTTCAGACCAAATAGATGAAAACCTAAAGTTGACCCTACAAGAGGATCTGACGTCTATGGCACCCGGACTTATCATCCAGGTACACTAGCACCACCAGAGTTTGAGGCTGGAGTCGAGAGGAGCAAGTTGTGCACAGATACGATCGCTAATGCTTAAGGCAGTGGTAATGGTTAGTCCGACCGTCTGTGACGTCAGGCCCACGTAGGCAACAAACACCTCGTGATATCAAGGCGGCCGCAAAAAGCCTGGGCATGATGGGGAAACGCCTACTCTCACCTGATCTAATATCTGATTGGTTCAGGTGCTGGATCCACAACAGGACATTTAGTAGAAACGTTTTACTGCTGTCATGCGAGGCGCATTTCTTCTCTAGCTGGTAGACTAAGGCTGCTTTTTAAAGTACATGTAGTTCATCACAGACAGAATGGCGAGACCACTGTAGGTAGCTTAATGAAACGTGCTAAGAAAATAAGAGCATTCACCGCATAATTACTCCAGCACAGTGCACTAATGAACTGCTAATCTGTATTAGCCATAATGAGTGTTTTCAGATGGAAGTTGATTGTTGTTGTGATAAAAAGCGGAACCAAACCACAGAGGACCACACTCTTCAGTGTTAGGGGCTGTGCTGGGCTTATGTTTCCTGTAAGTCTTAAGAAAATCTTTTTAGAAGAAACCTGTCGCTGGGTTGGGGGTTGCCCTGGTCTCTCTTGGGCGGGCACGCCCGGCGTCCGCGTGCCGTTGTGCTGGGGTTGGCTGGATCTGGGGAACTGTTGGAGATTTGTGGTGGGCACGGTCTGGCCCAGCTGGGGCATAACACTGGTACGCTGCATGGTATGTGGCCGGGGTCCCGCCGCAGCAGTACAGGCCTCTATGAGACATCTTCATAGTGGCACCCACCACACCGCATGTGACGGGCTTTCGGTCACGCTGCGATCGGCCCCTGCGTCTAGGATGGATTTTATTGATTCATTGTGGGCGTCTCGGGTCTCGCCTCGTTCTCGGAGGCCTGAGGCCCTGAGCCTGACATTTTAGCCGTTGGGGCTTTGTCTGGGCCTCCCCTGCTTCTTTGACTGGCGGGAGACATGGCTGCCATTGGGACGTGTGGACTTGGGGGACAGTAGATGTCCCTCGTCTCCTGGACCTGTCATGCAGACCTTGTATGGGACGCTGCTGTGGCTTCTCACCCCCACCATGAAGTAAATCTGATAAATGCACACGTGATAATACTGTATGTTATATCTTGCAGTAATACTATATTTGTACTCTGTGTTATTTGTCTTTTGTTATTACTGTCATATTGTTATACACAGTTATCTTGTATCTTTTCCTTGCTTTTGCATCCCTCTTTCCTTCTTTCCTCTGTTGGATGACAACTACGTCTAACAGTGAATATAAATTGAAAATGAAGTTGTCCTCTGAACAGGGGTGCAACCCTGCATCAGAAATAGGAAAAGAAGAAATCTGTCACTACAGATTGTCTGTGAACAGGACTCTTTGTGTCAGGGCTCCTCTCCAGCTGCCTTTTTAGGCATCTGGCAGCGAAAACCACTTCATGTTTCACATTACACTCCTGCTGTCTCTGTTTGGCAGTTTCACAGAGTTGAATGTTCTTTTCGGTCTTTGTTTGTCTTTGTTTGTCTCTCTCGTTGGATCACAGGCTGTCCGTGTCACAAAACCAAATATCCCAGAGAGCATTCGCAGGAACTACGAGCTCATGTGAGTTTCTCTTTTTGCTAATCATAACAAATGGTGTTCTTTGACCCCTGAAGCCTGTATTATGCATTTTTTCCCCCAAACGAATGGACATGATCTTCATCCATCTCCCCCTGCCAAGTCCTGTAGAGGATGAAGACTGCTGTTTCATGTCTGTGAGAATCTCTGCGTTCTTCAGCTCCATGAATCAACAGCATCTTCTTAGTCACTGATACTTAAGTCAGTTGCAAGGAATGTCAATAACAGACAGAACTTAATACCCAACATGCTTGTGCCAACTGGTCTATTGTGCTACAGTATTACAGTGCAATGTCTGTCAGACTCTTTGTTTCAAGGCTTTGGCAGAACCTGTAGAGGCAACAAAACACGAGCAGGTTCTGTCTTGCATGAATGTTTTTTCAATCAAGTTTTATCCAAGTTGCAGTGATAACGCTGGTGGATTTAATGACATTTTAATGAAACATTAGCCCAGTCCACTGCATCCACACCGTGAGGACATGCTGAACAGATGTACTAGTAGATGTACAGATGCTCCCAATTTAAAAAGTTCAGATTAAATCACTGTACAACCAAGCAGTGTACCCATTCTCGCAAAGCAGACAAATCTTGTCTGGTAAATTGGATGATGGGGTGAAGCATACCCCCTCTCTCTCTCTCTCACACACACACACACACCTAACACATTTCTTTTAAAAACACTTTTTTTCCTGCATTGTTCAGCTTTTATGAATTGCATTGCAAAGAATACATTTAGTTCATCTCACCTTCATCGTTCATGCACATAGTTGGGGGGAGAATGTGATACGTGTTTGATCCAAACAGTGTCAAAGCCTTTAACCCATATAGAAACAGATCATCACTTACAACACAGCGGTTCAGTCTATATTTAGAGCATCTCTGTGTAGATTTTTAATATGTTCGTCCAGTTATTGTGAAATCGTTTCTGTTACCGATCCCATGACTCAAATCAGACGCCCAGGAGAACTGTCCAGCTTGTGAACTTTTGGGAATAGATGAACTGGCCTAACAGGATGTTATTCATTTGGCTTTCTTTTTGCATCAGTATTCATCATATTTTATGTCCATTTATAAAGTGAATTACAGAATTGGAAGGTGGAAAGTTGCTTACTGGAAAGGGAGGGCAGCAGCACAAGCACACAGGGAATCGCACATTCACTGCTTGTGTGAGGTTGTTACCAGATATGTTATATTTTATGTAACTTGACTGATGAAGTCTCTGCAGTTACCAACAAACCTCAGTTTGAACATGTAGTGGAAAAATTTAACTTGTTTTCACTTTCAATTTTGCTTAGATTAGGTTTTTTCTTCCCTTTAAAGTTAAGTTTTCTTTTTACAGCCTGTCTAACACGGGGCATTGGAGCTGCTTACTTTGGACTCCAGAAACTGAACTGTGCAGTTAAAAAATAAGCATAACTGTTTTCACACTGTGAAAGTGATTCCATAAAAGAAACGTAGGCGTCGTTTTTATTGGTTCTTCTACTGACACAATGTCTCCAACTCTGGCAAAGTCTTACATTGTTAGAGCCTGTACGTCTTGCAGACTCTGTCATATGCTTCCCAGGGCTCAGAGCAGGCTCACAGGCAAATTCCCTCTTTGTCTGTTTGCAGGGAGAGTGAGAAGACGAAGCTGCTGATCTCCCAACAGACACAGAAGGTTGTGGAGAAGGAGGCAGAGACAGAAAGGATCAAAGCTGTGATAGGTAAGAAATGCATGGTTACTGTTTAGGGACAGTTATATGAAACAATTATTTTAGAAATTTAATAAATTCTGTGGTTTGCAGAGGCAGAGAAAGTGGCACAAGTGGCAGAGATCAAGTTTGGACAGAAGGTTATGGAGAAGGAAACAGAGAAAAAGATCTCAGGAATTGAAGGTTTGTATCCAGCAGTGGGGGATGTGCACATCAGAGTCTGTTTATACGAGTCAGAGAGTGCTTGTGTTAATGTAAAGGAATTCTAAGTGTTCTTGGCTCCATGCGGAGCTGTAGGAAGTCTTAAAATGGTTATGAAAAAGCCAGTGTTGTTTGGGGCTGTAGATGTCACACTGAAAGTGCTCATCTTAGCTTTAGGCTACATCACCTGCCTTTAGCCTGACACGCCTGAATCTGTGACCGGCGGCAGGTGTTTTCCTCCATAGTTTATTTTAATAGCAGTATCTACCCTGCATAGAGATAACGTAATTTCCGGACTACAAGGCTCACCTGATCATAAACCACACCAGTTAAATGTGGGGCAAACTACAGATTGGTCCATATATGAGCCACACCTTATTATAAGAGGAGGGGATTAACCTATGAGGAGGGGATTGCCGGGACAGACGGAGATGATGGTTTGGGTCCCATTTATTAACATTTGAGACGCACAATGAATCATTCACATTTTTGACATGACGAACAGCATTCAATCAGTTCACAAATAACACAACGGTAGTACCGTAGCAGTGCAGTATAACAAAGCTTACGGCGCTCGACCAGGCAGTAAGGTTAAATAGCCCTGGTGATGTTAAAACTAAGCTGCCCCGCTGAATAACCTGTTGGGTCCAAAGCAAGTAGCGGAATGGGTGGAAATAAGGGTACTAAGGCGTGCTAATGCCACAGCCCTGGTGTTACGCAAATCAAAACGTTGGAAATATGACCTGTCAGAAAGAAAATACCGTGAACATGAAAGTCAGAATGTGAAGTAGAGTGTAAGAACAAGATTTAACTTTTTTTTAAACCATCCTGCTGCTGTTGACGCCGATGGTGTTTGTGATTCACAGACGGTGCTTTCCTGGCTCGGCAGAGGGCTAAAGCAGATGCTGAGTTCTATACAGCTCAGAGAGCTGCAGAAGCCAATAAGGTAAAGAGATGAAACAAACGCAGGTTCCTCCTTTGACTGAACAGTTTGGCTGTGAAAAGTTGGATTGCTGTTTTGTACTTTGAGTTCTGTTTCCACTCTTTGCAGCTGAAGTTAACACCAGAGTACCTGCAGCTAATGAAGTACAAGGCCATCGCAGCCAATAGTAAGATCTACTTTGGGAACGACATACCACAGATGTTTGTCGACTCTGGCTCTGCAGGCAGCTCCATCAAAGCCTCTGTAGCCATGGACATTGTGGGTGAGCAGGTTCTGGACAGAGATTAACAAGTAAACAAGGGAGCCACACAGGACCACCCAGAGGTGGAGGACCAACTGCAGGAGGACAGGAGTCAGGCTGACTGGCTGGCTGGTTCTCACTCTGGCCCAACGAACCTCTGCGGACCGGGGAATTTAAATCTCAACCATCTCACAATCACTGCTAGAAACCACATGGAAAGTTTGACTAATTCTCTTAAGTCAGAGTAGAAGACCAGAGCTAGTTGTGAGGCTCCTGCTGTGCTCTCACGGAGAACAACCTCCTGTAGGCTTAGAACTGTAAATTAGTTGGAGGGCGAGAAAACTTAAAGCATCACCTGTGGGTGTATGATAACATAATTTTCAAAGCTGACACTTAGCCACAACTGTAATTTAAAATAATTGGTTCTGCTTTACTGCCCAGAGTCACAACATCAAGGATCACAACTTTCATACTGTTATCTCTGTACACATTTGCTCCTCATCATCATTTCAAGTAGTGATTAAAGGAGAATGACTGATATTTCTTCTTAATCAGACCTTTAGTTCAGTCAGAGTTCATTACATCACACACCCTGTTGCTGCAGCTTTTCCTACTAACATGACACACTCTGTATGCTCGCAGTGATGAAGATGGCAGATTTACCACTAGAAAAACACCAGATTCTGGATCACAACAGTAGAACTTTGGTAGCATTTTTCTGTTGCTTCAGCAAACGGACTGAACTGACATTAGCTCTATGAGTTAGCTGAAACGCTCTCCACCATTTAAACCAAACACATCTCCCCAACTCCACAACAGGGCAGCTGAAGGTAGCTGAAAACCACAATTAGAATAACTTAATAGGTGGAGAAAGTTGATTTAAATAGTGATCCTCCTCAGCCCTTTGTATGTCTGAGCGGCTCTGACCAGATGTTTTATGAATGTCATGGGGACAATGAATGCACTGTGTGGTAGCTGCTGACTTCCAGATGTAACACAGTCACTCTTTTTGTTTGTTTTTATACGGTGTATATTTAAGTGTCTGCTGAACACAGGGAAGCTGTTGAACTTGGACTACATGTTGCTGTAACTTTGTAGCGCTTTGGTTTTTTTGGGGGGAGGTTGTTCAAGACAAGCTGCAGACATCAGCCTCCCTGAGTTTTTCTTTAAAAAGGGTAACCCTTTAAAGAATCTCTCTACAGGACACGTAGGAGTACGAGTTACTTACCTTATGTGCACACCTCAAGCTGTTGACAGGACCAAACTATTTTTATGTGGCATTTATCCAGCTGTTGCCAAAATATTATTTCCTCCTAATGTGTGGATGTATTCAAACAAAGCACACAGAACATGGACATGAGTTAATCATCCAATTATGTGTTTTCCAAAGAACTGCTCTGAAAACAGACTTGGTGCATTACAGAGCTGGTTACTTAGAAGGAAGGTGTTCAGGTGTTGATGCTTGAATTTCTTTTCTGAAGCAGAGACAGTGCAGCAGTGAGAAATTATTTATCTGAAGATCTGGTGCTGAGATTAGCCCAATACATAGTCTAAAATTGTCCCAGTTAGCCCTCAGGGTGACGTCCAGGATTCACTTTGATTCAGACTACTCACTTCAATTTATATTTACAACGGCCGAAAAATTTTATGTTTTTGCAATAATTCCAATGATGAATGATGGAATTCTGGTTGTCGTTTGACAAAGTTCTGAGATTTTCTTTGAGAGATCGATGGTGTCGGTAAGATTATTTATTGATGGTTTCTGTGGATTCATCAAATAAAACATACAGTATATAAATAATCCACTGTTAAAGATGTGTGTGGGATTATTTCCAACGTGCGTCTATGTGTAATAATTACAGGACGGCATCAAAACAGCTTGAATCAGATTCTGTGTCAATGAGGAGACAGCTCAGAGATGCTGCAGTGAATCTTTAGTTTAGGTGAGTGGGATGTCTGGGAAAATACGTTTGGACCAGTTGCAAGTTGATGTTCAGTGTCTTGCCTGAGGCCTTGTGCCTCATGAGACACAGGTCTCCCACGATTCAGTCATGATTAAGTCTGAGTGCGATTACAAGATGTTTTCTTGTAATCGCCCATTACTCCAGTTTCTTTTAATCCTTACTCACAGTATATGCGAAGAGGAAAACAGAAACATTTATGTGATGTACAGTTTTACTAACACTTGGATACGTTTCAGCTCATCAGTCATCACGGCTGCTCCGTTTTTATTTATTCATCTCCAGGTTTTTGTTTTACTTATTCCAATGACTTGCATGAAGAGAGAAAAGAAGGGAAAACAGGGAGATGTAAGACTCTCCTGTGGTTCACAATGTGCCAGGGTGGTAACTACTCTGGTCCTGTCATAAGTGAAAGTTCAGAATAGAAAGAAATTCTCCAGCTCTGTCCAGCAGAAAGCAATAAGCAGTGACGTGTGGCTAACTTTCCACTGCTGAAAAACAGCTGGCAAAAATCCCCTGCATTTCCCAGAATGAATTAGTCTGTAGGTGGTTGCGTTACGTGATGCTGGACGGGGCCATCAGAGGCTGCACTCTCCCATGAAACGACACATTGATTCTCTTTCGCTTCTTTTGAGTCAGAGACCGGGCCCCTCCTACATCCAAGTTCTCAGGAGCCCCCTGCACAGACAGCTGCTACAGTAAATCCAGGGAAGAGTGTTCTGTAACGTAAAGTGGAGCCGTAACGTACATCAGGACATTATGTCTAAAGGGGAATAAAAAGTGAACAGCGACAAGATGTAGAAGAGCGAAGGGCACGATGAACGTATCCTGCGCCGTACACGAGGAGACACGCGTGGCCGCGCTCCAGTGGCTGTGGGACTCCACGAGAGCAGGGATACAGCAGATCCTGCTCTCCCCGTACCTGCCCGCGTGCTGCGCCTTTCTGACGCACGTCATCCTCTGCGCACCTTTCCTCGCGCTGGACGCGCTGGCGCGCGTCTGTCAGCGGGTCCGCTCGTGGAGGATAGATGCGGGCTCGGGACCGCCACCGCCACTGTGGCGATGGTGTGAGTGTTTTTGGAGGGTGCTGTACAGGTACCTGACCACCGTCATCCCCGTCACCGCGCTGTTTCAGGCCGTGCGCGCACCCACGTTCCCGGAGCAGGCGCCGACCTGCTGGCAGCTCTTTGTGGAAGTGTTCGCGTCCTTTCTGCTGTTTGACACGTTCTTCTTCATTTGGCACCTCTCCATGCACAGGTGAGCAGCACAGACCGGACATCACCTTGATTCTTCTGTTGGGTCGTGATGCTGCACTGTGACTTTGGATTAGAGTTTTTTCCAGGTTTCATTGCTCTAGGAGAGTTTTACTTTCCAGAAACGTTTTTGGAAGGCAGATATAACACCACTACATTTATCCAACAGCTAAAGCTACTTCCCTTAAAATGTAAACACAAATAAAGAGTTTATTAAATCACCCAGCAATATTTAATACTATGTATAATGCTCCACCTGCTACAATAAAATTCCCAGTTGAGCAGAAATAATATTTCCCTTTATAAATGAACACTTTGCTGGTAATAATTACTTTTACATTTTTACATTTATAAATGTAGCCTAAGGTATCACTGATATTTATACCACTTCTAAAATGAAAAGGTCAGATCAGTCTCCATCTGCAGCTGATGGAGAACAGATGAAGTGACTTGACAAACTGTGTGGTCCAACTTGGCACAGTTTTTTATTCCCATAGAACACGCCATTAGTCAAAATAATGACTGTAATAATGACATGTATTTCACACTTTACTCCAGTGATTCATTTCAGCGTCTGTATACAAAACAGAGAATGGAAACATCAAAGCTAAGATGTGCTGACATGTGGTCCATCTATGGATCATGGTAATTGTTTAAGCAGCACAGACTCTGACGGTCTGTAACAGACTGTCTGTTGAACATTTAACGTCTCCTATGAAATCTGAGAGATCCCTGCTGATTGCAAGCTGATCTTCATGGTTTAAGTTAGTGTTTTGGTAGTAGTTATATTGCTGGTGGTTGTACCACAGTTATACCACTTCTTACCAGTTTGGGACTATATTTGTGATTTTCTATCTCAGTAACAGTATAAACAGAGACAGCTGTTTGTTCCTTCCAGGGTTCCCTGGCTCTACCGCAGCATCCACCAACTGCACCACCAGCACCACATGCCCTTTGCTCTGACAGCCCAGGACGCCAGCTCAGCCGAGCTGCTATCCCTGCTGCTGCTGGCCCTGAGCAGTGCCTGGGTGCTGGGCTGTCACCCTCTGAGCGAAATCGTCTTCCACGTCCTCAACAGCTGGCTGGCGGTGGAAGACCACTGCGGCTACGACCTGCCCTGGGCTCTGCATAGACTGCTGCCCTGTCTGGGTGGAGCTCCCCATCACCAAGCCCACCACACTCGTCACAGTGGCAACTACGCCCCCTACTTCACCCACTGGGACCACATCTTTGGGACGTACTGTACATGAGTGCTGCACTCACACGAGGAAACAAGTGTGGTCGCGTTCAGAAGTTTGTTGTTCAGCAAATGACTGCAGAGAGACAGCACAAGGAGTGAAGACAATGAAGGAATGAACAAGTGCCTGAGCAACATCGTGACATGCACTTTTTATAAAATGAATTTTATATTTTCATATTGTTTTTGTAGGCGTAAAGCAGCTAATGTGTGACACATGTATTTCTGCCATGAAGCAAATGTTCCTGACCACAGATATTTTTCACAGATAAGTGATTAAACAAACCAGATAGAAGATGTTAAACAATGAGCTTTACTGTTTCTGGGTGTAGCCTGTGTAGGACCAATGTAAATACTATTCTGTCTGTGATAAATATGAGACAATGTATATAATCAGGACACAGTTTAGTGTTTTATTTTTCACTTTTAGGTTTCTGTTTTTCTGCAGTGGTTAGTGATTTAAGTCTCTTGGCCTCTTCGTCTGTGTTTGTGGTTCCACAGGGATTCAACTAGGCAATAAAGTCCACATGTGTTTTAGCGATGAGAAGCCTTTGTCTTTGTTTGGTCATTTGTTAGGTGTTACCTTTTCTTTTTACTACAGACACACTGTCCTCAGCACACTTTAAATCCTGTAACAACCTCATTCTGCTGCGTATATTAGTTGAGGATTATTTAGGGGGCTTTTGTTCTTTCCAATAGACAGGACACTAAAGAGGTTGAGATTGCTCAAGCTTCCTGCTCATATGAGAATTATATGTGTATGCAGCCAAATCCATTTTTTGTAAAGAGGCACAGTTGGTTTATGTATGATTGCACTACTTTAGCAACGCTGTGCCTTTTAAATGTGATTTAATGAGGGTGAATTGAAGTCATTATGTTTAATAAAGAAAGACTGTTGCTGTTTTGCTGCACTTTGTCCTGCGCTCAGGACGACTCATTTCGCTGGGAAATCAGCCTGCTGTTAACAGCACTTATATGGAACAGATGCTTTTCATTACTGGCTCTTTTAATGGGTTTTTTTGACGTTTCGCAACCGAAGAATCAAATACAAATTGTTACAAGGTGTGTGTACAGTTGCTTTTCTTGAATCTGACTCTCAAGGAGAAAAGCGAGAGATGAGTGCTGGGTGGTGGTGTTGGCACTAGATGGGATGATAAACATGTGACCCAAAACGGAAATAATCAGACCTTATTACAGACCCCACGTCAGAGGCAGGGCGAGCCGCAGCAGCAGCAGACGACACACACCAAATCACACGTTCACAGCGAGACACATCAACGTCCTACCGCTGGCATCATGATGTCAGCGAGTGGATTTTAAAGCACTGGGAACTGTCCAGTTTGTTTACACGACGTTAGGTGTGCTGCTAAGTTAATCACGTAGCCGAGTCCGTGTCAAAGCACGAGAGAGGAAAAAGCACAGAGCACTCTGTGGCAGTCCTTATCATTGGCAAAAATACCAAATACTTCCCATTTCTTCAGATTTCCTGAATGTTTGCCATTCAGTGACAAAGGCCAGATTCATATTTCTTCCACACTTCTGTAAATATGCAATTAGTGAGCTTAACATAGCTGAGACTGCCTGTTGCAGTAACCGGCTGAGGTTCTTGGCCTCTGTTCTGCAGCCATTTTTAGAAAACGTCTGTTCTCGTTTTACACGAGGGGTCAGTCAGTGCCTGACTTGTTTTCCAAAACATCTCTTCACTTGTCATTAGCATTTGAGGAACTGCAGTTACGACACACCTCGTTCATATGATAAGACAGTGTACAGTGTTTGTACAGTGCGTATGGTGATCTCCAAAAACCTTCACATACTCATTATTCTGTGACAGTGTGGAAATATTACTAAGAGAGCCTTTTCCGTGTGTTATAAAATAGGTTTTGTAAATGTTACTGCAGTAACAATACCCACGACTCAAAGGGAAACGGCGTACATAAGTTAATATTATAAGTATTTGCTGTCTTCCCAGGAGTTAAAAAAGAAGATGGTTAGTAGTTGGTTAGCACAGCACCAGAAACAGAAGACCAGCGGAAAATTATCAGCTTTTTATTTCAGATTAGACAAACAATAATACTAATATTTTATTCCCTATGTAGATGTTTTACCTTTGGAGGAGATGTAACACACACACACAGGATATGTGAGCAGACCTGTGTCTTTAGTAGGTTTGTAAAGTAGTCCGGCAGGAGTGCACATTTTCTGACTGCACACACTCTCTCAGACATGTGCTCCTGCCAGAGCCACTCTTCATCTGTAGCTCTCTGTGAGTTTGGGTATTTTTCTTGAACACTGAAGCATTGATTCATTTTTTCTGATTTCTGCTGCTGTAGCTGTTCAACAAGACAGATCACTGAAACGTGTTCTCAAAAAAGTTCAATTCTGTGTTTATTTATGTTTATTTTGTGTGCAAGTTCATTTTTTTTCATTATTTTCGTTCACAGCATCTGCAACCTTCCCCTCAGTTTCTCAGGGTCTTTGTTTGTGTCATGTTTGAACTATGGCCCAGGAGCTAATACAGTCGGGCTGGATGATCAATGCATTGTACCAATGGGCTTAGCAGCATCTTCCTAAAAACAAAAAGGTAAGTTGGCACAAGATTCTTTGATTGACAGGTGTAATGGTACCGTGAAAACTGTAAATGATATCAGTGATCCATTTTAGCTACCTGTTCATCTTGTGAGATAATCTGAATAACATTCTAATTTACATGGTGTATAAACTTTCTTGTACAGCAATGGCGCAGTAAAGGAGACTTTATTAAATTGTTTTTTATTGTTTTTCAAACCTTCTTTTGATATTTTTCCTTCCAACAAATTTAATTTTGTGCTGCAAATGCATTGTCATGGTTACAAAGCCTGCTCTACAATAAGTAACTTACAAATGTACATACAGTATATAGTTATCTATCTGTAAAAATTAATAAATTAGAAAAATAAATAGCAGCAGAGGTATCAAAAGGCTTACAACAAAAGAAAGTAACTGTAGTTCCTTTGGGTATCCATGAACTGAGTGCAACAAGCTGCTCCTGCTTTTTTTTTTTTTTACCATAAATATCATTGATCACTCAACTTAAAATAGTTGGGACCACACTGTGTTTGGTCAGTAAGCTGAGTCAGTTAGCATTCTTTGTTGCCTAGGAATGTGGACAACCCCTTACCCTTTCTGCTCCACTCCCCCATCCCAGCACCTCAAAAGTTCCCCAGAATGGCGTCCAAGCAGAGTGGTGGCATACATGTTTCTCAACCCCCAACACCTTGCTATCGGTATAGCTTGGGGGGTGGGTGGGGGGGTTGGTGGAGGCATGTGAAGTGGGAAACAGGGTTGGGAAAGATAACCCTGCCACCAGCACCCCTGCACAGCGCCTACGTATCAGAGGGCTGTAGGAGGCAGGAGGTGGGCCTGCAGAGTTCATGTCTTGTCAGGTTGCCTCAGGGAGGTCATTTCACTGCGCACATGAAGTGCTGATTAGTGTTTGCATTGAGTGGGGGTGGGGGGCAGAGATAAGTGGAAAGGAAGACAGATGTCAGGGGAAAGCACAGGGAGGGGGGCAACTGACCCACTAGTTCCCACCACCCAACACACGCTTTAGGTTGTGTTTGGTTTGGTCTTTTGGGAACAATTGAATCTTTTTATTCTTTTCGATATGAAGAGACACCTTAGCGTCACTATAAGCAACATGTGGATCTGCAGAACACGGTCTCTCCACTATTCTGATATTCACGCCTTTGGCTGTGCTGCACTTGTTTTGCATTTTAAAGCATATATTTGGGTAGACTCTTTGATTAGCAGCGCGCATTGTTTCGTGAATAGTGAACGTGTCCGTCCGGCCTCACAGAGTAACCCTTGCAGAGATTCCAGCACTTGTCCCTTTGTTGAAGACATTCTTGGCTTATCTCCGTTTCCAGCTTAGTGTTGACTTTAATGAAAGTTGCAATCTCTAAGAGCATCAGCTATCTGCAGCCACACTCAGCCACCACCATGCCTTCAAACTTGTACTTGTATGTGACCACGCCTGTATCATCCAGGTATAACAGGGAAATGGGCTCCAGCTTGGTGGGAACACAACAAGCCCGTGACGCCCTCTGAGGACTGTTGATGTTGACCAGCGTCTGAACAATGGCATGCTTGGTGGGGGTGACGTGCTTTGTTAGCGGGAAGGAACACATGCCAGTGCACTCGAAGGCATCATAACCAGTGGGGGCCAGGATCCAACTGTCCCAGCCAATGTCCTTGAACTCTACGTACAGAGACTGTTTCTTGCAGTGGTTGCCTTTAGCGTTGCGACGAATGCGGGATGCTGTGTCATAAATCAGATTGGAGCGCATTTGAATGAGGTCCTCTTCACCTGGCTCAGCTTCTTCATCTCCCTCCTCCTTGTCTCCACCGAACCCATTTGGTCCCGTACCTAAGTTGTTGGGCAGAACCAGGTTAGATGTTTCACGGTCGATCATCTCATTCAGCTCGCGCTTGTCATCACGATGATCACTGCTTTGGTCATCAGAGTAAACAATCAGCAGGGGTTTGTGTTTTTCCTCAGGACTGGTGTCAATCTCCATGTCTCCGTCCGGCCGATTTGTGTCTTCACTGCTTTCTTTCATATCTTGAGCATTGTCTTCATTAGCCATGCTGGCAATATGCACCTCCAAACGGTGTGTGGTGCCTTGGTCGGATTTGGACCAGCGGTGAACAGCAGTGGTGAGGTCAAAGGCCTCCCATCCGTTATCAGTGCCATAGACCTGGCGTGAAGCCAATTCCACCAGATCTATCCGCTGTCCTCTCGCTATGAATGCATCTCCTCTCACGGCGCTCTCATCAGTCATGTTGTCATACCTCTCATGGGATTCCAGTTCGTAGATAGTGACTTTGCGGTCAACACCAGCATAGAGGTGGCGGTCAGTTTGGACTAAGGTGTAGAGGCGAAGCTCCGCTGCTGTTATGCGTTCATGATGGGGAACTGACACGTTGAAAAGGAGAGGGTGACGCCTCACTCCTTCAACAGCCACAACTCTGGGAGATGAATCTGGGGACATAAATGGTCAAAGTTAAGCATCTGAACACGTTTTGATAAAGATTTCAGCTTACGTCTGCAAGAAATCCCATAAAATATATTTGACCTCACGGTTTTCTTCTTGGTACATGTAAGAAAATATCTCTTTCTCCATTTCACTACAAAAATCTCCCACATTATTTGATATTGCAGGTCAAACAGTAGAAATTCAAGCAACAAAATCTTTCTCAAACTAAACACAGTTGCTGCTGAGAGTGAATAGAATCAATCGTCACACCAGGGACAATATAATCAGAATCAGACAGCCTTTACCTTCATTTTTGAAGCTGCGGATGATGTTTGCAGTGGGCATGGCAGTGTGGTCGGTAGCAAAGCGGTTGTAGAGCTCCATCATGTATTCAGGTGGTTCTTCTCGTGTGTTGCCAGAGGGCTGGGGAGACGGACCTGTGCCAGACAGGTTAAAAAATCGCAGAAACTGACGCTTCAGGCTCTGTATGTCCACATTGCTCTCCTGCATGAGTAGTGATGGGTCCACCACTCCTCCATGTCCGTCTCCCAGCCCCGGGTCAGGGCGATGCCTCTGATGTGCATTGGTGATGGGGCTGCTCTCTCCACAGAGAGGACCCTGGAGCAGCAGGAAGAAAAACAGCAAGAGCAAAGTCTTGGAGCAGCAGATAGTTCCCAGTTCCCAGCAAATGCTCGCCATGGGAAAACAGTCTGCAGCACTTGATTTCACGGCTCACCTCTTATAACTTGGGTTTTTCTATGGATGAGCTGTTGCAATAATAAGACAAAATGACTGTGATCTCTAGACCCTTTCATCCAAGGGTTAATAGAGATTGTGCCCAGTTCATCTGCAGTCTTAGAAAGTATGTAGCTGACCCCTGCACTGACCAGCTTCAGCCTCTCTGCAGCCGTGTGTACGCTCGCTGCTCTCGTCCAGGTCTCACGGCATTTATTCTCGCGCACACCTTTTGATGTCCTTTGCAACAGGGGTGCAGTTCCGGTGAGAGGGTGGCCTGGGCTTGTATTTGTCTGTGTAACTCATCTCTGTTGTGGCCCCTCTTCTGTCAGTGTCTCTCTGTGCTCTGCTCTCTTCTTCCCAGCTCTGTCTTTCTGTCCCTTATCTATGATATGGTGGGCTCTGCATTGCTCAGTGCGTATGGTCTCTTTGCTGGTGTGTGTGTGTGTGTGTGTGTGTGTGTACGTGCGTGCCTTCAACGTTGTGTGATGCACATGAGCGTGTGTTATCTCACAACTTCCTTAATGAGGATTTTGTAAACACTGTCCTGTAGCCTCTTCCTTGTGGAAGTGCTATTTTGTTTGGGTGGATGCTCTAGAGTTGATATTCTTCATTTGTTTATTTGCTTTGTAAATGGTGGAGTTCTGTGAGGTGCTGTGTAGGCTCCATTGACCATTTCTTTTTGACAAAGTACACTGTTGATATGTTGAATATAACGGGATATATCAGGGAATGCGACACTTGCCTAAATGAAATTAAAAAGCAATGGGGTGTGAGGCCTTAACGATCGACTATGAAAGACTCTAAATCACGGTGACCGTGAAGAACATTTCATGCAGCTCATGAGGACAGCAGAGAAGAATTTAAAACCTTTCACTTTCACTGAACACAGCAATCTTCTGTTATGCTTGCTGAAATGTCGTGTGTGTACTTTCTCTTCTGGGGACACAGTGTCTGAAAAGAATTATCTGGACACAAGAGGCTCTGTGAGAAATGCAACAGCAAGTAGGATGAGGCACATACACAGGATTTCATCTAAGGTATGAAGAGCTTAATAGATTAGGTAAAAAACAACAAGTAAAATGTGACACTTACGTCACAGTGACTAGTAGTGAAAGACTGAGTTTGAGATTGAGTATTTGCTCCTGCATGCATGCTTGTACTGCACGTGACGAAGCCCACTTGGCACTGCCACCAATGTGGGGTCAAGAGGCTGCTTAGATGTTTTTTAATGAGAACACCAATGACGCGCACTGGCTCCCTCACAGAGCAACTATCCAATTTGTCACCTGAACTCTCATCCCGCTACACCACCATTCCTCAGCTTCTTTGTGTGACCTGCAGATACACTCCGATTTTGGTGCGTCACAGAGATGGGAAGGAATGAGCTTTTTCCTGCCTCTGCCACTCATCTGCCAGTCTGACATTTGACAGACATGCTGTTATCTGCCACTCTGTTCAGCTGCTGCTACAGCACACTATCACATCTTCCTGATGGCTGTAAGAAGGCTTGATAGTGGAAATGTCTTTTTGCACACAACCAGGTCCCGCCTCCATATGGACTCTATTACGAACCTCAGAGTGTAACAGATGTGGATTTATGGAGGCCCGAGTTGCTATTTTTGGATTGAAATCTCCCAAAGGTAGAACATTTCAGATATTTGAATGTTACAGTTTTTGTCTGTGCTTCATCTAGTTTTGTGGCTTTCAGATTGGAATGTGTATTAAACTCCAAAGCCAAAGTCACAATGGACTAACTGTACTGTAACAACATTAGCATATCAGCACAGTAAGAAGTCTGGTTTAGGAGGTGGAGCAGTTGGATATTTCACCCTCAACTCCTCCTGTTCACATGTTGTCAAGTGTCCTTGAGCAAGACACTGGACCTTAGGTTGCACCAGTCCAAGTTCTTGAGAAAACTAACAAATAACGGTGTGCAGCAAAATTATTAATATATTATAGGCATCAACAGAAACACTTTTATTTGTGGAATTTTATTAACTTAGCACTGAAATGACACTTGATATGATGAGCTGGCTACATGAATACGATGCAGTCCAGTTTCCTTTCTCCAAGGAATGTGTTGACATTAAAATGTTGCTTCTCTTTCTGTGTCCTTCTGAGTGAACAGTCCATTAGTAACATCACCTCTCCAGCAGGGAGGAACAAACTTGTTTAAAGCCTTTCATTTCAATAGTGATATTAAAACCTCAAAGACATAACAACATCGACTAATAATTTATTTCCATGACTAAACAGAGCTCAAATAAAAAACTGTGTATTTTCAATACATCATCATGTCCTCTGTTCAGATGAATGGGTTTGTAATCCCAAATACTAGAGTCTGAAACTGAGCGTTAGGTGGGAGCTTGTGCTTTTTTAGTGAGGAACTGCTGAATGTCTCTTTGTAGCTCCTCGTTGCGTCTCTGGGCCTCGTCTCGACTGCGCTCAGCATTTTTCAGGCAGATCTCCAGAGCGGCCACACGGCGGCGTTCGGCTGCCAGAGCAGACTGGAGCTCTGACACTGACGCTTTGAGTTCCTTGTTCTCCTGCTGCAGACTGAAAGAGACAGACACAGACAGGTTCAGAGATATAGAGTCTATAAAGCAGCTCAGTCGATTTCACAAACAAGTTATATCTCGTGCTTTGTCAGTAAACACAGCTGAATCCAAACAATGAAGGCTTTGTTAAGAAACCCTGTGCAGTGTCACACTTTAAGCCCAGAGTGAGTGATGGATTGCTTTTGTCTCCATGCCCTGTGCTGGCCTCACCTGTCTGTAAGCTGCTGGTTGTCTTTCTTCTGTTCACACTTGTCGTTGACCTGCTGAGCTGAAGAACTCGCTGTCCCGGCCCCCACACTCGTTTGATGAGACAGCGTCTGGACATGCTGGGGATCATGGTCAAGTTTTTGGAAGCTAGCCGTTGAAGAACCTGTGTTGTCGCTCCCTCTTCGGGACGTGATCCTGTCCTCTCCCTCCTTTTTATTCATTTGAGACCCCCCAAACATTGATCCTGATGTCCGGAGGTCCAAGAGCTTGAAAATGTCCTCTGATAATGTCCCACACTTCTCCTCACTCTCACTGATGCGACTCCACCGGTTGAGAGCATCAGCCTTTGCTGCCATGCCGGTGAGGGGGCAGGTGAAGGTGGGCAGGGTCTGGGTACGTTTGCGGGGACTTCCGAGCCAGTCGTCGGTGGGAGATGAGAGAGGCTCTGAAAGGAGGCCTTGGGGGGTGCAGTTACCCCTGAGTGGACCTGGACTTTCAACATCCTCTTCCTCTTCTGGAGACTCAGACAAAGATGCATCACCCATCTGAGATAATAGAGGACGTATATTTAGGGACGCAGTGACTTTCTTTGTTTGCAAAAGCACATTTTGACGTCACAGACAAACTTTTAACATCCGTGAAAGAAATCCAGCCAGGAATAAACAAACTGGCAGATTAGGCTACTAATGCAACAGGAAACTGTATATGAGCTTCTCTACTTCGTTAAATATTAAAATGTTACAGGAATAGTTTGCCGCTTGGAAAAAAAACATGAGCTCTCTGGTATAAAGTTAGTTGAGCAAACAGATACAACACTGGTGTCTACAGATGTTAGTTACAGTCAAAATGGACCTAGACTAACTTGAAGACTGGGAATATAAGGGAACAGTTAGCCTGTTAGCCAATCAGCTTCTCTGAAGGATCATAATTAAGATACACAAACTACAGTGTAAAAACAAAAGAGCAAAGAAAGAAAACATTTCACTGTAATGTTGTAAGAAAGCAACATGTTTAATACACTGAGAGAGTTGAACTGCTTGTACCTCTGCAGACTCCCAGCCCACAAAACTTCGGGGAGTATTCTTCTGGCTCTCAGCCTTGTTTGACGGAGGGGAGGGAAGCACATCTTTGGAGAGAGGAAACAGCGTCTCATGCTGTCTGATCATCACTGTCATCAGCTTCTGGATCTGAGGAGTCGCTGCAAAGAGAACCGCAATGTAAAAAGATTGTGCACATCATGTCTTATCTTAAGGTTCTAAGGTGGAAAACTCATTTGAACTGAGTTACAGTGAGATTTCTATCCCACTTTCTGTTTTTTTCCTGCGGTCTTGAACAGCCCAGATACAGAGACCCACAGTGTCAATCATTTGAAGCTTCAACTTTCTATTTCTGCTTGATAAGTGTGAATTCATTCAGCTCATGTAAAACTTATGAAAAGAGGTTCATTCAACATAGTTGTTGAAAAAATCGCCTCAGCTAACTTCAAGGAACAAGTTCAGTAAACTTAAGATATTACGTTGACTGTTTAGTCTTGTGAATGATTGAGAAAAGAAACCACAGCGAAGATTTAAGATTTATGTGTATTTATGTAGGAGTCTCTGGAGAGTGTAAACTCCCAAACAATGCCCACTGGGAGGCAGAGTTTATTTCAAGAGTTGGGTCAACTCTCAGAGGTTCACGCATTCATGTCTTAATTTGTGCTTTCACGATCTTCCTAAATTCCTGCATTGTGTTTTATTGAGCATGGTTGAGACATCCCTTCCTTTTTGTTAAACACTGTTTTGTTTCTCCAAAAAAAGAGAAGGATTAGTAATGATGGTGTTGCCACATGTCATTGCTTATTTAGACTGGCAGTCATACATCATTCATATTCAGGGTGGTTTCCAGAAAGTGAGCAACACCGTTTTCACAAGTCACCCAGGAGTCACTTATTGTGTTTGTTTGGTTTTTTCATCACACATGCAAGATCGCATCACTTTGGCGTGTAACAGTTAGGCCTCAAAAACCTCAGTGAGAAATGTGTTCTCACCTTTCATGACGGTGATCGGGTCCTCTATCTGAGGTTTGAGCAGGTTGATCCCCATCACGGTAGCCAGGTTCTCCACATTCATCTTATTCACACTGGAATGCTGCTGCACCTCAAACAAAAACCTGCAGAACAAGGAGACACAGTCAGCACGGTTTGACACATGAGTGATGACTGATCTCAGGTCAGCACGTGGCCATTGTTTGAGCACAGTGCTGTCACTCACCTGCAGACATAGCTGAGAAGGTTGTAGTTGAATCTGGGAAGAAGAGCTATTTGTTTCTCAAACTTTTCCCAACCCTGGAAGGAGAAATAGTTAAGGACTCACACTCCTGTGATTCAGTGTCGCACACTCAGATGTGGACATAATAACACATACCGTCGTGCTGTTGGTGTCTAGCATGTTGGTGCAGTCCAGGAAGTCTTGGTACTGGGTCCAGGGCACGACAGGCTCGGGCAGCTCTCGCAGGTACAGCTTGAGCAGTGACGCCACCGTGTGGACATCTGTGTCACTGCACACAAAGGCACACTTGATACACAAATGTACACATGTACACGGTAAAGACGCAACATTAGACCAGTGTATACATTTACCAGTACACAGCAACAGTACTAGCAGCTTATGTAAATCTGTCATGATTACATTCAGTATAAGACTTTTCTCAAAGCTGTTTTTGATATTTTAATATCAACTGGTAAAGACAGAGTCCACTGGGATTTTGCCTCTGGGTATAGTTTTGTATATTTAGCTGGAAACTTGGATTTCATTTTGTTATTTGTATTATTTCTGCAAAGAATGTAGTTGGAGAGAACACAAAATTGTGCTTTCTTTGGCTTATTTATGACCTGAAACCTCTCTCAGAAACATTTGCCAGTTCTCAGTTTGTGCTATTTGACTTTCATGTTAAATAGGAGACTATGTTTGAATTGACAGCGCTCTGTCAGTGGAGCTTGTGAGTAGTAAAGGCGTCCTCCTGTGTGCCTGCCAGAACAGGATGTGGTTTCGCCTTCAGCTCTGAGCAGACAGAAATCTCTCAGGCTCTGCATCATCTACCTCATCTCTCCTTGCTTTCTCAGAAAAAAGCTGATGCTGCTGGTTGATTGATTGAGGTTAGGACATTGTTTCCTTATATAGCAGTGACCTTCTTACGTTCATGCATTTACCAACCATGTAAACCATGCTGTTTATAATGATCCTCCGCAACATTTGGTTCTTTGGTTTTACATGATGAATAATCCACATTAGAACTGGATTTCAGTAACAGTAAGGATAAGAGCTTTTCAGTAATCCAGCAGAATAATACAGAGGTTGTCAATATCATTAACCACGTGGCTCTCGTCTGTACAGATGGATGCTCTGGTGTGTTACCTGGGGAACGAGGGCCTTTCTCCCGCATCAAAGGCATCTCTGAACTGTTTGACAGCATTGTCCTGACCAGGGAGGCGAAAGATGCCCTCCTCATTCAGCCCGTGCTCTTTAATGAACTCCACACACTTCTGCACAAGGATTGGTACCATGTGAGGCCCGAAACGTTGCTCATATGTTATAGTGTCTATGAGACTCTTTCCGAACACTGAAGAAAGACAGAATGGTACATTAGTAAACACAACAACATTTTATGTGTCATGAAAAAGAAATGGCAGAAACTGTTTTGTAGATGATCATGATTGTACTGAACCTCCACTTGTTGGCGCTCCAATGACTCTGCGCAGGGTGCGGACCCACTCCTCCATGTCACTCTGAGAGTTTGCCATGAACACATATGGATATCGTACTCTGTCTCCTGTTGAACCTGAGAGACGTCATCGTAAGCTTCAGATAGAGGTGCCGCAACATGTCAAACCAGCACAACGGTTTCCAGAGCAGCTTGGATCTGTTATCATTTCTAATATGTTACACACTTCTGGTAAACATATGCTAGAAAGAGACCCTTAGCCCAGTGTGGAAATAAACACCTGGCTCAACTTATAATGACAAAAGACTATGATGAAGATGACACAATGAAGACATGAAATGAAGACAGGCAGCTTCCAAAAGACAGTAGGATATGTTATTGATTCCCACAAAACCAAATTTCAGGTGGGAATAAATATGCTGTCTGCTGAGGGTCAGCGTTGCAGCCTTTCAAGGACCATTTAAACGCTTACGTGGCACAATCTCGAACAGGTGCTTCCCCGGGTCATCTGAAGTTAGAGGGAGTTCATTAACTTTACTGAACCTCAACTGGATGACACCCTGCAGATGGACACAGAATAAATGCAATGTTATGTGAAAAAGGCAGGAATATCTGTTTACACTGTACTTCCCACTCCACCGTGTGTGCAGCCCACTTCCTCTGTCTGGTGTTCTTCACCCTGAGTATCCAGTTTTAGTGCTGAGACTGGAAATGACTCATGGTTCATACAGTTCTGTAACTTGTAATCCATTCTCATCTTTCATTTTCTACAAGAGCATGCCGCATTAACACTCCCCTCCCCTTCCTGTTTCACCAACTTATTTCTTAACAGGAAGTACAAAGGAGCAGAGAAAAATGAACACAAGACATGTGTGATAGCAGTGACCACATCAACTTTTAAACACTCAGATAACAGGCGTAACAAGTGATAATAGTTTGTCTTTCTTTGCACAGATGTTCACAGCACAGCGGGAACTGCTGGATTCCAGCTTTGATACTAATGACACCTGTGTGTCTCCTCTGTGGACGTCTGCCCACACATTGCACATGAGAGGATCAGCATGTTGTGTCCGCCCCACGTCGGCATGGTGACAAAGTGCATATGATCTGGACTGGAATAGCTGGTGTATGCTGACGCTGCCAGTGTGAATCAGGCCAACAGAACAGACATAGATTTGCAGCAAAAAGCAGGACAGTCAATCATACTAAAGTGTGTCTACAGGAAGTGTGCAAAGTGAGCCACACTGCTGCTGTGTTTGTGGTAATGATTAAAAATGATAAATGGTATCTGGTATATGACAGACATTTACTAAAGTACAGCACTAACTTTATATTTCTAAATGTTGTAGTTAATGATGCTGCTCTATGTAAGGAAAGTATCTATCAGCTCGTAACAAAGATTATTTTAATGACTGATTGCTTGAGCTACACTTTTAAAAGCTACTCAAGCATCTTAGTGCAATTTGTGCGAATTAGTTGGCAGCAGAAAATACTACATGATGGATAAAATGAAAGCATTGACCAGGTCTCCCAGTGTCTCACCTGGACGGTGGTCTCCTTATCATCTTTGTGGTAGGTGAGTGTGCTTCCTCTCAGCACAAAGTAACGCTGTTGCCAGTTCTTGACTAAAGACCTCTGTTGTTTCTTGAGCCAGCCGGCCTTCAGTGGCCTCTCCATGGACCTGGAGGAGCGTGGTGAGCCCAGGCCGGGGACTCCCTCTCCAGGTATGACACTTTTGGATCGTGCTGTCAAACAGCAGGTGTAGAAAAAAAAAATTAGAATCCCCAGCCTACTTTGTCAGAGCCAGAGCTATCAGACATAACCAAAACATCAGCGCCGCTCGACTGCAACAGAGCACTTCCTCTTTTGATATGAACATGCATCAACCTATCAAGGTTGAGAGACCTGTTTAATCTATTTTTGTTTCCCACCTATAGACATCACGGGTGAAGGGAAACTTCTGGTCTGTGCTGACCACTTTCTTGTGGTGGGTGCATGAATGCAGCTGTGATTACTCTTCATAAATAACAGTCTGTTAGTCTGTAGACTAACAGATTAAACACTAAAGAATATGTTGGAAAGGTCAGAGATACAGTTGTGTGCAGATATACTTGAAATGAAACTAACACAACAAATGTCTCTCATCACCACTCAGCTCTGTGACTGGGACAGAACGCGATGCTGAGGTTCAGTGGTACTTTGGAGGAACACAGGCTGAAGTGTACGTGGTGCAGGGAAGACACAGTCTGATACAGATGGTCAGAGTCAAACGCAGGGTGGTGGAACTTCAGAGACAGCCGGAATGAGATTGAGCCCTGTTGCTCTGTTGTTCTTAAATTCACTGTGTCTTGTTAAGGAAGATGACAGCAGAGAAGAGAAGAAGAAGGGCCACAGTGGGATAAACAGGAAGCTGCCATATAATTGCCAGAGGCCCCGGCGACCCTTTGAAGGTCTCCACCTAGAAGCTTTTGAGTCCTTTGGTCTAATTTTAATGAAATCACCCTCCCCTGATTGGCGGAAAGTTAAACGTGCTTTTAAAGTACCCTGGGCCCACACACAGAGGCTTATGTTACACCCCAGCCTCAAACACACCGCTCCTTTAAACTGGCCTCAATTCATGATGAGCCAAAGGTCCCACAGCATCTCACCAATGCTCAGTGGTCACCATCAAAAAGAGATTCAACGAAACTTTCAACCACTGACTGTGGAGGCGTTTTCTGTACATAGACTCTAGCATTATGTTAAAGCTTAGATTAGCACGGAGGCTGGAAAAAGGGGGGTGATTACTAGCTGAGCTCTGTGCAAGGTTTAACTCTTTCTTACAACATGCTTTTTTCAGTAGGCATTTCTTTAACCTCAGGATCAGACAGTCCGGCCATGTTAACGAATAAGCGACTGAACAGAGAGAACTGAGTTCCTTTAAGAGTCACCACCAGTTGGGCTGTCACCTGCTAGCCAACATTTAGGCCTATTGCTGTGAGCTAACAGGTTCATGGTTGCCTTTTCATGTCTTCATGAAAGGACAGATGCACACATGGAACTTTGCACGTACATGCACACACACACACACACACATCAGGTGCAGTTAAAAAGGCTGCAGACAGAAACAAAGACAGAGGACTGCAGAAACTCTTGCATCAGTTTCCTGCTGAAATCCTGTGTCACTACAGTTCCGGGGTTAAACAAACAACTGTCATTGTCCAAAAAACAGCTCCAGGTAAAAGAATCATGAGAGGGTCACCATATTCTAGGAAGTTTTACTTGCTAACTGAATGTATAAAACCAGTGTGTGAAAATGAAAGCAGCTGATATTCAGCAGTGCAGACTGCTGCTTCCTTCCACTGTGTTGAACAACCTGCACCGCTGATTGTAAAAATGATTAGAGCTGGACCAAACACGATGCACGCTACCAGGGCTGCACTGTGTCAAATATATTTGTGCCATCTGAGCCTGAGAGGAAGCGAAGCATGTTGTTGCGTGGTTTCCACCCTGCACAAACACGGCTGACAACCGTAACAGTGAGTCTAGAGCACTGTACGATGGTGTAGCTTCATAAAAACAGCACTTGGTTTTAGCACTTGACATTTTCACCTATTCTAGACACTACGAGGTTTTAGAGTTTAGAAAGTAGGTTTAAATGTCAGGCGTGCGACATACAATTCATTCTATATTAGACAACAGTGATTTGCTCCATCAAAGAGCTTGGGTTTACCACGTAGCGAGCAATCACTAGTGTACTCAGAAACCCGTGGTGAGAAAATAAGGTGCAGAGCAGTTAATAATTATTCTCTGATGATTACTGTCCGAATGAAAAACAGTTTTCAGTGCAGTGCTTTTTGTTGCTGACACAATAAAAGTCATTTTAAAAAGGATGATGCTGCTGCCTTATTCTTCTCCGTACATACATTTAATTTTACTGTTACTCAATTTACATCCCTTCAGATGGCAACATCTGCTATTCAAACTGTGAAGAGTGTGAGAGCGTGAGATGGAAGCGCTGCGTGTTGAGCTGCTGACGCTGAAGAGGAGGCTCAGCCACTGGCTTACCTATTCGAGATGTCTCAGCCTTGAAGGTGCTGAAGTCCCAGTTGCGAGGTAGTTTTAGAGACATTGTCCTTAACTCATAGCACAGGTCAGTGGTTCACACATACACCCCGCTGGAGCGCGCACACACACACACACACACACACACACTCACACACACTCACACACATGCACATTGGAGATATCACAGATCACACTTCCTACTTCCTGTGTGTGTGTTAATGTTTCTTCTTCTTTTTTTCAGCCTCTCTAACACGTTGCCTCACGCTGCCCTTACTTCCATGTTCATACTTGTTCTTGTAAATGTCTCTCACAATAATTCACTTGAAGGTCTCCTGGTCTGCAGTGTAGTCGGGAGTTTTCAAATGACTAATGTTCACTGGTGTCACATAAGAAACGGGGGTGTCTTAAAGGAAATGGTTTTCATCTCTTGGTTTGCCTGCTTCCGTAAGGATGTTGCCTCACAACTCATGAGACAGGAGGCTGCAGCAGAGTCACAATTACCAAACTGTGTCTTTTAAAGGCATTTCTCTGGACACTGCACAATGCACAGATTTATTTATCCACGACTGTCATAGAACATGTCAGTATGTGTGCTGAAATCAACGACCAGTCTATTTGAAAATGGGGAAGAAGACCAAGAAGGAAGAAACCAGTCAC
Organism: Microctenopoma steveboyesi; assembly: GCA_032359275.1. Lineage (NCBI taxonomy): Eukaryota > Metazoa > Chordata > Actinopteri > Anabantiformes > Anabantidae > Microctenopoma > Microctenopoma steveboyesi. The sequence goes on from JAUMHF010000026.1 coordinate 3,325,520, forward strand.
ACACACACACACACACAGCAGACCACATGATGTTTTATCTTTAATTTTCTCTGAACAAAGGCAAAGCATCAAAGAGCACAACTTTGATCTAAACTAATTCAACACAAACCATTGCACAGTTAAGGGATAATATACTGAAATCATATTTTAAAGTTTTAGAAGAATCACAAAATAAAATGTCCACAAAGGGGAGTCTACACAGTGCGGCACAGACGCATCTCCCATACATTCTACAGAGGGTTGGGCAGGATTCACACCAGCATGGACACAAAGAGGGTTTCCTGGGTGCCACAAAACAGAAAGAGATATTGTATCTCGCATATTCTGCCTCCCTTTGAATGAATGCCAACTTCAGGGGTGCTGGAATGTATCAAACAGCAGTAACAAAGGGTCAAACCCTCAACGCAGCATCAGTGTTCAGACAACTACACGAGCACCAGCTCTCTCTAGTGGCCATCTGTCATCACCAGACAGAGACATGGCAGTGCAGAGCTGCTGGGTACGACCTTAAATGTCTAAACCACAGAGCGGCTGAGACCAGACAAGTATCTGCATCTGCTGAGACGCCCGTCATCACTTTCTGGAAACTTCCTGTCTGCTCAAAAGAAGCCAAAACAACACAGCACGTTGCTTCAACTTGCACTGCGACACAGACGTTGGCACATGACTCCTACCAGGGAATAAAATACATCACAGGAAGAAAGAGAAAACGCTTCTCTGCTATCTCAATAATCTTTCCAATATGGCAATAACAATTCTTCCAATATTCATCTAGACAAAAATACTGGAGAACACTCAACATCTTTTAGACATCTTCAATGTACAATATAGTCATTTTCTTACAGTAAATAAAATAAATATTTTAGGAAAGATTAAGTTAAGACCGTTTGGGTTTCACACAAGTCCATGTGAACGGAGTGACACTGAAATGCAAAAAAGGACGAGTGGTTTGTGCAGTAGATCATTCCAGGTGAAAAACAATGAAGCAAAGCATCTGTTGCCTGACAACATATACACACAGTTTGAGGACAGAGTCAATTAAGAGGACATAATAGTATCAATCTGAGTGAAGCTGTCACCGAGTGTTTTATACGACCGCCTACATACTGACCTTCACATCCCTGCTACACCGACTACTGCATGTGTATGTTCATATTGCTGTTTTGTCCGAGAACACTGAAGACAGACAACACAGCACTCGACCTATGCTGAGTCGCATCTGACTGGAATAAAACAAAATGAGCACAGATGTGAGGAGGTGATCACTTGAACGATTAGAGACAAATCTTTGCTGGATCTCCAAGCACGTTAGTTATTGGTCAATAAAACTCCTCTATAGCACCATCATTTCTCCACAACACATCACAAACCTGCATTAATAACTTAAAAAAAAGGCCTTTTAGAATTTACTGGATATTTTAACATCTTAATAGAATCTCACATTTGACCGTCTTCAAAACAAAAATACTCCTGTTTCCTAGGTTCCACGTCCCAGACTGAAGCTGTCTCCAAGCTAAGTGTGACGTGCTCAATGAAATGACATCACTGTGACATCAGCAGTGCACGTTTCCACTGCCCTTGCGCTTTAGAGCCACAGATCCCGTCAAAGTGTTTTCAGTTTCACAGTTTGAGCAGCACTTCAACAGAACTACAGACTGCAGGTAGAAATTCATTTAAACTCAGTAAAAACAGAAATGAACGCAGCTGTAAAGAAGCGTCAGCTTTTATATTTGACCATAAAACCACAAACACATACTGTGGGCTCGGCAGTGACAAATCAGAGAATCTCACTGCAAGACCTCCGGGAATGAACCAGTGTGTAAAGTAGCTGACTGCATTGGAAACAAATCCACCGTGGTGCTACTCAACAACAGCCCCTCAAATAAGACCGTGACAGTCATGCACTGTGTTCTGGATTCAACACGCTGAGGTCACAGAGCAACATGTGTAAAACCTGCAGCAGCTCCCCATTTTTTACTTTTAAAACATGCAAACACCTAAATTTAAAGGAGAATTGTGTTTGGAGGTGAAGGGGGTGCTGGTGTCCATCGCACTGGACTTCAGAGAGATCCTGTGATTCATAACAAAAAGCGATCATCAGAATCAATTCAATCTTATATTCACCTTATCTGTCTGCACGAGAACACGTGGGAAACACAGTGTCAGCGACTAGGCCGAGCAGGACAGGTTTGGAAAGGATCAATGACGGGACAGATGAAAAAGACAAACACGTAAACATGTGGCAGATGGCAAAATTGTTCAAATGATCTCAGTCCGAGTACAACAGATACAGACACGACATTAAGATATAATAGAACGTGTAAAATATAAAACCATCTTTGTATAAATAGAAACAATCACATCAGAAAAATTAAAACTGAATTTTGGGGAGGAGGTTGTAGCTGGAGTAACAGTTCAGTGAGTAACAGAGCAGTTGAGCAGTGCATTAAAACAAAATACAATAAAATATAAAACACGCATCACCAGGTAAATAGAGGATATCCTGTGTACAGGTAGAAATGTACAGCTGACCAACATTTTGTTCAACAGCGTAAATAGATAGAAGTTGTCTCTAATGGAAATGTGCACAGTACAGTAATCCACTAACTCGACCTGAAAACACTGGAGTCAGAAATTCACAGACTGTATGAACACGAACATGCACGACTGTCCAATCCCTATGAAATGGAATGACCCAAGGCTGGAGTTTTTTGTTTTTGTTTCTTTTCTTGTTTTTTCTCTGGTGGATTCTCGCGCACGCGGAGCTCAGGGCAGCGCAAAGCCCCCCCGGCGCTGCCCTCCTCTCTGGTCTCCCTCTCAGGCTGAGCTGGGGTGGGTTGCAGTTGGCTCTAAGCAGCAGCCTCCTCCAACGCAGGCAGCAGGCCCTTCTCCGTCAGGTGAGCCTTCAGGGAGTTGAAGATGTGGAGCTGCTGGTCAACGCGGAGGGCTAGGAGCTGCTGGATCACCTTGCTGGGGTTGGGGCCCCTGAGACACGGGAGGAAAAGTAGAAGAATTTAAAAACAACAAAGCTTTTACTCCACTCTACAGGGTAACTGCCGTTTGTGAGTTTGTCCTGGATGCTACTGTAACATGGCGTTACCTGATGAAGCTAGCAATGTACACATTAACGAATGTGGCCATGAGGTACTGGCAATCAAACCGGTCCATAATGCCGCCGTGACCTGGGATAGTGTTGGCAAAATCCTGAGGACCAAAGAACAGTGCACAGGCTTTAATAGGTGACACTATTGTAGTGAGCTCTTTTGAGCAGACCATGCAAATCTGAACAGGAAAACCATCAAAGTGCAGCTGACTGAACGCGCTGCTTCTCATTCTTACCTTAATCTTGAAAGCTCTCTTGAAGCCGCTGGCGAAGAAGCCACCGAAAGGTCCGACGATGGAGGCGAACGAGGACAAAGCAATGCTGTGGATCTGGAAAGGATAGAGGCGCACTGTGGTCTGTGGAGAGAGGAGAGAGAGGTCACCTCTATAAAAGTTTAACTAATGACTTTGAATAGTTTGAAGAAACACATTGGATAAGAAACATGAATCCAAAGAGATCATTCCCAACGGGTGAAGGACACTGGAGTGAGCCTCACCCATCCAGTGACAGACTCCAGGATGCTGGGAAGGGCATATTCCTGGAGCTGGAAAAGGTCAGACGGCTCACAGTCAACCTGGAAACTGTTGGTGTCGTTGTTGAACTCCACCGGACACACAAAGTAGCGGTAGCCAGCCATCACATAGGAAAGCTAGGAAAACAACAAGGCAGACACAGATCTGCTGAACACAGCTGTGGGAAAATTCACCAACTCTACATAAAAAAAGTCTTTCAAATCAAAAAGCTGTCGATTCCATCTGACTTTTTAGCTTCTATGAGACTCATGTTTCTGTACTATACTCACAGTCAGTGACAGACAGAAAGAACAAGTGTCACATCAGTCACATCAGTCAGACTTCAGAAAGGTGAATCACAAATATTAGAAACTCTGTGGTGTCAGGACGCACACAGAATGAAAAACCGGCTCAAAAGGCAAAATGAAAGTCATATTGTACCATGATGCCAAACACAATGGTGGAGAAGAGTCCACCGATGAATCCCTCCCACGTCTTTTTAGGTGACAGCTGGAAAGAACAAATTTAAAATGAACACATGGCTATATATTAAACAATACTTTCAATGTTTCTCTAACAGGTCAATATAAGCTCCAGTGTCATTGTAAAGACAGACTGATGGGGGGAAAAGTCAGTCAGGTTTACTTGTAAAAAGACATAACCAACCTTGATGAGAGGGGTGCGTCCAAAGAAGAAACCAAACATGTAGGCCATGATGTCATTACAGATCACACAGGAAATTGGCACAATGAACCTATTCAAACAAACAGGAGCTTGCATCAGAGCCCAATGAAGGACATGTTCTGTGAACCTTAACATGTGTGGGAAGGCAACCTGAGGAAGTAACGTAATTTACACCAACTGTTTGAATATGCTCAGGAATGACTCTTTAGGTCCGGTTCGAGCAGTGTAGCAGGGGATAGAGAGTGTTTACTCACCAGATCATCCCCTCAAACAGGTTGTGAATGATAAGGTGAGACTGAGTCACCACGATCAGCAGGGTCACATGGGTCCAACCGAACTGCACGGACAACACAACAACATTACACAGAGACCATTTCAACTGCGAATCTAGGGATGAGCTGAAGAGAACTTTGATTCTGAACCAATAGAATAAATAGGATTTTTTCCTAGATTTGATTTTCTGTAGGAAATTGATGAAGATGATGTGAACTGACTCCACCCAGTCACAGGGCAAGACTGACAATAGAAAACTAACTGTCCTCAGACCCTGCACTTCCCACAGGACACATGAAACAAAGCCGGGTTTCTTTAACAGAAAGACATGCTCTGTGAACCTTTCTTTTTTTATTAGATCAATCTCTGGTCCACCTCTCCATTTACTTGATGGCCTGATTTTTAGCTAGCCTCATCAATAACCCAGCAGCCGCAGGGGGAGGGGGAGAGGGGGCATCTTACCATGTAGAACTGAAGGCGGTAGTGTTTCTTCACCAAACTCAACACAAACATACAGAAACCTACAACAAGACAAAAACAATGCATCAAATTCCTTAATAGGGAAATGAGTAGGACATGAGTAGTACCTGTACGAAGGAGGACGTGAATCAGGTCATCTATATTTAGACTGACCTATTTCATGTTAGTGTGCAGAGAAGAGTTCAGGACTGCTGGAGACATTTGATTTATGCTATTTACATGAGGAGAGGAGACAGTGTTTTTGCTGTGTAAGGACTTTTAATTAAAATAAAAGCCGTGCTGTTCTTTACTACTTTAGACTGAATATCTTCTCAATCTAACTACAAATATGAGTGTTTCCCCGTGTTTGCAGAGGCGTAGCGGGCCACTCAGCTTTACCCTGACTCCGGCAGGCAGGAGGCTGAAGCAGTGATGGTGCTTCCTTCGTTACCACATCCTGTTTGACATTTAACAGTGCTCAATTACTTAGTGACAACCTGTTGTACAGGAAGCGGGACTCCTCAGGTTAGCATCGTGCTATGTTTAGTCTCATCTTACCTAATAATGTGCAGCGACCAACACAAAGAGGTCGAGTTTCATATTCTAAACTTTGATATTCAGCTTCTTATTTCCTGAATATACAATGACTCATTTGAATTAGTCATTAGAAAGTGTGTTAGTATAGTGGTACCGCAGGTGTGACCTCTCTGCGTGGCCTGCAAAATTCATCATGTTGGCATGATCACTGTGACAAACTATAAAATGAAAACAATAAAAAAACATATGGACACATTTTCCAATCAGTGCGTCAGTGTTTGTACCCGTGAGGTAGAGGGCAAAGGAGATGAAGCGATGGTATTTGCTCAGGATGCGAAGCGGCTCCTCCCTTTGCACCAGCGTGAAGAAGTAATCTGTCACAGTCTCACCATAGAAGAAGTAGTTCACACACAGCAGGAAGTACCTGAGGGTTGGAGCAGAAGCACACATATCACACACACAGCTTTAATGACAGCTTCACTTGGTGCAAAGACACATGACATTGTTTAGCAGGGATTGGGAAGAGTTTGATTGAAAATGATTTGAAGTTCTTTTATCACATGACTAATCTGCTTATAGACTCACTTACCTGGTAAAAGGTTTTGCACGAGGCATGTTGACTGTTCATCTGCTTTATCGGGCAGCTAATAAACAGCAGGGCACTGCTTTATCACACTATCACACTATACCTGAGGGTTTCAAACTGTGACACACTCTCTACAAACCCCTAAAAAGAGAGTGATTTGGCACTTATATTATAATAATAATCACATAACAAGGTTATCTTATGGAACAGGACAAAGTGTGGTAAAAGTAACTGATCTACACTCACTGGACAATTTATCTGCAAAATCTAAAACAATCCAACAAAGCAGCTATGCCATGAACTCCACTGAAAAAGATTTGAATTCCTAATCAGTCAGATTAATATTTCTATATATGTTCACCACTGAGGTCATAATAGGTAGTGGAGTCCTACTGGAGTGCATCGGCCCCCTCAAATATAGAAATATGAGGGCCACAAACACAGAAAACAGAGACGCCTTGTATCAGCAGCATCCAAGCAGAGCTGCTGTGTTGGGTTACATTAGGCTGTACTGGTGTAAGTAATAAAGAGGTCCGTGTGTGTACCTGGCATATAGGAGGCATAAACCCCACCCCCTCACATTATCACATCTTCAAGATGGCAGGAATTCATTAATAGCTGTCAGAGCATCCATTGGTTCACTGCAAACACGAACAGCTCGTAGCAAATATGGCAGCTTCTGAATGCTGTTAATATTTTATATGTGAACAAATATGTGTTAAAAATGTAATAAGGGTGTTGATGAGGGGACGCGGAGGAGGCGCAGTTATGTTGAGTTCATCTGTGAGAGGTCCACAGTGTCACAATTTGAAAACCCGTGCTACATGTTACACCACTATTGCTAAAATCAAACAGCACTGATGATTCATATTTGGACACGTTTACCGATTGCTTTACTTATCTACAATTTAAAACAGTTCGGAAAACAAACCTCGGGAGGTCTGAAACAAAATAAAACATGAGAAAACACAATAAGAAAGAAGCAGAAGAGGATATTTCCTGTGTTCATGATAGCTCTCTAAAATGTGTGAATGTCTGTGTACTTTCCGTATGTCCTCACCAGCTCAACGTCCTGAACCAGGGCAGGTGGTATGAGTGGTACACGCTGTAGCCGATTGTGATTATTTCTTGGAAGCACTTGATCTGAACACAGAGGACCTGCACAGAGAAACACTGCATCAGCAGGAGCAAAAGTACCGGAGCATCAGGACTGTGTGTGTGAGTATGTGCCTTTGCCTGCTGTCCTACTGACACAAAACTGGTGACAGGCCTATTTAAAGGAAAATCCCAGATGACAGGAGCAGCAATCCTGTTATTAGTGAGCCTGACTCCCATCAATCTAAGGGATGTATTTCCTACCTTACTGAAGCTACAAAAGAAAGAAGAACAGTGTTTGTACTCACTATCATCATAAGCACCATGGGGCCCAGGTAGATGATGAAGAAGAAGAAGGAGATCATGGCTAGTGTGAGAATGCCTCGGACCCACCAGTTCTTCCATCTGAAGGAAACACACGTAGACACAGTGATCAGTAGATGATGGGTGGAGAGCTTTCTGTACTCATGTGGGAGTCACGTCGGTCAGTGCTTGATGAATTAAAAAAACAAACTGAAGATGTGTAGTACCATTCGGCCTCTTGTTTAGGTTAGTAGCTCTGCATTGAACGTACGACCACTCACCTTTGTTGAGGTGTCTAACACCCACGTTTACTTTCTATTTTATGGCGGCCTTCTTTTATTCAGGGATGTTTTTACTAACTGTAAGCAGACAGCTTTTAGTCAGCATGGTTTCTGCTTCAACAGCAATCGCACCTTGAGGAGAGTCCTGAAAGGGCCTTGTTCAGAACCTCAGGCGTGTCATCGGGAGGAACTGGCACCTCTGGGACTCCCAGGTCGGCTTTGGACTCACCATCTGACACACCACCTTTTTCCAGCTTCAGCTCGCTGTCTGAACCCTGACAAACAAGACAGAGAAGAAACTTGTCAGTAACACACAGAAACAGGTTTCTCAGTCTCAATTTAAACAATGAAACCAGAATTTACAGGAACGGCTCAATCACAGGCGGCTCTCTTTCTTTGACCTTTACCGCACAAACACACACAACATCTCTTGCACCATTTTCTCTCGACACATTATTGCAAAAGCAGCTCTCCACAGAAAGAATGACCATCTGCTTCAGCTCAGAAATGTCCTCATCTAGTTTTACTTAGTTACTCATTTTGATGCTGTGCGAGCAGGAAGTTAACGTCACATCCCAGCCTTAGACTGAAAGACTAACATTTCACCTCAACATTTTACAGCTGTGGTCGAGCTGCACTCCTCAGCTCTGCATATGTCAAGATGTGCATATAAAAAACTATGGATTAGATCACATTGTAGTCATTTCTTAGCATCCACATACATAAACAGAAGCAGGTTGCTCTTACCTCTAACCGTGAGATTTGTTAGCTTTGTTAGCACTAGTGCATTTAATTCTTTGCCACTAACCCTAGCTAATGAATGAATGATTCCTCCGAGGCGACTAAACTCTAATTTCTGAAATGTTTCTAGTTCTTTTATTAATGAGACCCTTTAAACAGCTCTTACGTGGTTACTAAGTGGTTCCAGGGGCTTTATGATACACTGTGACAATACAGCAGCATGATGTTTTCAGACGGCCATGTCTACAAACACAAGTAACACTTAAAACAAATAAAAATAACTGATAAATGAGTGCCACTTAATTCTAAATACAGACATATACAGTATCTTCTTTGTCCTGTTAACTGATATGTACTGATGCGCCACCGAACAGACAGCCTCAGCAAACTGTTTACAGTATTAGGCAAACAGCAGCAAGACGACCAGTGTAGGGCTGCGTGTGGGCGGCTGAACACTGCACCAGATAATCTCCATCCATATTGTTGATTTCTCAAAACCATCTGTTAACTGACTGAGGCCTGGTCTCAGCCTCTCCATGGTAACAATAATCAGAGGATGATGTCATCAGGCGGAGGCAGACATACACTGGCTCCTCTGGTGAAAACAGAGGTTTCTTCAGGTCAGTTTGTCCCTCTGCTCCTCACCCACACACCCCCCCACACTCCCACTGACCTCTCTGCTGCTGGTGACCAAATTAGGCTCACAGCTCTCGCCTCCCATTCACACAGCAGATGGTTGGCCTGCTGCCGTCCTGAGACACTTGCCCAATCTCACACTCCAGAAATGATTGCACTAAATTACTGCTGCTGTTTTATTTATTTAACTTTGTCATTTTTAATGTGCTGTCAGTGGCTTATGTTCCTCTCTACCTGTTAATCTCTACAGCACACACAGAAAAAGCACAGCACAGCAGGCTGGGAACATTTATGCTACTACAGTGCTGTGAAAAACCACACTTCAGATCAACAAATTATTTTTAATATTACACAAAGATCACACGAGTGAACACAAGACGCAATCTGTAACTGATGATTTCATGTATGAAGGGAAAAGTCTGAACAAACGTGACAAAGTAATTTCCCCATCGGCCTAATAACTGGTTGTGGCAGCAACAACTGCAATCAAGTGTTTGTGAAAACTGGCAATGAGTCTTTCACGTCGCCGTGGAGGAACGCAGAGAAGTATTATTTAAAAGATCTAGAATAACGGTAGAATCACACATATTTAAATGGAATGTGCTAAATTATACATTTATAACAGGAAAGTATGTATTAGAACAACATTAGTGACAGAAATGTGTTGTTATAACAATAGAAACCTCACATTTTGTATATGCCGACCATTTCTTTAATAAGCTATAATAGTGTGGAAAATCAGCTTAATCACTGTGTGTCCACCTTTCTTTTATCTGGACTCCCGCCCCTCCATCAGCTTAGCTAGAAGCAACTAAATCTGTATAGTCTTACTAATTATAGGAAACACTCACTCTCACACTTACAAGCTGGTACACACCGTCAGTAGTGACACAAACTGAATGCAGCAACATGCACAACAACACATGCACAGCCAGACCCATTCTCCGCCTGCTGGTTTCCATGGAGACAATATCCGTCATGCAGGAACTGCTTCAGTTAAAAATAGGAGCTTGTTTCACTCACACTTGCTCGCTCGCGCCGGGACACACACACACACACACACACACACACCAGCCTCATCTGTCAAGCTTTCTGGTAGACTTGCAGCAACCCTGAGTGTCTCTGTTTTGTTTTCTTATCATTAGAAAAAGCTCCATCTAAAGCTGGAAGAGTGTTTGTTCCATACAAATAAAGGAAGAGTGAAGGTTCATTATCCACGTTTTCAGCCATGTTCTTCTTTGATTTTCTCAACTGAAACATTTCAGTGCAACTCTTTTGAAATGTTTGAAGAACACACATTTGTTCAGGTGGTCGTTTATGACTCGTTTATAGATTGTTTGAGGTCCTCCCTCAAATTGAGATAAACTGAATGTTTACTATCGTATTTAAATACTCAGTCCAATTACTTAAAATATAATACCTGATCTTAGTGAGAAGAAAAAAGAGAGCAGCGTCAGTAATAATACCTTAATAGCACCATGCTCAATAGTTAAATGTAATGAAGTGATTGCATAACGTGACAATCTCTCCAGTGTCACCACAAATGCAGTTCCAGTAAATACTCTGTCCCACACTATTCTGAAACATGTCAGGACCAAACCGATTAAATAAAAACTTGCACATTAAGATAAAGCATGAGAACAAGTCTGTCTGACACGTGCAGTGGGGTTTGTTGTCATGTCTTGACTTTCCCATCTGTTTATGGCTAATCTCCAGGAAAAATCCCCACATCCATCACACCACCACGCCCCTTTCTCGGCTCCGACTATTCACTGGGGGGTAAGTTTGTCACCCGTACCGACCATGCGCGTATTTACCCCCATCTTTAAACCTGAACTACTGCTCCCACACATAAAGTAAATACTTGAGTTCAACTCCTGTTTAAACACACAGTTCACTGACAGTCCTCAGCAAAAGACACACAGACTGGCTTCGCTTTCCCTGCGCCTATGTAGACCTGATTTGATGATGTATCACAGAACATCGAAGAAATACTTAACAATTTCACGTTGCTTTTCTTAGCATCGCACAAAGAAACCGATTCAAATACAGTTCAACCGTTCCTAGTATAAAAGGCAAAACAATTTATACATCATGTGCCTGATAAAGTAAAAACTTTTATTTGCCTTTAAATATCAACTTTAAGATGATGTTTGCCCGTTGTTTTCCACAGGAAACACACCCAGGAAGACAGTAAGTAGCATCAACCAATCATGTCTAAAATGTGAGTCGTTTGGAGGATGACCGACATTTCGCTTCTTAGGACGGTACCATGACCAAATAAAGTAACATTAAATACGCTAGTTTCCACCCGATTAAGGGATGCCTTTCTGCGGGAGCTGACGTTATACCAGCCATTGACATGAATTAAAGCTAGCTGGCTACCTAGCGTTAGCATCGCCTCTACACGGTAGGACTCTCCGGGCTAACGTACCTTGTCCTCTGACGGCTGCTGCTGTAACGGTGGCTCCGTGTCCTTGGCTCCACGCTTCCGTAACTCTGTCATCTTAGCAAAGGGGAGGCTAGCGACGAAGCTGAACGTCCTGTGGCTCCGACACACAAACGCGTTGTTCGAGCAGACAAATCTTGTGCTTAGCCTCTGTCTAGATTTTGCACAGCAGCACTTCGCTCGAAAAATCCAGTCGGTGTCAAGTTTGTGGAAATAAAGATGAAGGCGACTTCCTGTTTTCAAAATAAAGCCAAAGTTTAGATGACGATTATACAAGATAAAGTCCAAAATCATTTGCAATTTTGCATATATCTATTTTTTAAATTTGGCTGTATGTATATGAAGTCTTTTTACAAAACACTATAATTAAACATGGGGCTAGTTGTGTTCACTAAAGCTTTGTGCTATTAAAAAGCACAAAACAAAACATTGAGTAAAGCATGTATATTCCTAACGTACATGTATGCAATATTGTTTGATTGTTTTTACCTAACAGAATCTTCCTTCTGACAAATGTCAGCTATGTTCCGTTTGTTGTGCTCCTGCAGCTGGACCAGTTATGCATTGACTTAATTAGACTGGCAACAGATTTTACTAGATGGAAGTCTACAGTTCTTAACTGCATCAGGATTTTAACTGAACACTGTTACTCCGATATTCTGGGTATATTTATGCCACTTAGAAGACTCAGTTTTAACATCAAGGCCTTTTTCATTTTTGTCTCTAATATGCAAAGTTTTAATCTGGTTTCTTTATTTACTTGTTATTTTGAACACACTGAGACATAAGTCACATCTATCATATCTAAACTAACTGCAAATGTATACTTTTGTTTTCAAAGTGCAGTCGCCTGATGTCGGTTTTGTTTTGGCGAACACGACATCGCTCTCAGAGTGCTGTGACGTCATGGAGGTGTGGGCTACATTCAAGACTTTACTTTACTTTACTTTGCAGACGCTTTTATCCAAAGCGACTTACAGGGAGCTAGCGCTGGGTGTCTGGCTCAGAGACACACCTGGTAGGGGACGGACTAGGACTAGGACTAGGACTAGGACTGTTGTAGATTATAAAAAAATCAGGAGCTGTTACCAGTGAACTGTCTGTAGGATATTCTACAACATAATGTTATATTGGTTCATTTTTTTCACAGCTTGTTCCAGTAAGGGTTACAGGAAGAGGGGTTTCGGAGACTATATCAGCTGTTAACTTATATTGTAAATCATTTGTTAGTGATGTACTAATGACCCCAAATAAGCCTTTCCCATTTCCCATCCTATGTAAAGAAAACTATTTCTGCATATGAGTCAGCCAGGACAACAGCATCAGGAGCATGCAATGCAATACTTGACATTGTTTCCCCAGTCTTCATTTTCCTGGTTTATACTCTCATTTTTAGCACATGCTTAGTTGTAAATTGTAAAGTGTCCAGTCGCTTTGGATAAAAGTGTCTGCCAAGTAAAGTAAATATAAAGCTTTTGGTACTTGAACAATGTACATAATGCATAAATGTAACCAGTGCAGGTGCTACCTACATAGAAACCTTGTTCTTGTTTTTTGATGAAAAGCCTTTGTAAGTATACTGTACAGCAAAAGTGTGTTATAGTGATGGAGAGTAGTTAGCAAAGTTAATTATTGAGATATATAATAAACTAGAGCCACAACAGCAAATTTTACATTAGAGAACATTAGTAAGCAAAGTTATAGGCGACACATTTTCTCTGCATATTTTCTCTGTGATATCTGCAAACTTTTCCCAATCTTACTTTTTTACTGACTGTATTAATGTGATGCTCATGACAGTGGGCAATTTAGTTCTAATACTTGCATAAATATATATTCTTGCCCTTAACTTTCATGTTTTGTGTCTTTATTTTAATACGGTTTATTAGATCATTTAGATTTTATTTCTGAAATATAGAAAGTACAGAAATCCAGTACAAACATTCAAATGTGATTGAGCAACTGGGCATCAGTGCTCTTCAAATAATCAAGTGTAATTTAGAACTGACTTGGTGGAATCTTGAATACAAGGATGTTAAAAAATGATTCTCCTACTGAAAATGCATAATTTCAAATATCTCAATAAGTCACTCCCAATTAGATGAGAACAAATAATGTCTTAAAATCAATACAACAATATACAGATGTATCATCTCAATGTAAGCTGGTGATGTGACTTACACAACTTTTTTTTCCTTGCTGTAATTTGCACCTTTAACACCAAGTGGCAGCAGAAACTCACTGTAATTGTGTGTGTTTGTACGTGTCGGCATCAGCTCTGTGGCCTGATAGAAGCCAGCACTTATGAATACTTAATATCCTACTGCTGTTGCAGCAAAAGTGAGAGGACGGTGAGGATCTGAGCCAAAACAAATCAGTTCCAAAGTCTGAGCAGGGCAGTGTAGGGTGTTCACTTTCTCTGTGATCACCATGAAGCAGCACAGTTATTTAGATTCATCGGGGTCATGCAGTTCCATCTCTTTTTTTATCTTCTTCTTTTTTTCTCATACTTTTACAAATATATCATTTCAAACAACACTTTTCACGTTTCACTGTCAAATTCAGCCATTGTCATTAATAAATGATGTGAAAATGATGCGTTGCTCACTTGATATGCCCCTTTATTCTCTGCAGTATTGTGTAGGATATTTGTAGTGTTGTAATTCTAAACCTTTTAAAGTTTGATTGCTGTTTCCCTGAGAACAATCTTTTTTAGGTAAAAGAACAAAAAAGGAAACATTTCAGAAACATTAGGCTGACAAAAAGACTGCCCTTCTACCCACTTACCAACCCACCCACCTAAAGATTATGACTGCAGTGGTTGTGACTCTGTTCAGCTGGGGGCACTTCATCCTTGCTGCAGTGTGATGCTGCACAGCAGACGACACACGTACTTTGCTTCTGTGTGCACTTCTGTCACGTTGTAACTGTCCCATCCTGTGGGACAAAATCAGTCTGCTGCTTCTCCTCGTCTGGTCCCTGTGTTCATGTGACTCAGGCAGACAAAATTTTGGCTACAACCCCCCAGCAGCTCCTCAAAACCTGCAGGGCTCTGGGACATCTGCAATGCAGAAGTCTATATATAGCAGTGGAGTTACAGGGAGAGAGAGGGGGAGAGGTACAGCGACATAGAGAATGAGACAGCATGAGGGGAAAGACAAGACAGTGAGAAATAATGAAATGAAAAGAGTGATTGTTGAACTGAAACTAAGTGGGATCCATGCTAAAAGCTAACTTTTACAGCTGTCCTTATAAAATGTAAATTTCTAGGTAAAGCTAGCTGAAATCACTGCACCACTCAGGACATCAGCACTTCTTATGGCAAGGTCACAGATGAGTGTGTTGAGTGTTCTGTGTTCAGCTCACTTAAAAGAGGAAATATAATTACATGCTTGTGGACTCTGCAGCAGGCACTGGGAACAGGGTGGGCGTTGAATGCTGTTATCTCAAAGGGTCTTAGGAGGCTAGGGCAGAAGGATAGCGAATTATTATGTATGCACCTCAACAACAACAGAATCTGCTGACAGCAGAGCTCAGCGCACACACGCAGCGACACGCAACAGTCCAGCATGTCCAGCAGGCCATGTGCCCACAGAGATGCTTGATTTTCCACTAAATCCGCCCTCTGACATGCTCTCATCGAGTCCCTAACACTCCTTGCATCAACAAGGAAAGACAGAGCATCAGTCATGGAGAATCCAACATGCAGAGGGAGGAGGGCTGGACCATAAAGTGGAGTTACATGGTGGAACCTGCCTACAGAGTAACTTAACAACGTGCTGGACTGCAGCATTTAAGTTCCCTCTCTGATTTAAGTTTTCAGGTGCCGTAAGGTGGTGTAATCTATAATTACACATCAGCACTTATAAATTGATCATATTTTGTGTAAGTCTGCACAGTGAAGAGATTAATAGAGTGGAATAAGAAGAACATTTACATTAAAAACCTACAACTGTAACACAACATCAACATCGTTAAGTATTATACCTCAGACGAGTATTTACGTAAAGTCAGTTATTTCCTGCCTCTGGTCTCAGTATGGCTTATAACACCTGTGCCGTGCATCACTGCAGAAAGACGATAAGTTAAACACAGCGACTATACTTGTTAATTTACTCATGTTTATGTGCTGAATATGAAGCGATACAAGTGTAAAACATGGAAGCTGGACATGCTAAAATGCTGCTTTATGCTAACCATTTGGCATTTGGAGACTTGAGCATAGTTTCCTGTATAGTTTTACCCTGAATGATTTAACTTCTGGTAGCAAAGCACCACAATGGTGTACAGCAGATAATAAATGATGCTTGTACAGTGGACAGGCAGCTGCACTGAAGGCAGCACCGTTTCTTGCGCTATGCGGACAATGCAGAGGTATATACATGTAAATCAGATATCTCTCAGATTATGTTTGCTCTGTAATGTTAATAAACCAAATTGTTGAATCTCATAAAACAGAAAAATAGAAACAGTGGATCTTGTTTGAATCTTGAATCATGTTTTTAATTTCAGGTCATTGCGGCTCTCTCCCGGCTTCTCTGACACTTGTATTGATTGTCTGTTAGTGGTGATAATGTTTCTGCCGGTGTACTGATTCTCCCTCCCACACAGGACAGTGTGGGCGGAGTAAAAGTCTGCGAGCGGGGAAACGAACAGTCTCAGGCCGTGATGAAGTTCTTGCTGGTGACAGCTGTGCTGGTGGATTGGCTTCGGCAACTGCCATCCATCTTCACCTCTATAGGTTGGAGCAGGCAGAAGCAGTGATGAGCCCATACTAACAACCAGCAGACATTATGCACCTCCGCCCATTATTGAAACACTATCGACTGTAGCCTGGAGGCTAATGAGGCAGATCTGCTTTGCATGTCTTATGTGGGCATTAGTAGACATCTCATCAAATAATAAATGGTGTCACTGTGCTTTTAAACAAGGCTCAACTCTTCCAGATTTACGTTTGTGATAATTAACATGTCCACAGAGCCACCACTGCGGATAATAGAATAAAGTAGAAAGTTCCTGGGGAAAATTTGAAGGTGCCTGCCACCTTGCGTCGCTGAACCTTAGACCCATCTCCCCGACCAGAGAGCAGGATTTACAGAGTATTTACAAACACACACAGTAAACATTAGCAGCTACAACTACTTCAAAGGCAAGTGTCAGCCAATCAGAGAGCAGGTGCTAACAGGGTGCTTCAGTTGCCAGGGTAACGAGCACATGCACAGACACAGAACTGCTCCTAACTGCCGTTTTCACACAATATCCTTGGTGGCATTTGGTCCTTGCCGTTTAATTGCCGTGAATCAAACGGACTACATTTGTGGAGACATCATGTTTTTTTGACGTTTCTCTTGAACATTTGTGTTTTTTGTTTAGTTGTCTGCATTTTACAGCAGCATTACTCTATTCATGTCAGAAATCTGCTGCAGTACAGTAACGTTTGATTCCTTTTTACAGTATTTGATCATTTTGATATTTGGATTTCAGCTGCTTATTTTTGTCCATGAGTTGTGTTGTCTCAGAAAACTAATGTTTGTGTTGCATGATTTGAATATTTTACTATTCATCTTTTATTTTTCTGCCTGTGTGTTAACTGTTAAGCAAAAGAGAAAAAGTGTAAAATGTTCATTACAGTCGTACGTTTAGAGGAAATGATGTGTTTCCATTGGCCTTATTCTGAAAACAAACTTTTCAATTTTGTGTCATGTCAGATTGAAAGACAAACCAAGACCATAGAGAATAACCACGAACAGAGAACAAGGAAAGTTTCATAGAAAGTTGAGAGAGAATGAAGTAAACCACCATGGACCAGAATCCCACGTCTGAGGCCGACAAACGACTCAAAAGGCTGAGAGAGATAATGGAAGAAGAAACAGAAGTGGGAGCAGGAGAACTGGAAACAACTGGTGTCTCAGGAGTACAGGGAGATCTTCTGGGAGAGAATTGAATGAAAAATCTCTATATACCAGGCCAACCAGGCAGAGGAGAGGCTCTGGATTGAAGACCAGAGACGATGGATGTACTACTACTCAGAGACAAAGCTCAAATGGATGCAGGGCTTGGAGGAAGCCAAAAGTGAGGAGTTGAAAAGGGAGGAACAATGGTGGCTGGAGTCTGAGCACAAGACTCTGGAGATGTGGCAGAAGAAGATGAGGCTGAAGAATGAGTACAAAAGGAAATAGTGGAGGGAGGAAGAGATAGAGAAGAGAGAGGAGTGGAAAAAGAAGAAGCTCGAGATAAGACAGTAAAAGAACTGGAAGAAGAAAGGGCACTGAAAGAGGAAAAAAAAGAGAGAAGTTTGACAAAGAAAGACGCAGGGAGATAAAAGAAAGGGTGTATAAGGAGTGGAGGAGATATGACGAGGAACAACTAGAGAAGAAAGAAAGACAAAAGGAAGAGAGAAACAAGAACAGAGAGGAAGAGAAGGAGAAAGAGGGCAAGAAAGAGGAGAAGAAGGGGGAGAAGGAAATAAAGGAGAAGGAGGAAGAGATGAAAAAGAAAGAGCAAGAACAAGAGAGAGAAAAGAAAGATGACAAGAAGGAGGAGAAGGAAATAAAAGAGGAGGAGAAGGAAGAGATGAAAAAGAAAGAGCAAGAACAAGAGAGAGAGAAAAAAGAGGATAAGAGCCTCCTGCAGCACCTAGAGCCTCCTGCAGCACCTAGAGCCTCCTGCAGCAACCAGAGCCTCCTGCAGCACATAGAAACTCATGCAGAGCGTCCTGCAGCACCCAGAGCCTCCTGCAGAGCCTCCTGCAGCACCCAGAGCCTCCTGCAGAGCCTCCTGCAGCACCCAGAGCCTCCTGCAGCACATAGAAACTCATGCAGAGCCTCCTGCAGCACACAGAAACTCCTGCAGAGCATCCTGCAGCACAGAGAACCTCCTGCAGGGCCTCCTGCAGCACACAGAACCTCCTGCAGAGCCTCCTGCAGCACACAAAGCCTCCTGCAGAGCCTCCTGCAGCACCCAGAACATCCTGCAGCACACAGAGCCTCCTGCAGCACACAGAAACTCCTGCAGCACACAGAGCCTCCTGCTGCACCCAGAGCATCATTGTAAATGTACAGTTTTTATGTTAATCATAGCAATAAACTAAAAAAATCATTCAGTTTTGATGCACTGACTCGTATTTATTTGTCATGATTTGTTTTGCCTTCACGTGTGTGAACTGAAGGTCAAACAGGAAGAAAAGCTTCAAGCAAAGTGTTTCTTTAAAAAGATATAGGGCAAATTTAATATTCTCTTCAGAGCTGGAATATATTGTTATGCTTGATGAGAAATGTACTACTCTTACAGTGCACTGGTAAATTACTGTAAAGTCACTTCAGCACTTAATTTGAGGACTTACTACAATTCAAGACAACAGAACTGTGTCATCACTATAACAACAGTTCATCTACTGTACGTGGATAAAGATTTCTACAAAGGACCTATTATGAATCTAATTTCCAGTGGCACTGTAGGGGTCTCTTGGGACCCTAGGCAAAAAATTCCAAGAAGCCCTCACACTTTCATCATACATATTCTATAGCACCCAACACTGACACAACACTGTGATCATATTTTGAAATTATAACTGTGAAGGCTGATAAAGAACAGCAAGGAACAAATAATTTTACTTTATGAAATCTGTATTTCTAACAAAACAAACCAACAAAAATGCATATTTCAACACAGATAATTATAACAAAATAATAAGAAAAGAAAATAGATAAATAGTCATAAGGCCTGAAAAACAATAAGACAAAACTAGAAAGTTCCTGGAGAAACTTTAAAGGTGCCTGCCACCTTGCGCCCCTGATCTCCCCAATGCTGAACCTTAGAAGGTTCTCCCCAATGCTGAACCTTAGACCGATCTCCCCGACCAGAAAGCAGGATTTACTTGTTTTTATATACGCTATGCGTGGTAGGAATCTACAGTCTTTCCTGTGAGCTAATCCTGTGGGGTTTTTGGCGATATACGTTGCCATGGTACCTCAACATGCCATGTAACCACAACTGTGTACATGTCATGACCAAGACTGTCGTCCTGTAAACTCAATCTTTGTGGTTTTTGTGAATTTATGTTGCTATAACTAAAAATAAGGTTTATATTTAAAATGTATACAGATACAAGACAAAAACAGGTCGTTATGGACAGAACACAGCAGGACTTACCTCAACAAAGCACAGATTGAGAAGAACTAATCAAAGTCACTCAGGCCATTTCTACAGCGAATAACCCAATCAGGAGCGACGTCAGTCACGCAATGTCATGTGTATGCAATCCGAGCTAAGTCAGACAATTTCAAATTTAAATAAAAGAAAACTACATCACAGAGTAACAACGTCATTAAATTGTGCCTTTCAGGATTAGAGGATGTGTTGTCTTTGTCACATCAAGAAAAACGGTTTGATTTAGATTGATTGGTTAAATAGCGTATACTGCAAGTGGGGTAGAGACCGTTGGAAAAGTTGGAACTGATATTGTGTGCACCTGTAAGAAATTATTTTAACCTAAGTAAAAAGGTTCAGGAGGAACCAAGAGCATATATTACTATTAAGTTAACAGTATTAACATCATGGATTACAGTTACTAACATGATATATATTTGTTCATACCATACAAGTTTATTTATAAAACACATTTGATGCAGCAGCAAGGCTGACGAAAGTGCTGCACACTCTAAGAACACTTTAAAACTAATACAGCAACACAATTTAAAAAACACAAACAACACATCACAATAAATTGTAGCTTTACCAGCATGAAAAGAAACAACACAACAGATCGCCTGTGGGAAGAAGCTCCTCCTTAGTCTCTCTGTGTTGGTTTTCAGAGAGCGGAAACGTTTTCCCGACCGCAGCAGAGAGAACAGTCCATTGCTGGGGTGGCTACCTATCGTCATAGTCAGAGTCAGGGGCACCTGGTTCCTGTCGTCTCTGTCCTATCTGCTGTCCCAGACAGTAAAGCAAAACAAAGACACTCTTACAATATCTAAAGACATTAGGAACACATGAACTTTAGCACACACCAAATTAACAATTTCCATAACAGGAAGAAAAGGGATCCACTGGCATTTTAGGTAGGATGAAAAAGGGTTAAGTTACAGCAAATGAAATGTCCAGTGAGCAGATCAGTTGACTGCAAGGAAGGGATGAAAAGAGCACAGCATAGGATATAAAGAGAAAGTCCACTCACCTGCTCTATGCCCGGACATTGTGCTTTGTCCCAAGCTTCTACAACCACAGTCATTCATAGTAATCTACTGTCCCTTGCAAGAGCAACACCCAAGTATTCTCTACATTTAGGTCTATCCTACACACGACAAGGGCTTTCATCACACTGTATCATACACACCTGACAGGAAACACTGATGTAGGAAAGGGATGGAACTTATTTGTGTTGGTGAGTTATTTTCCTCTGGATCCACTGCCAACTTGGAGAAACAAACAAAAAAAATATGTTAGTACCGACAGCATATCAATAATCAAGACAACGAGATATAGGTGATTGGGAAATTACTAAGGTTTTGGCTTTTCCACAAGGGACCAACACTGTTCATCTATAAAGCAGTGTATCTATCGTTTTATTCACTTTATTCTGTGTTTAAACGTTGGTTACAAACTGAGGTTACAAACTGACATTTAGAAGTGAATATCTATGCCCTGCTTGTTCAAAGACAGTGGATCACAGAGAGCACAGAAGCTTCCAAATAAGATAGCATATTATTTCTTTAAATATTGAAGCAACCTGTAGGATTTCTAAAGTAACGGAGCACAGGAATTAAACTGGATTCAGTTATGTGTATGAATGTTGAATCTCTTCATCAGAAAACCACAGCTAATTTTACAATACAGTGTCACAATATGATTTTTTTTTTCTTTTATATTGCAAGGGCTGTAACACTAAATGCACAGGATAATGTCCACATAAATTTAATCACAGCAATATAATACACTAATACTGCATTTACAATGCGATTTGAAGCAAAATCACAGCAATACACAGTTACCACCAGAACACAGGAACTATTTCTGGTAGTTGTACAGTGTTGCTCAGGTGAAACTCACGACAAAAAGTGTTGTCAGGAGTTTACAAGACCATACAAACATGACTTGCATACTTTTGGTAAATGTATAAGACGATAACTGGACGATACATGTCAATAGACGCTAACCAATGACTTTATTAAGTCCGCT
>JAUMHF010000026.1:3347454-3360822 GCA_032359275.1 Microctenopoma steveboyesi
ATACATGTCAATAGACGCTAACCAATGACTTTATTAAGTCCGCTCACGTTCAACAGCGCTGCCACAAAACAACGGAAGCTTAACGTACCTCATTGTCCGCTTTAACCTAAGAGGAAGGTATCAACTTTGAGTGTTTAGTCAAACCTAGATCTCTTCTGTAACACAACCTCGACCACATGTCGACAGTCGTTGACAACCGTATACATGTCACTGATAATGAGGCACTGACGGAACGAAACCCTTAACTTTCATTCCGCTATCAAAACACAGATGAAAACTTGATGCACATCAATAAGACCTGAATGTAAATGTAAATGTAGGCACGCACACGAGTTCAACAGCACAAGCACGGAGGCGAGGGCGAACAGCTCAGAAGAAGAGGGGATGAACGGGGAAGACAACTGTTCGTTCAGATGCACAACGCTCGGCAGGCACCTTTTAAACTCTTCTAGCACAATCCGTTCACGTAAAGAGATGTAATTAGAGACTTCGCAGGCAGAGACCCACTTGTCAAACAGAGTTCCCTTCTCTCTAGCGAACTCGACATGTGTTTGAGTTTGAGGCTTTCCCGTAACTTCTAAACTTCTGTCTGTATGCTTCAGGGACTAGCTCATACACTCAGGATGGTACCCTTAACAGAGTCGTAAAGGAGACTCTCCTTTAACGGGAGTGCAGCTACAACCATACATACATCACGCAGCCAATGTAGAGCCGATGCGATACGTTCAAAAGCGGAAAAATATGAATCAATTTCGGTCATAATTCGATCGACTGCCAGAAAGTAATTGCGTTCCGCGGGAGCGCGCGCAGCCTGTTAAAGACGCATCGCATAGTTTAGTAGAACTACAGCTGCTTCTTTCGGTCTCAGATCATCTTAAAGTGGAAAAACTGACCACTGCACGTTCCCCGAGTTAATATGAAGGTATGTCTGCGTGAAATCTGAGGGCTTTTAACTCAATAATTGTAACAAAATTTAGACGAAGCCTTTTAAAGCGGTCCTCGGTCGTGTCGGTGCTGTTTAACTATAAGATGTTGTCAAGAAGCAGGACTCGGTTTAAATCCAAATTACTGATTTATATTAGCGTTTGTAAAGGCAGTCAATCGACTTATGGCTCAACACCGGTGCGGGCTTCTGCGCCTGTGACTCGAGGTCAAGCTGGCGTAGCTCTACCTGCACGTCAGCCTTTACCTTTTCTTCCATCTGTAGGCGGGCAAGGCGGACGGTCTCAGTGTAACCGACAGAGTCGAGCCGTCTGTGGGCGATCTGTGCGCAGCGGCATCGGACTGTTCAGACGCGCTCTCGGTCGGGTCTCTCTGCAGCTTACCTTTCGCCATTGTCAAGCACTGTATGCTTGGCCGTAGCCGGTACAACAATAGTTAGTCCATTTGTTTCCAGCCGTCCTTCTGTTCCCCCTGAACTGAAGCAGCTCGTAGCTCACAGCCTCTTCAGACAGTTTTTACCAGATAATCCTGCTGCTGCCTGCTCTGTAGGTTAGACTCTCCTGCGCGTGTCCGTGTTGAGACGTACATGCAGGCGCAAATACGAGGGAAACGCACACGCACGCAAAGTTTAGCCGACAAGCCGAAAATTAGCTCCACAAAAACCCTCAATAAAACAACTATTTTTGGTTGAATTGGAAAGTTAGCCGCACCAGAGCACCCACATGCTTCTCACGAACGACCTCATACCTTTCTGGTGTCGAAATCCAAGAAGTGAGCTCCTGGCGGTGATTTTTCCAACTGCTCGTCTCCCATCTTGAGCAGGGCTCACGGAGAAAAATTAACATGGCAGTTAATGAAGGAGAAAATGTACTTCGCTTTGCGTTTGGACTCCAAAACCGTACGTCCTATCGTTACAAGAAGAATATGTGTCAGCACAGGACACATTTTCCTCCTGTTTTAGGTATAATTTGTTAATGAAAGATGAAAATTGACTGAAGGAGAGACGAAGGAAAGAAGAAAAACGACAGAGAGATTTTTTAACTGCCCGCTACAGCGGGCGTGACGTCACACGCTCTAAGCCACCCAATACACACAAATGGAGAAAATCCGAATATTTTCACAGCTTTTTAAAACTTAAATTATAGTAACTCAAAAACTACACTAGATATCAACATACTGTTTTACAGGCACAAGACTGAAAGTGTCTAGTCTCGTTTTAAATTTAAATCACGTTTCTAGGACAAAGTGTGACAACACAGGATCATGATAGATCAAGAGAGTACAGGTCCAAAAAGACATTTTTGACAATTTTTGAGCCATAGATAGATAAATGTAAATTACTTAAAAAGTACTGGATATTTTTTAGATAAAAATAAAAGCACACAACCCTGGCCCTAGCCGGTCGATTTGATGTATCATTTGTGTCTGTGGACCCTTCTGTTCGAGCCGCATTAAGGTAGATACAGGTCAAAAACACAAGAATAAGAGTGCCTTCATTGCTTCACACTGCAGGCACCAATGATGAATTTCATTTCTCTTAAGGAGTTTCAGAGGGTTTGCTGACTCACATTGTCACACAGGAAACACTCGCTAGACTGCTAAGACCTGCACAAAGGTAGCCATGGTGTTTAAGCAGCAACTAGAATGATTTGCTTACAGTTGTAAGAAGGCTGCATCAGTCACACAGAATAATGAGGCTGAGGCCACAGTGTCTGTCAGAGTTACTGTAAAAGTCAATTCCACCACAGATAGTGAGGAATATAATGCTGTTTAATGAAATTGGTCCTCCACACACAAGTCAGTTTCAACAGGTGCTTCTCTCGTCCCGGTACCAGTTGTTGCTTTAAGCAGATGTCAAACTCTGCCCACTGGGATATATCAGACTGCGCTACCAGCATGTGTCACCCCATGCAGTGACAGAATCAGACTAAAGTCTGGCCAAAAGATGAGGGGACAGGATACTGCTGAGATTGACATAAACTGCATAAAAGGATCCGATTTAAACACTTACATTTGACATTACAGTCACCTACTGAAGCCAGCATGTGATATAAACCAACAGTATTTTCTCACTGAGGACCTCAAACACTGAAGGTCAGAATTCACTCACTCAGGGTGAAGGGAGAGCAAGTTCAATCACAGCCAGAAGCAGATGTGCTTCTTCCAATCCGCACAGGGAAATTAAATCGATGTTACTACGCCAACCATGCCTACAGCCCCCTCTCCACATTTTCTATAAAGACTCGCTTATGTTAAAATCCATTTTCTTTAAGAACACAGAGATGTGGTGAACGTTTGGTTAATAAATGTCTTTATTTGGCTTTGAGAGAAGTATCACTGCATGTGCAGCACGTCTACAGTCACAGTTGTATATAGCAGAACGGTCTGGAAAGTGTCAGCACTCCTCAGCCTCCACAGCAATAAATGAGATGCAGGTGACAACATGTTTTATTTTCATTTTCACTCATGGTTAAGGCAAGTTTTTAATTGAACACACAACAAGCAAAAAATCGATCCCATCCAGCAAATATTCAAGCTCCAAGAGTCAGGCCATGCATTCATTCCCTGTGTTTGATTCATTTGTCACAAAGAAAAGCCACCGGTTTAGGGTGAAGTAATAGAAGGGATTACAGTGAGAATAGCCCTTAAATGAGTCTCTGCACCATACAACCTTGACTCTAGTGGCATATGCCCCGCCTGTCACTTGCAGTCTTTAGTTGAGAGCTGTTAGTGTCACTGTCAGCTGTCTGAAGATGACGGCCACGCTCTCCTTCCCCTTACTTCTAGATACCAGTGAAATAGATGAGAGCAGGAGACATAAAAAAAGATTGAAAGCAAAGCAACTTCGTGGCTGCAGGTAAATATTAAACTCAGATAAGACGTTGGAGACAGGAAAGATCCTTGACAAATGAATCAATCAAAGGGGGGATAAATTATAATTCCCAAAAAGTATAAAGCAGCGGTTTAATCTCTATTTTTCATTCCTCAAGATGCACTTCCCCATTAAGAACCTGTAGCACTCCTCCTTTCCAGCTTCCAAAAAATAATCACTCGCCCTCCAAATACATTTTTATGTACAGCTTTTTTCACCCCCGTGTCGCCATTATTGCTGTGCTGTGACACTTGTGTGAATGAGAGAGAATGGGAAAAGGGGCGGGGCCTGAAGGTGTGGTGGTACATTTCACTTTGTCGTGGTGAGATGAGGTGAGATGCGGCGCTAGGTGGAGTGGAATGGAAAGGAGTGGACGGACAAGGAAGCTGTGTGACGTGGGGCCCGACTTACAGTTCAAACAGAAGCTGCAAATTTTGAAAACTTCCTTGTGCGTCCGACTGACTCTCAGGAAATGAGCTGGTAGAGTTTTGTTCTGTGAGAAAATCTTTACTTACAGGACTCCCCAACTTTTATATGTAAAAATCAAATAGCACCGTAAAAGTTGGACCGGCTGTTGTCCCTCCTCCAAGATCTGTGCGTTTGTTTTAAAGTGTGTGTGCTGACAATACTGTTACTATCAACGTATCAATTGCTCGTTTGGTGAAAACTGATCATTAATGATGCTCATATGAGGAAAGGTCATCTGCTTTTACTGAAACTCGTGCGGCATCGTGCCACACAGCCCTCTGCGCTCGTGTGGTGTGTGGTTATGTTCTCTGCAGAGCGTGTGAGTGATGTAGGTGCGATGGATCTGTGGCCTTCTACAGCTCCCTCTCCATCTAATAACGTTTGTACTAATCACGTCTGAGTTACAGAGCAAACAGAGACACAAAACACAGAAGTGGTCCGGAGTGTGACTGGTGGGATGTGGGATGTGTTGATGTTGATGATGAAGGTGACGACACAAGCAGTTTAGCTCTTGGTGTTCTTGTCGGTGGAGCTCTCCTTCTTCTTCTCCTTCTCCTTCTTCTCTTTAGGCTTCTCCTCCTCCTCCTCTTCCTCCTCTTCTTCCTCCTTCTCTCCTTCGCCCTCGTCCTCCTCCTGGTCGTCTCCCTCCTCTCCTTCCTCTCCCTCGTCTCCCTCTTCGCCCTCTTCCTCTTCTCCCTCCTCCTCGTCGTCTTCCTTCGACTCTTCCACCTCCTCCTCTTCCTCCTCCGGCTTGGCGCTGGGCTTCCTGTAGGCTCCGAGGTTGTAGGTGCGAGCGGACATGTAGGAGAAGCCGGGGTAGCCTGACTGGACCATAGCTCCGCCAACAGAGCTGAGGCGGCACTCCTCTCCCTCCAGCAGTTTCCTGTACAGACAGACACAGGGGGACAGAGGACGTCACCTCTAGTGTGGTGTCATTACTATTTTCACCTGAGGGATCTAATGTCAGCAGAGTATCAGTGGCAGCATCACTGTCTGTTTTGATGTATTTGCCTAGAACATTATCACTGTTGTATCACTATGCATCACTTCACTTTATCTCTTGTGTTCCAGGGGAAATGATTGATTCCTCTGTGCAACAGCGCTTAAACCACATATAGTGTTTGCATTTCTGCTATTTGTCCTCACTGAACAGGTCACACTGACAGGAAGTCTCACCGGAGTTATATGCAGTGTCCTAAAAACTAGGCCAGACACACAAAAATAGATGAATTCTAAATCTGTGTCAAAGTGGAAGTGGAAGGTTTCTGTAGGCTAAAACGTCTACAACTGGATGTTACCTAACTTGTAGCTAGTGAACTGCACCACCATAACAACATGTGGTTCCAGCTGATGACTGCCACGTGTTTGTAATAAATCTAACCTGTAGGCAGCGATCTCAATGTCCAGGGCCATCTTGACATTCAGCAGGTCCTGGTATTCACGCAGGTGACGAGACATTTCTCCTTTAGTGCTGCGCAGGG
This sequence comes from Microctenopoma steveboyesi, assembly GCA_032359275.1. NCBI lineage: Eukaryota > Metazoa > Chordata > Actinopteri > Anabantiformes > Anabantidae > Microctenopoma > Microctenopoma steveboyesi. The sequence goes on from JAUMHF010000026.1 coordinate 3,353,218, forward strand.
CAGCCTCCAGCTGCTGAATGGTGTCCTGTGCACAAAAACATCTGTCCATCATTATGAAATACTATTTCTGACCTGATGCTCTCACAAATGATGATGATCTCAGTGAACATGGAGAGTATTCAGGCTGATCTAAAATATTCAATGTGTCTCTCTTTACCAAGACTCTCTTTGAGTCACCAACCTAAGTGGGACTTTGGAAAAACACCAAAATCTCACTTCCCCATCTTACTCACATACCTGCATTTCTCCAATTTCATTGTTATGGCGATCTTCCATTTCTGCAATCTGCCTCTCCAAAGCTTCGTTGTGGCCCCTGAGGGCCTCAATCTCCAGAGTGCGGGCCTGCACCTGCCTGCGGTACTCGCTGAGCTCCTCCTTCGAGTGCTTGATGGCGTCCTGGTTGCGGGCAGCAGCCTCGGTCACAGTGGCAAACTTGGAGCGATACCATTCCTCTGCCTGGACCTGGTTCCTGGATGACAGGTTCTCATACTGCGCCCGGATTTCCTTCAGGGCAGCAGCCAGATCCGGTTTAGCCAAGTCCATCTCCACTGACACCTGGGTGTAGCAGCGAGGGGGGAGCAGTGAGATGCTGTTCATAATGAGTGCTTGTTGTTACATCTATTAATAAAGGTGGTGAGAGTTTTTTAACTTGACCTAAAGATTAGACAGGAAAAGTTGGAAGATCAGGCTGCTCAGAGTCACAAGTCTGGTTCAGCTGGGAGAGGGTTATATCAGCTGACACTTGTGTGAATGAAATAATTACATAAAAATGCTTTGCTGGACTTTTAACCATTTAAATTTACCATTGATGGCTGAAACTGGCCTGATAGTGATGATTTTGTCCAGTTATTAAAGGTATAACCTGTAAAGTGTAGAAACCACCCACAGTGGTCTTCAGTGCAGCTGAACGTAGCTGTGTTAGTGTTCCACTTCTACTGTTGACATACTGCATATTACGCCCAGTATGATGGACTGCTGCAGGACTGATGAACCAACTGCTGACTCAGGCTCACATGGAAAGCTGTGCCATCAATATGTGGCAGCAGTATTCCCTGGTGGGAAGAGCAGAGACCCTGGAGAAATCTCCCCAGCAACTAGTCTACTACATGATTTAGTGCTGCCTGGTCAATAAACTGATTTCTGCTCGTGCAAGCTGCAGTGACAGATATCTGACTCTTTTTCTGATGTCCTTATCTGAGTTCATTTTCTTTATTTGAGTTTGCAGCATGATGAGATCTAATACTGAGGATATACCTCCTTATGAAGTCTTAATGTCTCCAGGGGCTACCAGCACTTTTCGCTGATGTTAAAAACTGTTCTGCTTGAGGTGTAACCTGCTGTCGCATATGATATAATGGTAATTGTCCCCGTGGGAGGACCACACCCTTAAATTGTCCGCATTTGTCTCTGTCCCTCCTCCCTCTGCGCCGTCCCCTCGCCCCATACACCACAGCAACAGTTTCCTCAGCAGGATCAATAAAGTATGTCATTGTAGCATCTAGATGGAAAAACACTTATCACCATCTGATCTAAACAGCTCATAAACTCCACCCTGAAGTTTGCACGGGGGCGTGACGCAGTGCGCGGGACTCTGTGGACCCCTCCGCGTTTATGCGCTCGGTGGAACTGCAGTGCGCGTTACACTGCAGGTAACTTTCTCACGCACAGTTTGAATTATTAACGGCGTAGTTAAGTTGTCAGAAGCTGTAACCAGTGAGTCTATCTTCGTGATGGACACTGTATGTAAATGAAAGCACTGAACTGAAGGAGCTGAGAAGTCAATGAGTAAAACTGGCTAAATCTAACCTGTGTGTGAAAACCTACAGCTCATAGGGATGCACACCCACCTGCGTGGCCTGCAGAGACGCCTGCAGCTCCTGCAGCTCCTCCTCGTGAACTTTCCTGAGGAAGGCGATCTCGTCCAGCAGAGCCTCCACTTTCTTCTCCAACTCCAGGCGCGCCAGAGTGGCGTCGTCCACGTCCTTCCGGTAGCCTTTCAGGGTGTTCTCCGCCTCCTCGCGCAGTCTGGTCTCCTCGTCCAGCTTCTCCCTCACGCGCTCCAGCGTGTCGTTCATCTGCACACAGTCCAGGTGCATCTGGCTCTTCTCGTGCGTCAGCTCCTCCACGCGCGCCCGCAGCTCGCGGATCTCCTGCTCGTAGAGCTCGTGCAGGCGCGAGGGCTCGTTGTTGCGCTGGCGCAGCAGCGTGACCTCCGCCTCCAGGACCTTGTTCTGCTGCTCCAGGTTGTGCACTTTCTCGATGAAGGACACGAAGCGGTCGTTGAGGCCCTGCAGCTGCTCCTTCTCATTGGTGCGGATGATCTTGAGCTCGTTGGTGACCGCGGTAGACTGGCTCAGGTCCATCATAGAGTCCGGCATGGAGGAGAGGACGCGGCCGGGTGCCGCTGTGCGGCGGTAGGTGGTGGAGGACACCACGGAGGGGGAACCATAGGTGCGCTGGCTGCTGCGGTATCCTGCGGGGTGCAGGCGGGACGGGCTGCTGCCCAGTCCCACGCGGCCGGACCGGGGGGCATCTCCAAAAATCTTCCGGTAGGAGCTGCTGGAGTAAATGTCGCCGGAGTAACTCATGTTTCCTTCACCCTGGTGCTGTCCGGTCCTACTGCTCTGTACAGGAGATCGTGAATGTGTGGAGTTCAGGAGTGTGTGAGGGTGACTGTGTGTGTGTGAGAGAGAGAGAGACAGAGAGAGAGTGAGATGCGAGTGATGCCTCGCCAGGACAGGTGCTTATATAGTGAAAGCGCTGGCGCATCATTTGACGCAGGGGCAGCAGAAGACGAGGGGAAACCTGCAAGCTTTTGCAGAAAGCCTCCACCCTCTGGGGAGAGACGAATTCACTCATGCAGCTCCTCGTCTGGCTCGTAGCGCCAGCATCTACACAGCTCCTAATGAAGCTTACGTTTTATACTGAATCACTGCCTTTTTAAAAACTTTTTTTCTTATTAACTCTCAGTTCTTTACTTAATGACAGGCAAATAAAATCATATTATAAACCCACACGTCTGATCTAAGTTTGCTTTTACATTTATTGTCCCGCTGTTTGGCGTTATCTCTGTCTGCACTGCCCACTGTCATTGCAGTTTTCTTTGCTGTCCCAACAGAATGGCAAATGGGATCGATGTGCATCGAGTGAGCGTCGGAGTGTGTTTTTGGTGCTGCAGTCTCCATCCATCCTGCCCCCGACCTCTGCAATATCGGAATTCAGGATGAGACTCGTTGCTCGTGCTTGATCTGCACTGCTGGAATGTAGAAACATCAGTGAAGCGGCTGGATGGTGGTAAAGTGAGACCTTCTGTCTGTCGATAGGAGACTGGACACACACGGGCTATTTGAAAGTAAATAAATCATATGAAATATACTTTCTAGCAAAGTTATTATCTCAATTATTAAGAAATTATAAAAAAATCTGTCACTTCTAGCACATAGTTCCATGAATGTGCAGAATCCCTGTTTAAACAGAGTCGGGCTGTGTTCTAGCGCTGCGCAGAGCTGTCGCTGGCCTCGGTCCTGATCCGGGGAGGAGAGGGACCGCGCCCCTGCGAAGGAGAGAACACCCACCCACAGATCTGCAACCAGCACGAGGCGCCTCCTGTGCACCGCCTGTCTGCAAAACCGCCCGAAGAGGGGAAACAGGCATCTGATCCAACGCCAAGTCATCTTCAGCCCGTGATTCTTTACAGTGACGCGGAAGAAGCAGGCGAATAAAAGCGTTAATGAACGAGTTAACCAGCTTTCTGCTTCATTTACCCTTAAATCAAACGTGATTGTGACAAAAACATATCCACAATCACTCAATCTGAAATTCCTTCATCATCATTCGTTGGACTCGTGTAGTCTTTGTCTGCTTCTCGTCTGCTTTGCTTTCGGCCCAAATATGAAAAGAATGTCAATACAGTGGTCCATGTATTTGTGATATTTTAGTTTAGTTATAGTGTGAAAGCTCTGGGTGATCGATGGGCAGTTACACGTTTACTACACAGGGTGGCGCTAAACCACCAGTGATACTTCAACTTCAGCAGACCTGATGGAAACAACGTCACCTTATTACATGACCGTTCATTTCATGCTCCAGTGTCTTACTACTGAAATGACAGTAGGTCATTGTGCATACGATTGTGTGTTTATGCAAATTCTGCATTCGTGGTGCTGACGTGACTAATCAGTTTTCTTCAGAGTGACAGACTGAATGTGCACACACACACACACACACAAACACACTTCATGAGCTCAAAGATTACAGCGCTTTTAATCGAGGATGAGAACACGTCAGACATACAGAACAGAAGGTAATTAAAGCACTTTATCATAATAACAGAGAGGACATAGTGAATGGGAAAAACTCTTGAGCAGATAAACTCAAGCCTCCCTGTGTCACAGCACAGTAACAAGTCAGATGCTACCTTCATTTCATTCATTTAGCAGATGTCGTTCAGTTGATTTCTACTGCTCATGCAGCCAAATCCTCATTCACTCCGCCTGCGTTCAGCGTGCAGGAACTGTAACTGTAACCTAACAAAAACACAGTGTAGAGCCTCGAGCATGAGGACAGGAACCACGCTGCTGAGTTTACACTGACACACAGGCAGAGGGCGCTGTGCTTCAAGGAGAAACAGAGGGGAGGACTTGATGGTTTGTGACTGTGGCAAATGGTGGAAGCCCTGAAAGGCTGAAGTGAAGATGACTGTAGGGAAGTACTGACTGCTCTTTGAACGTGAAGGAAAAGGAAAAACAAACATGAAACATTTCACAGGCCATAGTAGGACAACGTTCACAGTGATGAAGGCTGCATATAAACAAATGCAGCTTGTTTTATCTGATGCTGGACAGGGACAGTTTGGACACGCACAGATGATTTATTAGTACCTGTAACATAGACTGTGTTCGTCGCTACTTTCTATGGAACTCCTAGTGACATTAGCCCAGTCTTTTCTCATTTTTTATTTTATCTTCCCTCTGGGAGTTGGAGGTGTTGGGCCTCTGTGTGGTCACACCTGTAAAAAACCTCTGCTTATGTTTATATGGAATTAGAGCCTTGTTTCAGTCCTTTTTTCTGCCCTAGAATCAGTGTTGCTACAATGTATGGTACCGATTTAGCATCTGGCAAAACAGTGTGTAATTAAGTAAATAGATTACTCCTGATGGAAGGGTTGTATATTATTTATGTACCCTGTGCCCTGATCTCCCCTGGTGGGACGTAATACATGACCTTCCCTTCATTAGCCCTGTTCTCTGACCGTTCTCATTATCACAGAGGCCCAGCCACAGCTCTATCCAACACTGCCACACTATCCTCCAGTTCCAGAGGGCTGCTGGTACACGTCAGCTGTTCAGCAGCAGCACAGGAAGGTTTAAAACAACATATAGCATCAGTGCGTATCAGTCACCTCTGTTTACATCTAATAGAGTCATTATTCATTCAGCACTGCTATGGAAACATTATTTATATAAATATGTGTAACTCAGAAATCCTCAGATCTCTACCGAGGCCCTGACACAAACCACTGCTCAGCACCTCTGCCTCTTTGAAACTTGTTCTCTTTGGTGCTTTGATATGCCAGGTGTGATTCACAAGCGCTAAGAGAGAGTTTCCGTGGAGAGCTCTACTACGTGTCACGCACAGGCCACTCAGCTCTCACGCTTTTCTCTGTCTTGGCTGCACTGATCCTGTCTGATGTGCGCTTCTCTCTGTGGTTCCCTGAGATCCCTTTTTTCTGCATGCTGCCAACCTTCTCCATCTGTTTGCAAGCACACACACACACACACACACATAACGCGAGCCACATTCTCTGCTGTTTGATGTGAGCTGTCAGCTGTGATGGAGGATGATCATGTATGGCTGCTGAAACTCATCTGCTTCCTGCACAGACATACTGTATGTGGCTGCTGCAGGATTTCTATTCATGTTATGAAATCCCTGTCATCGGGGAGGTACTGCTGCAGCGTGAGGAGGAGAACAGAGAGGTGTTTCCTTAAAGGACAACTTCACCATTTTATAACTTGTTTCTGGGGTACATGCATATAAATAGTAACAAACTTCGCTCTTTGCTTTCAGCTGAAACCATCATCTAGAGGAGCAGGTCGACCAACACTGCAGCCTCCGTAGTCTTAGCAACCAGATGACATCATCTAAACTACTGCTTTACATTTTCTTATAGATTTGTACTCATTTTAACTTGAATTTGTCACAAGAAATGTGCAGCTTTTATTCCTGATTGTGGTTTAAATCCATTTCTTAAATAAAAGAGGTTAATGTTTCTCTTTGGTCACTGGAGGGCAGCACAGCAGCCTGTAAACAAAACCAACATCACTGAGCGACATTAACATTCATTCAGTGTCATACATTTTATCACGCAGCCAACATAATTCCAACATTCACTCTGCTTCAACTGCTTAGAGAAATACTGGAAATGGTTAATATGTAAAGCACTTTTATTACATTATTATTATTCCTTTTGTATAACCTTTGAATTTTGGTGTTAGACGATGTGACTGAATTGTAATTCAGACCTGTGAAACAGATTTGACATTTGACTGACTCACCTGTGTGGAGATCTGGTGCCAGCTTATATAAATGGAACGCAGCCAGTGAAGATGTTATTGTTGATAATTGTGTTTTTCTTTTGATGACATCTGAAAATATAAAAAAAGTACAGTGAAAAATAAACAATAAGCATTGGGTATTAGTCTAAATATAGAAACGAGAAAGAGTAACTATCATTCGTCTTTACTACTGACCGTGCTTAATCATTGTCACACATTGCCAGGACTGTGGGGGAGTTCAAGGAGGAGGAGTCATTTTGTGTTGACGGACTGACTTGATGCCTATATTGGTGATTAACTGGTTATGTACTCACTCAATTGTTCCCAGGGGCTCTGTGGTTATCTGTTTCCATGGTGCTCGTGATTTGTTGTTTTCTTGTAATGCTGTAATGCTCTGTGTGTGTGTGTGTGTGTCCTGCTTTAGTTGCATATTTGCATATTTTATTTTAACTTTACAGAAATGTGTGTGAGTCTCAGGGCGGCCCCGGAAGGCACAGGTCAAAGTAGGACGGGTGTACAGGTCACAGATAAGCTGCTGTGATCTGACTAATCTGACAGGCAAGGATGTGGACAGGAGGATCAGTACGTCTGTGACCCGGCAACGCACACCTGCAAACAATGTGCTTACTTACACAACTCTGTCAATAATGTTTCTATACACACACCAGCAGGTACAGTAGGTTATGTCAATACACTCAGCTGGAGTGTGTTGTGCTTGGCTCAGGCTAAGCTGCATTGCAGTGTCTATCTCCTGTTTCATGGGCAGATTAAATACTAGGTGTGTCTTTTGATAGGCGCTTTAATGCAAAACACTTGGACATGACAGGACAATAGATAGACAGATAGGTAGATAGATAGATAGGTAGATAGATAGATAGATAGATAGATAGATATAAATAGATAGATAGATAGATAGATAGATAGATAGATAGATAGATAGATAGAAATAGATAGATAGATAGATAGATAGGTAGATAGATAGATAGATAGATAGATAGATAGATAGATATAAATAGATAGATAGATAGATAGATAGATGGATGGATGG
>JAUMHF010000026.1:3370319-3397542 GCA_032359275.1 Microctenopoma steveboyesi
TTGGAACACAGAATGACTTTGTAACCGGAAGTCGGAAGTGGACCCGGTACCGGGTCCGTCGGGTTTAACAGGTTAATGTAGCATGTTGCTACTCTTTTTTAAACCTGCCGGCCGTTACTGTCAAACACAACAGTACAAGGTACAAATCTGACAAACATGATGCAGGCTGTAGTTTTAACTGCTGCCTACATGTACACCTGGCCATTCAAGTTCTTCGTCAGTACGAAGTGTTTATTTCAAACGAACGTCACATTTGTGCTTTAAGCTACAACATGCGACTTAAGGCTTCGCTAGTTCGACACTCAGTAATCAATCCACTCCACTCTAGGAGTCAATATCCTATACTGCTGATGGAGCTGTTCGATGAGTCTAAGTCACAGGAGGCTTTGACTCCACCTCTGCACGTCAGAGGCCGTTTTAGAGAATATTTCTAGTATGAAAAAAGGCTGTGGCTTTTATGAATATGGTCAGACGTACATCACTTAACTATACAGGTTGTTTTAGACAAAGTGAACAACGAAACATAGACGGACAAAATAACATATTAACTATGTGTTTTTTTTCAATAGGGCAATAATTTAATGTTTAAAAGAGAAGCTGAACCGAACTGATCCTCCATAACTAATGGTATGTCTATAATCTGAAAATCTAATATTTTCCATTGACAACCCATAATTTGCACCCCCCCACCCCAGTGATCCACACGGTGCCCCTCCCCCTACTTAGGGGTTGATTAAAATTTCAACATACCTGTTCTTTTCCATTTCATTGTGCGTAGACCTGGAGAGAAAAAAGAAACACATATGAGAAATATGGCACAACACACATTAACACAGCCACTGAGTGAGCAGGATAGGGTTTCCCCTCAGTATCTGCCATCACATCACCGAGGCCTTATTGCAGGGGACAGAGAGAGAGAGGGGGAGGAGGCTGTGTAGGAGTTTATGAGCTGTCGGAATGGCTGACAAAATGAGATTCCAGGAAAAAAAGGAGAAGACACTGGGTATTCTGATGCCTGCGGCTTGTTCTACACAGGAAACTAGTGCTTTTTTAAGAACCAAACTCACTCATCAGGCTGTGAGTAAACATAGTAACAGTAACCAGCAACAGCAACAGCCGATTATCCACTGTGCATGCAGTGCTGAATACGCTGGAGGTGGGGGAAGTCACGGAGAAGGTAAACTGAGAGATGGAGGTGTGCTAACAGTCTGCATGACTCCTGCATTGCAGAGATTAAAGCAGTGCGCACACAGGAGACAGAAAAGAGGTCCGGTGTCATTTCTGAATTAAACATGCTTGGTCTCACTTGGAGGAAAGGGGCTAAGTGGGTGGTGTGGGGGACAGAAGCCAGAGATGAGGTATGTGCAATACTGATCTTTCCTGTACCTCCACGACCAAACCACCTGATTCCCCAACCCCACGGCCCAAAATAGCCTCTGCACCTTCAGCGCAGCTAGATGCAGTCATCATGTCATGGCTGAGATCCTCAGGGGCCTCACACACCACTCCCACACACCTTGATTCGCCTCCATGTGTGACGACTACTTACTAGACTCTGGTCTACTAATAGTCTAATACTGGTTCTACCAGCCTCTGTCACAGCCACTGAACAGATACAGGTGTCATGCCTTTGAGTGTATATGTGTGTGTCACTGAGGGGGTATCATGCAGTTTCAGCTTGTGTCTCTGGGTGCTCTCTCTCCCTCTCTCTCTTGGCCCGTTTCAACCAGTCTACATTCCTGTGCACGGCAGACAGCCTGTGCTGACATAACAGTGCTAGCAGGGAAACGATCCCACTTAATTCAGGCTGAATTTCAGGCTGTGGGACACCTCCTGCCCCGGTCCCATAACCTTCTCCCCCTCTGCTAACAAACACACCCATGGCATGATATGGTACAGCTCTTGTCAAGTAATACTGAGTAATGATGGGTTTTTTATTCTATAATACCAAGAGAAAATGGACATCTCTGGACATCGGCAGCACATTATTTGATCATATGAAACCAAAATGGGATTAGTTTGGATCAAATGAGGTGTTGACTTCCATGTTTGATGTGGGTATAGAGAGGACTACCACGGTAACCAATTAGAAATGGAACAGAAGTAACTTTGCCTGTCAGTAAAATGTACACTCTTCAATGTGGTAACACATAAACACAAAATAATCTACCATAAACCTTCCTTAATTCATAGCAGTAGCGTGAATAGGAAAACAGGCTGGTGAGCATGGAAGAACTCCATTTGCCTGCTCAACAAGGATGACAAGATCTCTGTATGATTTCCATACTGCACCGTAGTTGCACATTGTGTGCGTGTCTCGAGTGGGGGAGGACTCTCTCCATCTATGTAATGGAGGAGCTGGTGTTCTCCACTGACTGCCAAGAGGGAGAACACAGCAAGAAAGAGGGTGGAGGAGGTGAGGTGTGAAAGCATATGAGAGAGAGAGGGAGAGAGAGAGAGGGAGAGAGAGAGAGAGAGAGAGAATACTACTATTGACACACATGCACACGTACACAGTAGAAACATGGCGACTCCCATCCCCCACTACTCACACATTCATGCTATAGGAAACAACGGAAAGTGGACACCCTGGGACGGACTGACTTTAAATACATACTGGGTTGAATGGCTAGGTGCCCTACATTTGACCAACCCTCAACAGCAACAACAATATTGCGGGTCAATTAATGATCTGCTCTTCACCCATCCCCCTCAAATTCATTCAGTCACAGTGCGGGTCTGCCTACTGATGATCAACACCCAACAACGCAGCAGACCAATTCCTATAGGACGTGCAGACTTAAACAGTAATGAGTAACAGTTGACAAACGTGTAGTTAAACAACAGTAAATGCTAAATGTAAGCCAGTATGTCAGCTAAAAGGATTAATGACCGAAATAAGGACAAACCTAGAGCAGCTGGCACTCCAAGTGACAGATCAACCTAGTCCCATGTTTAGCTCACTTTGCATGTCTGAAAACACAGGGCCACAGAGGGCAATACAAAATAGCATTTGATTAAAGAAATACACATCACCATCTACGCGTTTTAAAGCAGGAGCTAAGAGCAAATCATTCTCGCAGCACGTCCTGTGTCTTTTAGAGTATGGTGGAAATGGAAGAACACCACAAATGTGTCAGTGCTGTCATGCCTGACTGGCTAACAAGCTAAACCGTGTGCTTGAGAGGCACTGAGTTCCTAGCTGCTTAGTAGTAGTCATTTCTGAATACACACAGCAAATGACAAATACTGAATATTCTGGTTTATCAAATACATTACAGGGGCAAATGTGGGTAATTATGCAGAGATCTTGAATTAAATTTGACTGATTAAATGATTGGTTGGTGCAACAAAGTCTATGTGCAACAATCACCGAATGCAGCTTGTCTAATGTGAGGATTAGCTTTTTAATTTAACTCGTTTGTCAGTAGTTGTCAGAAAAATGTATATATTAAAATGGTGTGACCTTGGATTTATCAAGACAGCAGAGACAAACCACACTGACTAACTAACAAAGAGAATTACTATAGGTTCCAGCTTAGTGCTGTGGTGTGTATATGCAGGTACTCAAAGGTCTCAGCAGTCCTCTAAATGTAACTTTAGCCCCGAGGATATCGTAGCTGGATATATATTAAGTTATGTAGAGTCACAGCCTTTGCACAAAGCTATATGTGCAATATATATCTTAAACATAAGATACTGAATATGCTATTCAGTCATACAGCGGATGCTTGACATCAGGCCTTTCTACAAACAATCTCTTAAGACTCTAGTTAGTTTTTTTTTCACACACACACACACACACACACACAAACAAACACATATATATATATATTTATATATTTTAAAAGCCTTCCTGTTCCTGAAGTAAACTAATTAACGATTCAATTGCAGGTAATTATATAGTTAAAAGTTTTGAAGAAGACCTGCAGACAGAATATACATACATATTCAATATGACAACCGTGCATACACAATGTATAGCATACTCAAATGCAAGCACCTATAGATTTTGATTCCACTAATGCTGCCTTTCATCACAGTTACCATATAGCACCATTTCCACTGAAGCAGAATCTATGCACTCAAAGAGGGGAATTTCACAGTTACCCCAGGAGTGCATACTCCATCCAGTATAACCTCCTGTCCATGATCATGAACCAATCTAATCACAGAGCGGAGTGCGAATTCAACACAGATCTGTCGTGCTATAATCGATTTATAGATTGTTGGTTACAGATTCTGAATGTGTACAATGTGTGCGCAGCAGTTCTCACTGAAGTGACTGGAGCTGCCCCAATGACTGAAATGGCTTCTGCAGTCACCTTGACTGACCCAGTCAGCCAATGGCCATTTACTTTGAGTGAGACTGATCTTTGCTACTGTCCGTCACAGACATCAGTCCAACAAGTCTCTGAATGCTGGTTAGGCGCCTCTCATTGCACACTCCACTGGTCATTAACATCTAAAACTATGTGTATTTACTTTAAAAAACAATAGTAATAGCATCTGTGGGAGAATTTTCACACTGGTCTGAGATGTGTACAAATGGCACTAAATAATGGTGTTACTCACATTCCAAATCCCTGTACTTAAAGTACAATCAATATGTATGTAAGTAAATATGTAAATAAAACTGTGGCACACTCCGCATCTGGTACAGTAGAAAAAAAGCACAGACCAAAAAGGATAACAGTCAAATAAGAGACCATCAACAAAAAAAGAAAATCACAATAGTGGCATAAAAAAAGCATCAATTTGAGAACAATGAATTAATCCCACTGCACTCAGTGGGGACACAATTGAAGTGGAGATATGATGCATGGCTTGTTGCAGGACTGACAAACAAGTGTGTGTGAGGCCACAAGGAGCTGAGTAGGCTTTACCTGCTACTTGTGTTTTTCTTGCTTTTGCTTTTCCTTTTCAAGCTTTCCCTCTCTCGACTGCTGATGAAAGGCGGCATGGAGGCATAGCCATGTTCAGCTTCTGCAAGCAAATAAACAACACAGCGGTCACATATCTGGATATTTGGCAATGCCAAGTACAGAGGAGAAAACAGCCAAACTGGGAGTAGCATGACTGCAGAATGTGGCACATATCAGCCTGATCCTTTTGGAATTCAGTGCTGAAAGACAGACTATATATGTGCATACCAGTGATATTTTTACAGTATTTTCTCCCCTTAGCTTGGACAATGATGTAATCTTGAACTAGAATAGACCCCACTAGCAAACCACAACAGAAGGAAAGGAGGGGCCTCCACGAAAACAATGTATGGCTGCACATCTCACTGCATCTGCCACATAAGCGTTCATTCTCTCGTTGGCAGAAATGCAAATACACGTTTTGCATGGTAACGAAAAATGTCTGAATAATAATTGGTATCTTTTTGAGTATGGGATGAATCCGGCTCTATTGTGCACAACCCGATAACGTTAATATAGTTTTTTTTACGTTTGATTACCTGGTGCAATTAACAATAATAACACTATTACTACTAACAATAATCAGCTAACATAACATGATTTACAGGAGCGTGTGTTTAGGTGCATAAACGTGCGTGGCTTGGGGAGGGGGAGGGGTGAGGATGTCATTTTTCAGGAATAAAACAGACCGTGGTAAACAACATAATCATACGTTACCTCGTTCCCTGCGATCAAGGTACTCCGCTGCTTCGATCAACATCTGCACCATTCCGATCGCCGCCATTTTCAACAATAACACGGATAATATAGCTATACGGATATAACAATCCGATGAGGGATCCCGTGGCTGTACACAACCTGTTTCAGGTCCTATCACTGGGTCTCCCCCACGCTCAGGTAGCTCGCTGCTCTGTCAGTGATTATTTTCAAAGGCGACAGGCAGCGTTATTCCAGCAGTGTGTCAAAGGAGCTATTTAAAAGTTAAAGGTCACGAATACAGCAGCAGTCAGTCGTTTTCTGCCCTATTGGTTGTTTCTGTGGTTCAGGTGAGGGTCCCGTGTTAGATGTCTAGTCAAGGCTGACGCTAACTCCTCTTCCACCACCGCGGTTGTTTTGCCCTTTCAAAGGAAGACTGTCGACAAATTATCGTTAGTTTTATATTAAACAGGTTGTTGACAAAAACAGACGTAAGGCTCGCTTGACATATAAAAATAAGCCCCGTGTCGTTCTGTTTGGCAAAGGAAATTAAGTTGGCTAACGACAAGGCGTCAAATAAACGGTGAAAAGTTCTTGCGAGCTCGGTTGTTAAAACTCAGCCAATCAAAAACAAAAACGATGCCTTGTTCAATAGTCACACACTTGCCTGATGTGAAATAACTAGAAAGGCGATCTAGCTGTTTTAAAGTTCAACCGTCGATGTTATCCAAGCTTTTCGGTTCAGGGCTTTGTAGCTGGGTAGTTTGTGCTGGTTTATCGCTGTTCGTGCGTGACACGTCTCGCTGGAAACGCAGATAGCTACTGACATCAACTGAGAAACACTAAGTGTTTATCAAACTGCTTCCAAAATATCGGCTTGTTGATCTGGAAGACAGCTAACTACTGTAACGATACCTCACCACAAAGCTCCTCTGGGCGATTTGGTTGGTTACTGGACAAAACAAACCAAGCCCTCATTGGCTGTTCAAAGCGTCAGTCAATGGGAGTGGCCGCGTATGGCCGCCACTAAAGGCCATCTTCTACCATTTTGGTTCTAATTCACATTACGAACACTGTGCTGCTCAGAGCCATAATGGAGATAGTTACTGCGCTATATGCCCGCCCGATGTGATTGGATGTTCTCTAAGAAGCTGTTGCTAATTGGTCACAGCGCCCACGAGCTAAAGTGACAACGCCCGCTTCTGACTGTGCACACGCCCCTCTGCCATGCTGGTTCGTGGTGTATGGCACTGATTGGCTATCGTGGTATTGTTTGTCCAACTACTTGACCGGGCATTGGACAGAATCACATGCTCTCTTGCTATTGGTCACTTGGCTTTCCTATCACGAATAACTTTTTCGCGCATGCGAATTTCGTGTGCTTTCGAAAACAGGATAGCTCTAAGCCCATTTTCAGATGGTTGTCGATTTTAATGCGGGACAAACCACACTGGACTGACGCTAACGACAATATGAAATACAAATGAAACAACGTTCGGTTGAAACCTGGTTTTATTATTTAGATTAAACATTAAATTCAATTATGTTTGTATATACCGATCAGATTAAAAACATGAAAGCCAAACAATACATACACAAGTAACATCTTTGTGTGCATTTAAAAGCTTGGTGCACTGAGAAAATGTTCACATCATGGCTGGTGTACGAGACATTTCTTTGCTTAAAAAAGAAAAATAGACAACTGCAATGACACTTAAAACAGCTTTTAATTCAAATAAAACAGAGCACCACGCATTGTGTCCACATGAGGTCTCGTATCAATACTAAGCTTTAGCTTAGTGCAAACACTACTATTTACATGTATGTATGTGTTCATATAATGAGTATGTACAGAATTGTTGCATCACACTAAACAGGTAAGAAATAACCAGAAACAGCACACCATCAGCCACAGGGGAGGACAGAGGCAAGCGTCTCAATCACAATGAGTTTGTGACACTTTCAGGCAATGAAGTCCAAAGGTCTGTTGAATCCACCCTTTCTGTTCATGTACTGCCTAAAAAACATATAAGAAAACATTACATCACTGTTACCCTCGCAACACTTGCAGATTACATCATCGAGCACCAATG
The DNA here is from genome assembly GCA_032359275.1 of Microctenopoma steveboyesi. Lineage (NCBI taxonomy): Eukaryota > Metazoa > Chordata > Actinopteri > Anabantiformes > Anabantidae > Microctenopoma > Microctenopoma steveboyesi. Next base: position 3,378,034 of record JAUMHF010000026.1, read on the forward strand.
GGAGAGCAAGGATCTCTGCATAGAAACACCTGCAGAGGTGATTGGCTACAAAAACTGGTTGATGCTGAGAACGCACATTGTGAGGGCAATGAAAAGTTGATGTCTTCAGTCAGCAACTTGAGCAACAACCAGCATTCAGACAATGGTTTTAGAGAGGCCTAAGTATAATACAGTAAGGGGCTCTGCAAAATTTCTAAGAAAATGTCTGGGGCTATATGCAGCGGTGCTGCAATGCTACACGACTTGCATGCTATCATTTATTTTTTTGCAGTTGTTGACATACCTGTACTTTCTCTTCATGCTCACATTGATAGCATATGCATTTACTGATCCATCCGTTTTCTTGCCCTGTGTCAAAACACTTGTTACTATAGGTCACACAAAACATCACAGTTCAAGTTATGTGACATTAATACAGGAAACAGATAATGTGTTCAATTTTTTTCACCTTTGAGCTTTTTCATTTATAACAAGACTTTCTTAGGATAAATTATGAGCTGTTGAAACTTTTCTAAACTCAAACCTGGACTATAAACTACAGGAAAAACTGAAGGATTAAGCTTTGTATAGATACACAATGAGCAACAGTATTTAGAATGTACTTAAACTGTATAAGTCATAGATGCTGCTCACATAGACGCTGAACTTTTTAAAATAAAGTACTCCACCTTGTGGCAGTACAACATAGAACACCCAGTGTACCCTACCTTAGTGGTATCAAAAGTACTAAATCCCATCAGTTTCATCATCTCAATTTCCTCTTCGGTTTTGCCCTGCATGTCCTCCGCTGTAAGAATGAACATGAATGTTTATTCTTTGGAGCAATTCAACTTATTTTTTGTGACTATACATTTGAATGCGAACCTATGTGTTTCTACTTCTATACCTGAAATTTGGATGGGTTTCGACTTTTCTTTAAGATCTTTGCGCTCATCGTCACGTCTGTCCTTTTGTCTCACAGGAGAAAGGGAGGAAGAGCGATGGCGTCTGGGAGACCTGCAGAGAGAAAACAAATGTGGCTGCAGGGGGGGTTATCAGGACTACTGAGGGCAGACATGTCTGAAATCGAAGAGAATAATGTTAATTATGGTTTGTCAAAGTTATTGTGGCAAAATCTTGCCCTAATTTATAAGACAATACCTCTCTATTACAGTTTACCAAACACTATCTGAATTGGGGACTAACTGATATTCATTTAATATTACTGTAAGATGCTACTGCTATTCCATTGACCTTAATGTCTTATAGTGTCCATCGACAGTAAGGTTCACAGATAGTGGAACAATCATTAGTGTTTTGGAATTTGGTTTGTAAAGCCCACACAAGACAAATAAAATGGATGACCACAGAAATCTGTCCTTTCACAACATCTAGTCAAGTCAAGAACACTGACCAGCTCTGGAATAGGATTCTGGTAAAGATGCTGGTGACACCAACAGTAACCTCTGTTTTTGGTGAAAACAACAGCATTTAGGCAGAAACACCTTATATCCACCATCAAGTACTGTGGTGAAGGGGTGATGATTTGGGGATCCGGGCTCTCTATGATTATTATTAGAATTCTATAGGCAAATGTGAAGCGACATGGTCAACTATTGTAACTCTACATCAGAATGGCTGGAAAAATGTTTTGATATAGCCAACCTAAATGAAGCGAAGCAACGTTGTGAAGACAAATGGGCCAAAATTACACAATAATGTGAGAGACTAAAAGTTAGTCTCAACATATTTCAGTACTAACTTGAGTTATTGCTGCTAAAGGTGGATCTACATGGTACTGAAGCTGCTTCAAAAATGACAGTTTTATACAATATACAATAATTTGCATATATACAATTAATGTATTCATGACCCCCTGAGTGTGTGTGAATGTGTATAAAAATAGATGTAATTTCTAGTTACTGGTTAATGCCACACTTTGTCAAAACTCTTAAATTAAAACTAAAAGTCTGTACTTCGCCTACATCTCAATGGATTTAATTTATTTTAAAACAGAGGTGGTGTACAGAGGACAAATGGCAAGAAACCATAACAACCTGGCTGTATACTTATCCTACATGTCACCTCAAAAATTCCATTCCAATTCCAAAAATTTCCACTTGGTAAACTTCCACTCATTAATATCACCTGACAACTTAACAATTTACTACACTGAAAGTGGGGAACTGACTGATGTTATAAAACCCAACAATACAAGATTAACAAGGAGTGATACTATTCTTCACCCTATAAAACTTACCTTGATCGCCTCCTGTGAGGAGACCGTGATCGAGTTCTGCGTCTTTCTCTGTCCCGATCCCGAGAACGAGAGCGCTCTCTTTCCCTTCGCCTTCGCTCACGCTCCCGTGAAGTTGAACGGGAGCGTCTTCTCTCTGCAGAAAAGGTGGAAAAGAGATCACAACATTAATTGTAGAAAAATACGTGTTAATACACAGGTGCCATATAATGTTTATTTTACTTTTACATCTCTATAGCAGGTAGCACCATGCAAGTCCTTTTAGTCCTGTATGCACAGCTCTAAAGACAAAATTTTAACTGCCATTTTATTTGTTTATTATTTATTTTTATGTGTTTATTTTCACACCTGCTATGGGGGATGGGTGCAACGGCTAGGAGTCAAACCTGCAACCTTCTGCAGTCCAGCCTCATGCCATAACCCACTGAACTACCCGTGGGTTAATTTATTAAGTATAAGAAATTACTGCGCAGAACTGAGGCATTGGATTGCTAATACACCGGCACAGTCACAGATATTACTGTGATGTTAAGAAGCATTTCCTTTAATCATCATCAACCTTTGATGAGCTCAGAATTGTCTTTTGATGTTGAGGTTGGGTGAACCTCGACATCAATCCAGAGACATGAATCCAGAGACACTGTGGTCTATCTCGGATTAGTAGTAATATTAATAAGGTTTCGTTTTATCTAGTTATTTGTTAACGTTAATTAAGTTGAATAGGTTGAAACAAAACTGACATCAAAGTTGCAGATATACACTGACAAACGCGTAGCTACCTAGCGTTAGCCGTCTTAGTTTTATTTTACTTATAAATAGGCAACAAAAGTCACACTTTCAACTATAAAGTCAGTGCCTGAAGAAAGAAAACCAGTACATTAACAACGTTTCGTGTGCGTACTTACTTCGCCAACCATGGGAAAAGGGACGTTAACGTCTGATTATAACTAATCAGCTAACTTACGTGTTGTTAACGTTAGCTGGGTTAATGTTAGCTAAGCTAATTAGCTTCTTTTATATTCTTACCTCGTCGTGGGGGACTTCGACTCCTGCTCCTGCCCATGTTTCAGATAAGAGAAATGTTACGCGTGTAAATTAGCGTAAAATTAAACGACAACTTTGAAGTAAGAAAGGTTCAACCGTATGGTGCGTTTTTGTTACGTTAATGGCTGCTTCATCAAGCCCGGCTACCCACGTCTCCCTGTGGCCAGGTTCTTCTTCTTGGCTTTTAATGGCGGCGGGCAAACAGCGTCGTGGGAGCATTACCCCCTCCTACAGTTGGATATTGTACAAGTACCGACCGTAATCCCAGTGTCCCACTTCCCCTACCAGTACCTTTTCATTTGAACTCCTATTAAACTTTTAATTTATGCCTTGCTGTAAGTTACTGTCACATTGACGGTACTATGTTAAATTGCAGCTTTTGCATATTTGTCACCCAGCTCATTACTCTCTATCCCCCCTTTGTGCAGAACGACGAAAATGTACGACGAAATGTACGAGTACCACTCTCTTACAGCTGTATACTACATAAGCAACTTCATATATTACATCTTGTCTTGGGTCATATTGCATAAATGTAATACTAATTAATGCACTGCTTGAATTGAACTAGTTACCCCTGGACCAGGTATGGTGTCTTCTACCCACTCCAACACTGTTAGAGTAGCTAGAAATTCTCCCTTATACACAGATTGACTATCAGGAACCCATTTATTACCCACTGTATATAAATCAGAAAAAATGCAATGCCTTCTCTTCCACTCTGTTTTAAATGCATCTGCATATCTTGATGGGCTCTGGATAAGTCTTTTTATGTCCTTTATGTCTATATATAAAACTTTGTCCCTTGTTTAACAGAGACAAAGGCATATTTATTGATATGTTTGCCAAGTTTCTGGTGATGATCCTGAATAAGAGCGCCCACTAATGAGTGGGATGAGAGTTATTTTAAAGCCACTTTTAATTCTATATTGGTCAGCTCATTCAAAATTTTAAACTAATAATACATTTTAAAATTTACTTGAAATATGCAAATAATCCCCAGAACCACTGCCACCAATACCCAGTGCATACACATGCCTTTTGCAATAATACTTTGGTGCTAGCAGCAACACGAAAAGTAAGACAATCCCGCTGACAGACAGATGAAGCATAAACTAATTTCCCGTTGGTTTAAAATCAAACTTGATCTTTAATGACATGATACATGGTACCCTTGCAAAACTCACTTATACATTCTAATATAAAATAAAGCAAAACCTCATGAGCAAACGAGCACACATCAGCATTTTAGTAACAGCTACTGGTTCAAACAGAAAAGAATTACTGTTAAAGAGGTATTTTGCACACATACTTTAAAAAAAATGAGAAAAGTGGAATGTTTTAGTACCTTCAGTATTTTCTTTTACTGGGTTTCAAACTGCATCGACATGTATCAAATATGCATTATTTCTTCTTAGTTTAGTTTATAGCGACTTGTGTTTTGTTGCATTGAGCCAACATATTTTTCCAATGCTTTTTTCTCATCATTTGCCTCTACTGTTAAAACATTAATAGGCTTTTATTTGATTTAATACAGAAAACCAGCATTCAGAAGAGCACAATCAGCAGCTATCAGAGTTTTTCTACTTGTACCGCACTTGAGCTCACATAGTACTATATACCTGCAACATCTGTGATAATTAAAACTAAATCATGACTATGATGATGAACAAATGTGCTAGAACGTCACTATACATATGTCGAGTGCCTATACATGAATAAGTGGTGCACAACTCATGAGGATGTAAATCTCCAATGTGTCTTGCAAAGCTGTGGATTAAAACATTAAAACAAATTCTGATCAGCACGTGTACAGGATCATAGCAGTAACTCCAGTGTGAAAAAGGAACATGTTTGGAAGTCCATACAGTGAAGTGAAACCATGGTTTAAAATAGCAGGTGAAAGTAAGACATGAGTAACTCAGGGACTGTGTGTGTATGTGAGAGTGTGTGACATGTGAATTAGTGTGTTTAAATGTTTGTTTGTATCGGACCTGGGTCAAATAGTATGTGATAATAATTGTCAGTGTTTCTTAACCTGCTTAAGAGGAATCACCACATAGATAAATTCAGTGAGTAGCAGTGTTACAGTAAATTATTTGAAAGTCAATTTAGCACGCGGTGTCTGGGAATGACATCTTAACTGACAGTTTAAATAGATCTGATGTGGTTAACTCCGTCCGCTACGCCGTCATACACTAAGAAATATTTCACAGTAGAATTTCAACCAAGGTCTGGTGTGTCTGAATGCCTCAGGTCTCTGCCTTCTCCTTCTGCTTCTTGCTCTTTTTCAGGAATGAGGGTGGCTTAAACTTTTTCTTCTTTTTGGATGGAGACTTGGATGGTGAACCCTCAGGGGTGCCACCTTGTGGTTTGGGAGGCAGAGCAGCAGGGATAGAGGAGGCGTCGTTGGTTGAAAGAGCCTTCATGCCTTTCTCCAGCTCCTCCGTTGTCTGCTTCTCCTCCTCGCCTCCGTTCTGTATGGCCGGAGAGTCAGATTTTGCCTCTTCTACTCCAAAAAGAAAAGAAAAAAAGAAGGAATGAATCAGACATGACGCAAACCACACAGAGGCCTGGGCCTGCAAAGCTTCATGCTGCATATGAACATGCTTGCTTAACGAATGGTGGGTTGTCACATACTGTTTCTATGTACTTACTAGTAAGACAAGACCAAAGCACCTGACGTGTGCCCTATGAATCAGTGTGGAGTAACACAGAAAAGGACAGAGACACAGAGGGAGACAGTCGATTCAAAGACAGATGAAATGGGATGAAATGTGGCAAAAGGAAATCAAACAGTAAGACAGCAAACGTGTACCTAACATTGTGACTAACAAGTGTAACTAATAGTAATAAGGTTGACATTTAGATCTCCGGCTGTTTTAGGCAGAGCCTTTTATAGAATAGTCATCATTATGTATTATTATTTGTCACGCCTGTGTTATGCTGTACGTTCTTCAGAGAAAGACGTATTACACACACCAACACAACCTGACATCCCATGTTACTCCATATCATGTCTAACAGTTAAGTGTTGTGTCTGGGAACAGGACCCACTCTGTTTTTACTGACAGTGTCTTTCTCACAAACCTATAATATTCTCCCCAGTTGTTCGGGAGTGTAGTTTTTATCCGAACAGAGACAGTACATACTGCACATAAGGAGTAACATGGTTGCCAGTGAGTATTTGAAGCATGAGAGAAGAAGCACAAAGCTAAACATGAGTCCATGTAAGACTCGGAGGAGGCTGCTGGCTAAGCAGGGCAGGAGATGCGTGCTCTGCCAAGCCTCACCTGAGAGAGGAGGGGGATTTGTGGGGGGGGTAGCAGGGCGAGACTCCTTGTCATTTGCCACCTCCTCCCCTACTTACACAAACACACAGAGGCACACAATGAGGGGTCAGCTGTGCAGGAAGTGAGATTTGTGAGGCAAACACAAGTCAAATCAGGTTTACCTGCAATAGCTGTGTGCAGCATTTTAACTAGATTTAAAGAATCAAATGTAACAACATTTAAAAGCCTGTTTGCAGCAGCCTTTACACTGCTTTTTCCAGTAAGTTCAAATCTGCCACAGTACACAGCGCCACAAACGTGTGGAAAGATGGCAACAAACAGTTAAAGATCTCACACTGGTCATATAAAACCAAACAGGAATGCAGATAGAATTTTCATTAAAATGTTACACACAGCTCTGTGGAGGTGGTTAGAATAAGGTTTACAATGTTTCACTGGTGAAAGTGAGGGCTGGCAAAAGTATGCAGACATGACATCAACTACTCAACCCGGATCACAGTCAGTGCACCAAGAACACAAAGTGCAATGAGATTATTCAACGAGCTTTTCTTTTTCCTTCATCTCAAGTCAGTTGGTAAAAGACAAAAAGTAAGAAAAGTAATTTAAAAATGGGATGACCTGAACTCTCAGCCAGGTCTTACTGTCCAGCATCGGTTTCAGATTTAATTAAGTCTCATATCTAAAAACCTTACCAACTTGTAAACAGCAGCATACACAGTTAATATGGAATAAGACGTTAAAATATCAAACACACATCCACATACGTTTGCAGATGCAATTAATATATTCCAGTGCTGATTAGTAAAAACTGGAGACTAGTCAAATATCTCCTGCATGAATAAGTTGCATAGTTAGTAAACTCAGTAATTAGTCATTTGAGGAGCTGTGAACTGAGCTGACTTGACTGTACCATTGGTTTCTCCTTCCTGTTTCTTCTGCACCTCCTTGCGGTACTCCTCCAGCTCCTGGTCTGTCAACTGGTTGAAGGGGTTGGGAGGTTCAGGCTCTGCAGGGACTTTGGGTGGGCTTACTGGAGACTAACAGACAAACACACACTCAGATTTTAACTGTATGTGACGGCTATAACATACAGGACTTGAACAGGAAAAGAGGCGTGCATTAAGTTTACCGGAGGACTGTTCTCTGTTATGACACTGGCAAGGACTTGAGACTGTGGTCCAGCTGTCTTCATGTCCTGGCGATTCTGCTGTCGGATCTGAGGAGAAAATGTTTTGATTCATGCAACAGTATAACAAAAGGTGAAGACTGGAGTTGTGTGAAACAGAAAAGGGTCAACGCCAGAAAAGGTGACCTTGTTTCGTGTCTCGATCACTTCTTGAGGGTTGGTGAAAAGAGGCACAAACTGGTTGGGGTTCTCTATCTTGATTGAAGTGCTGCCAGCTTGTGTCACCTCTTCTGTCTTCAACCACTAAACAAGAAAACACTTCCATTCAATCAAAGAGCCATTAACTTAGCTCCACAATGTAGAGAACTCTGCTATTTAATGAGACACGGGCTGATTTTGCCACCAGATGGCAGACTGTGCACTGCAGTAGTCATGTCTAGCAGGCTTTTCACTGCAATGCAGAGAAGAGAAGAGCAAGGATTGTGGGAGGAACACAGGGAGAGAGAAAGGAGAGGGGGAGAGCCAAGCTCCTCCCACTGATGTAAAGCAACCAGCTGCATACTGTTTTTGTCTCAGAAGGACTCATCACTGCAGCGCTGCTCCATCTTTTCTCTAAGGTACACTGAAATAAAAACAAACGTTCCACTGTGCACATCAGCCTCCCTGTGAATCACAGAGAAAACTGTTGATTTTTGGTTAAAATATTCCCACAATGCAATGCACATTAAGTCTAACTAATGTCTTGTTAAATCAATAAAGAGTTAGTGAGTGAATCACTTCATCGTAAAATTAAGCTTTAAATGTCAGCAACTTGTCAGCACTTTGTGCTTCTTTATCCTTTACTGTACTTCTTTGACCACAGACAATCTACGGCTCCCACGCTCATTGGGCGGTGGTGATGATTCTCCAGCTAGTGTGATCTTTTTAGACAATCCAAAGTGACCCCAGAGCCTCACAGTGGAACGCTGGTGTCCCGGGCTGGCTTGCTCCTGGCTGACTTTTTGGTAGGTGTTGGGGGTGTTGAGCCATCGGGTCCTCTCCTGCTGCTGGCGCTGGGCAAAAGGATGTTGCCTGAGAGCTGGGTGAACCCCATCATCGTCAAACTGGTGGAAGGCCGTGACTGTTGCGGGCACCTCGACCTCTCTCCGTGTCCGGGATCGCTCCAGTAGCACCGGGAAACGGTAAGCGTATCCGGTACGGTAGCCCTAAGAACAGATTAAGAAAGCAAAGGTGCATAAATGGGACTTTTAGGAATCGTTACCACTACTGAGAGTGGTCAAAGACAGAGGTGATTTTGCTTTCCTGAAGTAATTGTTAAACCAAGGTCCCAAAATGTTATTTTTAAATGGCTTTGTAAATGTCTCACTCTACACTCATTCCCAAATTTTCCAAACTGGAAGTCCATCAAACTGTATAAGTGTGCTGGTCCTTTCCAACACATTTGGATTCTGCCTGTTGCTACAGACATTATTATGACAGAGTAATAAATCACAACCTTTTGATTGGATTGGTTATTAAATGATTTTCACAATTAAACAATTAAATATACTTTTCTCCTGTTCCTGCTCCAGCACACTTTAGCTGCAATGAGATGTGCTGTGTTGTGAATAAGCTCTAATAGTGCAAACTCTGAAGACGGAAATGCAGCATCTGTGGTTTGTACGCTCATGTCGGAGAACACACAAAGACATTTTTGTTGCTGATGCGAACGCATCATTTTATGCTGCTTCTTTACATTAAAAGCTTTCCATTAGCAGACCACAAGAAAGCATTTACTGTATGCTTTTATTGTGTAGCAGCTACAGGAAATGCAGCGGCAGATTGCGGTGTTTGCACATAATAGAAATGATGAGATAAATCATAAGGCAACGAGATGTAGATCTTAAAAGTAGAAATACTGTACATTGATGCTACAATATCATGGTGCATAGATGACAACCACCATGAATTTAGCTTTGAATGTGCTTAAAGGAAATATTATATTATTTATATGTACATTTTGTACTATTAAAACTCAAGCAGAAAGATGTTAGCTTTAAAAAAGTGCCAGTTATGACTCCCTTTGACAGGAATGGTGTTTGTAAGTTGTACATGACATTAAATGTGCTACTTGTTTAATTAAAGCTAATCTTAGGAAAACCAGCTAAAAGATTCCTTTAACTTCAGTCATCAATCAATACTTCTCATCATCGTTTCTGCTGCCTACCAGATTATCTAGGGTCCTCATGAGGGCTTCAAACTCATGCTCCCCAATGCGGCTCTTGTGCAGGGGCCCAAAGGTGGAGCCAGCCCAGCCGACAGTGCCGGCCGGGGTGGGTTTATGAGTGGTTCGGTCCAGTAGAATTAGGTTCTTCTCTCCACCTGCACAGCACAAAGCTGACACCTGAAAAAACAGATTTGGAATAAGCTGCAGCTTTGTCTTGGTAAGGAAAACGTTACTTTTCCAGTTTTTGGACAAACTCATTTAAAGTCATTAAGCATTCAGTGCAGTTTTGGAAAATAAAACACATCAATCACCCTCCATAATTCTTTGGGTCTTACAGTCATTTATTTCTCTTCTACAAAGCCCCGTTGATCCTGTAGACTTACTGCAGTGTCTTTTGGCACATGTAATATATTATGCTGCAGTGCAGACCTGCTGGCTGAATCACAGAGGAAGCGTGCACAGAAAAGTGCAAATGCACAACACCCACACGCACCCACATGCATGCCATGGCAGTACTTTGTCTCCAGTATATCAGATGTCAGTAGAGACTCTGTGTCTGTGTGTGTGTGCGCGCACACTACCTGGATCTGGCAGGCAGCCTGGATGTGGTAGATAGTGTAGAAGGCCTCCTCCATAGATTCCCCCAGAGCCACAATGCCATGATTTCTCAGCACCAGAACCTACGATACAAATCAACATTAACACTGAAACAAAACGGAACAAGTGCAAGCTAAGAGCAGCAGCCTCAGCTTCAGTAATTAATCCATTGTTGGGTCACGTCACCCCGTGTCCTCTCTCTATTCGTTTTATAGCTCAAACAAGCCAAGTGGGAGTAACTGCTGAATCAGGCAATGATATAGTATCATATTATTGGTTCTGTCGCCAGAGGATTGCTCACCTTGCAGGTGGGTCCCAAGCTCTTCTGCAGCTCCACTCTGTCCTCCTCCTCCTCCATAACTCCATTGTAGTCGTAGTACGCCACGTCACCAACTAGCAGAGCCTCATGGGATAAAGGCATAAGGCCGCATTTCATAGCTGAAACCTGGAGACAGCAAACTGTCAGTTGTAGCAGGATGAAGCACGTATAGGAGGACACAGCTACACGGCTACAGCTGTGAAACAACTATGTTATTACTATATCCCCGACTCTTCCACTTAAATCTGAATGCGACGGGCAGAATCATCTCTTAACATATTTCTTATTTCTTCCCCCTCTCTAGCATCAGCCTCGATTGACTCACCGCAGCCGTGGCTGGAGTGTGCAGGTGAAGCAGACAGCGAACATCTGGCCGGGCCGAATAAATGGCAGAGTGTAGGCTGAACTTCTCTTTGTCCACACTCAGACTAGTGCTGCCTTTCTCTACCACTTCACCCAAGATATTGACCTTCACCTGTGAAACCACACAGAACCACCAGCAGGCTTTTCAGAGATGTCCTGTTTAGAAATGCCGTGTCCCACTGGATATAATGTTTATGAAGCAAAGACAACATCATCTTTTCACGTGCATTATAGCAGGTTTAACCCTGATTTCTGACAGTTAGTATTACTCACCAGACTGGATCCAGTCACCTCACTGTAGGCCAGGCCATCTGGAAGCACCAGAAAATGTTCCTGCTCCTTGCTAACACGCAGCTGTATAGTCAGACAACAGCAATAATGCTAAATATTACATTATTGTGGGAAAAATCTTCAGTGGGCTATTTCAATACCTGTTGAGTTGTAGAATGAGTTCAGTTTGAGTCAAGTATGTGTATGTGTGTGTGTCTGTAAAAAGCCACAGAGTTATGATACCACGATTCAGTATTGCAGCAATAGATTAAGTGCAGTCACCTTTTTAATCTAGCAAAAATATTCAAATGTGAAACTAAAAATTTCTAAATTAAAGCTGTAAAAAGGGCCAGAAAAAGAACATCTACTCACTCAAGACAATATTTTGATGGATGATAAACATTTAATTTTGTAACAGTCAGTTTGTTACAGTAAATCTAATATTGTAGTTGAGTTGAGACCTTGTGGAGGCAGCAGATGATGAACTCACACAACATTTCATTGTAACTAGATAATAGCCCAGTGACTCACTAGTGGACTAACGGTTTTTTAGAATTTGCTGTTTAAACCTTACTTGGACATCTAGTTTTAATCTTAGCCCGCAGCATTTCAGGATATTATTTAGCACTTATGCAGTTCTTTCCTTTCATAGAAAAGATCTTCTGCAAACAGGTGAAGTTGGAAATATAATGTGAAGAGACAGTAAAACTAACCGTAAGGCAGGTGCGGCTTATCTGGGCCCAGCCGTAGAGGTCGAACAGGCGATGGGTGCTGGCCAGCTTGCAGCGCATCAACCTCTCCCCCTTCACCAAGCTGCCAGGCTCCCAGCCGTGCAGGTCATTGATGGGTGTCACCATCATCATGTCTGTGTGGCGGGAGGAAAGGAGAAATGCAAGAAGACACGTAAATATATATAAGTGTTGCGTTTATGACATTTCCGTTTGGTTTCAGTGATTTCTTTGGCAGTTGCTTTGAGTGTATGTTGCTTTAGTGCAAAAAAAGATTAATTTTAGATGAGTTTGTGTAAGTTTGTAGTGCATGTGCAAATAAATACTCAGCAATACTGCTTTGTGATAAGATGCATACTCACATACTGTCACACTGAATTATTAGTGCTCTGAAACTTGTATCTCTTTACTACTAGGTTACACATTTTCCAATATTATTAGCACATAGACCTATCAGAGGTCTTATTGAACTGTCTTTAAAACACTAGAGCACAGCTAAAAATAATTTCTGAAAACTAAATACGTTTTACTAATACAGCAATATTTCCATCTTACGGTGCACATTTGAACTAATCACAGCAGTTAATGTATCTGTGGGGTTAACATTAATGTTGAAACTGTCCAGTTCAGCACAGAAACACACCAGTGTGCCCGTTAATCACTACCAATCCAAATGCATTTTAATCCTGTTTCCACTGTTGTTTCCATTAATGTTGGAGCAGCTTCTGAATAAAGTTTTCCCACAAGCTGCTGGGACAGTCTCCACTTGTCCTAGACTGGGAGCTGGCATCTACTCTCTGCTCAGAGTAACTACGTCCTAACCATACGTGTGTCAATGTGCCACATGCACATTAACGTTCTGGTCCCAGTGCATTCACAGGTCATTTTTGAAACAATGCAGTCTAACAACATTGTTGTGGAACAAAACTAAATCAGTGGCGTAATCTTTCAAAGTTTGTGTACATACTGGAAGGGGCGACCGACAGTGTGGCTGGAGAGCCATGTGAAGCCATGTAATCAGCAAGCTGTCGCAGTGCCCATAGGTTGGATGAGCTTCCACCCTTCTTCATCTGTTCCTGGATCAGCACATCCAGCTCCTCTCTGAAAGACTACACACACACACACACACACACACACACACACACACACACACACACACACAGGGTTATTACACATACAACAGAACAGGCACCATATCATACAAACACTATATAACTAATAATGAGTTATTTATAATTCGTTTAGCAATGATTTGCTACTCCTATTTGACGTGAACATTTCCTGGACTGTGTGATTTTGCTAACACTCATTTGCTAAGGTGTTATAATCACATGAAAGTTACGGGGGCTTCATACACTTGTACTGATTAACAAACACTCCTACGCTGCAGAGATGAGGCTGAGTAAACATATTTAATGAGTCAACGTGTCTCCATCAGTTCATTCACTTCATTATCAACTTTTCACTTCACACACAGCTTCACCACATCATGGAACTTTACGGTTCTGCAGTAACCCACATGTAGCAGCACACAGTCATGCACTCAGAATGTGGTTGAGCAGTGACTCCAGCCCAAGTTGCTCTCAAGCTGCATTTGAGAACAGATTTATTCTAATGTGGGGAGAAAATCACATCAAGAGAAGAGGAGTAGGGCTGTAAGAGTATCACATAAACACAGACTAACAACCATCTCACCGGACTCTGAAGGAGGCTGGAAATGCGTTTCTTTTGCTGGGGTCCAGAGGCAGATATGGAAGAATGCTGAGGAGACTGGAGGCCCTCGGGGACCCCATCACTGGGGCTGCACTGCACCGGGGTGCCCTTGGGGGTGGGGGACTTACTCATTTTCTACTGTTTTCCCGTGGGTGCCTTACAACCAGGTCTGGAAAACTGTAAAGAAAGAGTTTCAATTTAATTTACAAGCTGCCATATCAATCAAATAGGAGTACAAACCTAAATAAAATAATATTTGCTGAAGTAATTTAGACATTAGAGCAACGAGTCACCATTCCAAAGGCTCAGTTTGACTTTTAAAAAAAAAAATCTTTGGCCTCATTTAGAGATGATATTTCCTTCCTTTCACTCTTTCTAAAAGAGTTGAGATGAGAGGATCAATACCACTCACATATCTGTCCATAAAATATTAAGCTACTTAGCTTAGCTCAGCAGAAAGCCTGGCACTGAAGGGAAACACATAGTCTGCCTTTTTCTGAATGTAACAAAATCTACATATTAGCAGATTCCCCAATTAACATGCTAGACCTTGTTTGTTTAATTTGTACAGAAGCTGAACTGAATATAAGTGTTAAGTACCAGACTGTAGCCCATGTAACTTCCCAGTTGGGCAAAAAAAAAAACTTAATAGTAGTGTTAAAGTCTTAGAATAAAAAGCGTATTTACAAAAATGTACTATTCCTTTGACAAAATACCAATGACATCAAAACCCGTTGGACTGAAAATACAGTAAATTCAGCTAGAGGACGATTGGCCTGAAGGTACACCATGACACCAAAAACACACTGCACACCCCCAACATTCACAGCTACTGGACAGGGGTCAACAAAACTCCCGCTGCTACTACTTATGAATGACAGACAAGCTGCGTTAGAAAATCTAAGAAAGTCTGTTTTAAAAAGCCCGTTGCATCAGCCATAAGCACCTAAAGTAGCAGCCATAATCCAACGCTTGTGGAGAAGAAGAAATTACCATACACGGCTGATCCCAAGAACGGTAATGAGAAAATGAATAATTTCTAATCTTACATAAGAGACCAGTGTGAGTTATAAAAAATATATATAATAAACCATCATGATCTAAAATTACATACAAATCTTAATTTTAATAAATATACTCACTGAAGTACAACTAAATCTTTTTGTATCTGCAGCTGGCAAGAAAAAACAACACACCGAATTCCATAGTAAGCCCAGAGTTCCTTGTATTTTCAAATGACAGCATTAAGATGAAACACCTACCCTCACAATAACGATGCTGTATTCCTCAGGGAAGTGGAAGTGGAAGCGGAAGCGCAGCACTACAGAAAATGCAGCATTAGCTGTAGGAGCTCACATGCAGCACCGGCATCAGAGCCGCCAAGAGGAAGTTAGCTTGTGATACAGCTCGGTAATTGGAGAAAGAGTAAAGAGTTACCCTAAGGATTTTCAGAAAAGAGCTGGCCACTCCCTGACTGAAACATACTTAACTCTTTCTTACACAAACACTGTGCTGCGAGGAGCAGATAAGGTCAAAAGCACACCACACCCTTCTCTCCTGTGCCACAGCTGACTAACTGACTCAGTTACTTACTCCATCAGTTGCTTAACTGTAATCAATATACAGTATCATATCATATCACCAAACTATTTCTGCATCCCGGATCACATGCACTCTCCATTTCATTCATCATCTTTCTCACATCTAGGATAAACCTTTTAAAAAAGCTCCTAAAGACAAGCGGAAGCTACTTTAAATCTACGTGCACTACACATTATGATATCTGACAGGTGACTAAACCCTCATGTTAAGTTGTTGAATAAACTGTACACTTTAACTTAGTGTCATGAGGCTTTCTGCACTCAAAAGTAAGGCAACATTACATAAGCTGTCATGAAATATCAGCAGTTACTGAGCTCTTTCAACATACACTTGCAAGACACAACGGCTTTGTTTGATATCTACAATATTTATTTCTAAATAGATGGTGTTTTCCCTTTTAATAGTTGGTTTAGTTGTGGGTTTCTTGGCTCATATTACCATAGTTACCCACTGCAACCTGTGTATGAACAAGAGATGAGTGCTCACAGTGTATATTATCGTCTTCTTTCTCTGGGGGTAGAGTGGCCTCAGCTTCTGACAGGGAGCAGACAGAAACAGTCTCTCTCTCGGGAGGGTCCTAATGACTAAGGGGAGACATGGATCTCTGGCTGCAGAACCAGCATCTTTATCCTGCTCTTGTTCTTAGATGCACTGGTGAGGCTGGCAATGCAGCACGATCACATAACTTTAGAGGCTTCCTGACCTTTTATGAGGCATCAAACATGCAAACACCACTAGGCTATGACATATGATCAGAGGCACACCGTTGGCCTGATCCTACCTTAAAATGATGTGAACTATATCACAAAACCTCCACATACACACGCCTGTATTGACTGCTGTAGTTTCATAGGTCTGTTTCTGAGCGCTGACATGCACCAACAGAGAGACAGACAGGCGCAAAATTACCCAAGAAGGTCTAAATTCATTTTCTTTTGGCTCCACTTTGTGTTGTGAGCAACTTTCTGAAATAATGGCAACGTTTATTCTTTGATTAGTTAAAATATGCATTTGGTTTTTTCGATTTTTTAACTCAAACATGATAATTCCTAATTGCCTTCTGCTAGCTGGAATAAAACTACACAAAACAAGTTCAAGGTGCCACTACGTGACTGAAGTGTGGTATATTTATGTGCTGTAACTTACAGTACAACGGTAACGTTTCTGTATTCAACCAGCAAATAAATTAACTCACTCTAAACATTTCATAATATCATAGTCATTGCACAATTGCAGCCTGTATGATTAAAATGCTTTAATGCATGATTGATGAAGAGGTCAATCATGAGATTGTTGTTAGCCGTGCAGGAGGAGCCTTTAATGGGACATTTGGCTTACACAGCAAAGTGCAATAGACAACACTAAATATAAATATGCAATATTACAACATACAAAACAAATGAAAAAGTAGATGGAGCTATGGGTAAGTGGGAGGCTTCATTATAGTCAAGGAAGAATTTTCTATTTACTACTGTTTATTGTTGGATTATTTGATAATGTAAGAGGAAGCGTTGACTAGAAGTGATAACACAAACAAACTGCAAGACAATAAATACATGATTTATCAACTTGTATTATGTATCATCATTAGGATTTCTTTTCTTTCCCCACATAACATTAGCATAGTTAAAATAAAAGGTGACTTGGTCACATTTTATGTTTGCACAAGCCCTGATTAAAAGGACACAAAGACACCTTTCGATGAACCAGTGCTGGTGTACACAGGAAACTTAGTGGAAAACACATGCTGTTTATTAGAAAGTATTTTTCAACCCTGCCTTTAAAATTAACGTCCACGTTTTAATGGGTGACATCTATCTCAGGTTCAATGTCTGCTATTGTGCTTTGGGCTTGAATCAAAATAAATAAATAAATCTGTATCCCCCGCTCCCAGACACGGCGCAGCATCAGCACCAGCAGAGCATCCGCTAATGGCCGCCCTCAAAATGCTGCCAGGGAACAAAAATACCCTCACGACTCTCCTGCGTGCGGAACAGAGCACACAAGCACATCCAAAACCAAAACACTGCACTACTAAAACATCATCGGTAATGAGCGTATGGCTGTAGGCACTGCCGTCGCAGCCTGGACACACGACACAAGCCGCACAGACGGTCCCGGGCCTTAATCGGCTAAAAACAACGACAGACACCTTTCACAGCTGCATGAAGCCAGTGTCTGACTGAACCATCGCCAGTGAATATGCGCACACATGCGTCGGGCTGGACTCTACTACGCCCATCATCAATCCACGGTCGCCTTGTTCGACATTACTTACCACAAATGTGATGAGACTGTGTACTCACCTCAGTGCACCATCAGGACCGTCTCCTCTGTGTGGGCGCGCCACACCCACACCCCGAAGCCGTCCTCAGAAGAAGCAGATGCGGGGAATTACTTCCGTCAGTACAGGGTTGCGACACCAGGGCTCCTTTGTCAGACTATTTCAGGCCTCAGCTGATACCAAGCCAGCAGACCCTGATGTTTTTCAAAGACCAGCCCACTGCCACGCCTGTCCTCAGTTTGACACCCAGAGGCTGCCACTGACTCGGCTACAGCGAGGATCAACACACGGGAGCAACTCATTGGATTATTATGTCCAGAAAGGCTTCATTTAACACTGGAGAATATAATGCAGCCTGTTAAATTGTTGTTTGTGAGCTAGGCCCAGTGGAATGGGACAAAAATGACCCCATCACACGGGCGCCACCTGCTGGTATAGTGGGGAAGAGCCAGAGCACTGAGCATGATGGTGAAAAGACACACCTGCAAACAGGGGTGGTAAATTAACACTTTACTCACATATTCCTATTTATTGCCACTTCAAATAAAAAAAAAAATATATATATATTTATATTGCTACATTTATTTGACAGCTCTAGCTTTTATTTTTACATACAACATATCACTGCAAAATATATTTAACACCACAGTAATCATTTAGAAATAGTTCCACCTCTACCAGCTGCATATATAAATATACTGCTTACAATTATTCAATAATTCTATATCCAGAGAGAAAGTGTGAAATGTGCATATACATCGACGCTACTTGTACTTTGTTGACAATAAGTAAACTTCCCCCAACATGTTTACAACATTTTTAGTTGGTAAATATTCCAAAAGAAGACTTGTACATGCCATTGTTTAAACAGGCCACTGTGATTTTACTACTTATAATTATTTACTAATATTATTGATGGTAATGCGGCTGAAAATTAGGCCTAAAAGTAAAGCACACAAAATAAAGACACAACTGAGGAAACAACATTCAACAATGACTTACTGACAAAAATGGAGCAAATGTCTACCTTGTAGCAACAATTTAGGACAATATTCATTTGATATTTACCAAAAAATATATTCCGGTACATGGTTAAATGAAGAAAGTACCCATTAGAAGTAAACTAAGCAAAAAGAAACCAAAAAGATATTCAGTTGAAACTGTTTGGAACCAAAGCTGTCTAGTAAATTTATTTTAGGGCCACTAAGCATACAATTGTGAAATAGCACATTTATATATACATTTAAACAAAATGTAAAGTAAAATTAAATTAGAAAAATAAAAGAGCATCTCTTCAAGAAAATTCCCATCTTCAAAGCAACTGGCCCCTAAATAGATACGTTTTAGATTAGGGTTTTTGAACAACACAATATTCACATAAAGTGACTTTTTTTAAAACATGATATCAGTGGAATGAATTTGTGAAATCTCCCTGTCCACCACTCTACACTTACAAGCATTTGACCAGAAGGTGGCAGTGCACACATAAGATTTCAAATCAATGGTGACACTTTTAAAGTGTTGCAAAAGACACTGCTATATGAAGTTTGACATCAACAAATTTGTCCTAAAAATGACTGATGATTTACTCCACATGGGGGCAACATCCACACACCATGTAAAAGATGACAGTGTATAATAATACATATTTCAGGTCCTTCTCAAAAAATTAGCATATTGTGATAAAGTTCATTATTTTCTGTAATGTACTGATAAACATTAGACTGT
>JAUMHF010000026.1:3397560-3419447 GCA_032359275.1 Microctenopoma steveboyesi
ACAGTCTAATGTTTATCAGTACATTACAGAAAATAATGAACTTTATCACAATATGCAAATTTTTTTAGAAGGACCTGCATATATATTTGTGTTTGGTGTTACTACTGCTACCAGTATTACGACTGATCTTGATAATTGTAAGAATCAACAACAGCCCTAGTTGTCATATAATATACATGCCTGCAGTGTTTTAAAACTAACGTTTGGTTTGTTCTCAGTACTCCGATTCCTGCATGGAAAACTCTCTGCAGCTTCAGGTATTCAAAAAGAATCTAACCTGGTATGTTTCCATTACTGGTCGAAGACATCTGCTGTAAACACCACTCAGCAGGGTTAAGACATCTGGTGAATGAAAAAAAAAACAGATGACAACTGTGTTAGTATTCTTAGAAGGTTAATACTGTCTGCTACTCTTCAATAGACCACAAGGATAGTGCTAGTGCAATTAATTTGTTGTGAAGAAAACATTCTGTTGTAAGGAAAGTGAATATGGGAAACAGTGTCAACGTTCCTCTCTCCCTAATTGAATGATTTTATGTTTCACTATTAATAAGTGTATATTTTCATAGATGACATACGTTGATGCAATTCTCTGAAACACCCTGATGTTGTGTTCAGTATTATTTAAATACATACAAATCACAATGCTTGCAATCTAGAAATCTACTTTGTGACTACCTTGTTATACTGAAGTAATTTGTGGCAAAGAAAACAAACATCCTGGAAAACAGGGGCTCATTGTCAGGAACAAAGGTCCACTGATTAAACTGGTTCCTGTCCAAACCAAAGCAACAATGCCGATTTAATTATATTGTTTCCCGTCATGTAGTAACCTAGACATCCTAAACAAACAAGATATTAATTCAAGAAAGTGTCATGTTATTTGACCACTTTAGTAACACTGACATCAATATACCGCTACAAGCAAAATAAATCATTCAGTATCATCATACGACCTAAAATAGTAAACCTATGGGGAATTTAATGACATTAACCAGTAGTTAACTGCAGCTGTCCAACACTGTGAACAAACAAAACCATTTAGACTGAAGCTAATTCTGAACATACCATTCAGGCATATCATTCTGACCACACAGACATGCTTCAATTATTCTCTAATCATGTTACTTTAGCTGTGTGGTCCTGTGGGGAAGGTTTGAAGACATTTCCAGGGGGAAATGCAAAGGTTTTGTAAGCTTGAATTTGCTAGTGATGCTTATTACTGTGCTCTGCCACAACATGTTAGATGTGCCACTCAATGTAATATTTGAAATGTTCAAAAACTGAACATTTTCATGTTATGACTGAAAATATTGTATCTCATAGATCAACATAGATTTAAACAAAAATATACATAAATTATATTTCTTTCAGGGTATTAAACAGCTTTCTGCCCATACAAAGTGAATGACAAATCGGATGAAAATTTTGTAAAAAAATAACCTCCAGTTAAACAGTTTCATATTTACAGTGAAACAAGCTCTGAAGAGTAAGGGGATTATTTAACATTTTAAAATCAAGGATAAATATACAGGAAAATATAAACAAAAAGAGAAATGCACAAAGTTATTAAGTGGACTTTGAGGGGTTAAAGTCTGAAACAACAAGGACGGTGAATAGAATAATAGCATGAGTGTGAGAGGTATGAAAAAAACGTCTAATCGTGATCTAAACCTCTTCACCTTGAATTATCCAATCAGATGACAAGGTACTTGTGAGGACGGTTTGAATGTTTCAGGTGTTAGGGCCACGGTGAACACAATCACATGCGTTGATTGCCAGTTGTAATTGCAGTGTTTTCCTGCTGATCATTTCAGGAATTAAACATGTGTTTGATTGCCTATTGTCTGAAGGGTCTGTCTTTCTAGAACTGCATATGAGGTCTGTTTGTCTTGTGTTTGAAAGGTTATATTGCCTACTACTGCATTCAGTCAGTCTAATAACAGCATTATGTAATAAAAGGAGTTGTACAACTCAAACAGCAACATCAGCAGCCAGACAGCGATGGTGTTAAGACCTCCTTTAAAGGTGAAAAGTTTACAGATGAAGTTTCTCAGTTTCACAAAACGTTGAATGTTTTATTTAATTCTAGCTATTCCCCTCTTCATAAAGGGAGAGGCTGCACATCATTTGCATATGTGAATACATACACACAACTATGATACTGTCCGTTTCAAATCAAAGCATCTGACGATGGCTGACTGTGTTAGAAAAAAAAAACATATCTATTGTATCCTCACTTCTTTTTTATTGTGCATTTACACTGCCCAGTCACAATCAAAGGTTTAAGACCACTTGACAGTGCGATTACCTGACAGAAAATGGCAATAAATCCACATTTTTGCACAGATTTGGCCTTTTAAAGGCACGTGGTCCTAAGATTTTGATCAACTTGTAGGACTGTAAAATATTATTGTAAGAAACTCAAATCCCAATATAATTTCATGTAAATCTGGAGAATAGGAATATAGTGACTTTACTTTTCAAGATTAAAGCAGTGTACCTAAAGGTAAGGATATTTACTTGAGTTACTGAAGTCTGATCAGGTGCTACTTGGATGATGAACTGGTATGCAGGCATCACACAATGTTGCAGCACCAGTCTACTCATATCTCCATCCTCCGAGACCGGTTCTGGAGCCATACTGAAGCCATCGTCCACATGCTCGTCTGACATGTTTAGTAACTGTCGTGGAAAAAGCATGCAACTAAAAATATGAGTACAATAAATCATCTTAGTGTTGAATGTTAAATTGCTTTAGGATTGATGACAGTAGCAGCGGATGAAAACAAAGAAACATAACTGCTCAGTAAAAAGACAACACTCACATCATCCACTCTCCATAGGTCATTGCCAAAGCCTTCAGTCTGCCCATAAGTGATTGCATTCTTTAGGAAATCAGTCCTACCACCATCATCCTGAGAAATGGAAAATAACAATAATCACCCTTTCAAAAGAACTGGGAGCATTGTCCTTGGAGAACAACGTTTGATCAGATTCTGATGAATGCAGTACTTACACTGTCTGCGTCCTGCAAAACTGCAACAAGCAATCGAATATATTCCGTAGCAGCTTTAAGTGTGTCCACTTTACTGGGTTTGCGGTCCGGTCGCATAAGTGGCACCATGCGTTTCAAGCGGGAGAACATGGTGTTCAGGTTCCTAATCTGCACAAAATACAGGCTTTAAAGTCACAATAACTGTGACAGATTGGCTCCCAGTGAATTTTTGTGTAACCATCTCTTGAATTAAACAACAGATGATGAAGAATATGTCAAGACTTACAGCAGCAACATCTGACTCAGTGACAGAATTCAACTTCAGCAGTATACACCAAACCACATTTAGGTCAAACTGCTGCCAAATACACAACCTAAACCATGGTTTAGACATGAATTCTTTCTGTAATCCGAGTAAATGTTTTAATGTATTTATCATATGGCTGAAATGACAATAAGTAAATCAGAAATCATTTCAGAAATCAAGTAAATCATTTGTTGTCCTGTTACTCCTTAAGGAATATAATGCAGCTGGTATCATGGATGGTTTGCCCACTGGCCCAGTTACCCAAGGTAGTAGGAAACCCCTGAACCAGAACTCCTCTATTGCCCTGAATGTTATTTCCTTTTTAGGGTCAGAGAACTCAAAACTCAACAATACAACTAAAAAAAGACAATAGAGAGAGTAAAACTACACAAAACAAACAAAAAGAGAAAGAATTTAACGGAGATTAACACAGGGATGGGGGAAACATAAGCAGTTTCAGTCAGGGGGTTCTTTATGCGCTGTAAGGGGCCTTTACCTGTCAGATTTTCACTTAGTCCCTCCACAGCTATGATGGGCGATACGTGCAATATAATAATAACAACAAATATACCGATGAAATGTCTTCGGAAATTACCTTTAACGCGAGTTTCAGAACAAACACAAGCAATAACTAAGCTAACAGAGTTATGAAATGACGTCGTCGTCTCCTGTCAAACACACCAAACTAACAAACGTGTGTTCGCTGTGAAATGGTTCATGCTCACTCTCAGTCGCTCCTTGGCGTTGACCAGTTCTCTCTTTTTCACCGTTTCACTCAAGTCTTCGGCGACAAAGTAAAAACCGTCCTTGGCTCGTTTGAACTTTTCAATGTTGCTGTATTCAGGTAGCGCGGACTCCCCAGTCAAACGCTTCAAAATATCGCTCATTGATTCCTCTTCTGGCACTTTCATTTTAGCGAGTAACTGTAATAATAAACCTACAAGCAATTTGATAAATGTACTCCTATATGTCCGCATGTAAATGACATAAGCAGGATTTCTGGGCGCTCACACCTGTGCTGCGCGTTTAATTTGTCGCGTGCAGGTGTCAGCACGCGGGAGCGCGCACGCACATCATTTCTATTGCAATTAACAGTTTTTATTGTTAATCTTATTCTTGTAAAATAGAATTATACTTTCTTGTACCTACCAGGAAATGCATATACAACACAATGAAATGCGAACATACATAAACATGTACATACAATACTTCCTGCATCTTTTTCATCAAGTCAGACAAATATACTGTCTGAAAAAAAAACAAAAAAAAAGAAACAGCATCGACACTGCAGGACACATTTAAAAAACAGAAGGGAGGTTTAAATTAAAACTGTAATTAAAACTGCAATTTTGGAATAAAAAACTGCAGATTCTGCATGTGTATGCATGCATTATGGCAGCCCTATCCCTAACCCTTCCTTTTAAGAGCTGCAGAGTTTTTTTGTAGATAGAAATTAAATTACTCGTGATTTAGACTAAGAGCATGTCTATAACGACACATCAGTCAACATGGTTTATGGTCTCAAAGATTTTCTCTATTCTGAAGGTCATGTGTTGTGAAACAGTTTCTCCATGATGTGAGGCATTTTCTCAAATTCAAGGGAATTTCTGTCATTCTAAAGAGGTAGCTTTAGTAGTGATATTTAATCTGGTATTCCTCTTAAAGATAATGTGCCAGTAGGTTGTGAATAACTCCGTCCACACATTTCACTGAACATGTATGGACCAGTTCAAAGATATTAAACCTCTTTTTACAGGAAACATGACAGTAAATAGGTAAAATGATACATTTAATAATAAATCAGGGTATTCATACCAGGTACCAGATGTAGCACAACAATGTGAAACAAGTAAATGAATACTGACATAAATAAAAACAAGCTTCTCTGCAGTAAGGGAGGTCTTCACAGCCACTTATAACTGTACTTCAGCCAAATAAAACAAACTAGATCTACATAAATGAGCTGTTTAGTACAGAACTGTGAAATTAGCTGATTTGGTGACGTAAGTAGAGTACCGAGTCCTGTGGGAGGACTGCACCACCAAAAAGCCACTTAAAGCAACAACGAACAGGAAGAGGGCAGCTTTTCTATGGGATGTGAGTACTTACACTTAAAATAAAGACATCTGCTTTGAAACACTCTCTGAAGAATGATTGTCACAGTCGTGATGTCTCTCTGTCTCTTTTGTTTTTAATGTTCTTTTTCTCTATTTTTCTATTTTCTTGCCTCTCTGCCTCCACATTCACTGCTTTCTTACCTTACTGATGATAGGCAAGTTGTATTTTTTTAACTGGTTTATGTAGAGAAGTTATCTTCAAAGGGTAGTTTACTTCATTAATGACTACCGCATCACTACCGCAGTACCCTGGTAACAGCATGTGCAATCGGTCCTCTCCAGATGATCCAGAATGCAGCAGAACTTCTCATTTTTAATTAGCCTTAAAGGTCATTCATATTGTTTATTGTTCAAATGTCTGGCTTTGGTTGGTGCCCTGTATCTGGTTCAAAGCTCTTACACTCACATTCAGAACAGTCTACTCAACAGCACTTCCTACCTTAACAATCTCACTTATTTCTATACAATTCCCTCAGTCTGTTCTGCTTCATCCAGGAACAGCTTTGTCTCTGCAGCACACATACTATGATCAAATAGCTCTTCATCTGAACAGTGATGTAATGTATTTATTACAAACATCAGTGAGTTGAGAAGTTAATATTTTCACACACTTCCCATTTTATATATTTGGAAATTTTCTAATGGACCGCTGACAAAGTACCGCACCAAGACTATGGTCAGTGATATCTGTGTAATGTGGGCATGGTTGTATGAACTCTGAAGACAGAAGAACTAGGAGTGGGGAGGACACCAATGATTGTATTCCTTGGTGCTCACTGAACAGGAATCTCGGAGGACTGTTGAGGGAGGGTTACTGTAGCCAAGGAAATAAAGCTCATCCTTTTTACCACCAACAATCGCGTTGATCTACTAGGTAAATGTCCAGATCGGGTACTGTAGACATTTGTCTTTAAAGGACTTAATACTGACTTTGGCTCTGGTGTCAACTAGAGCATTAAGGTTACACTAAGTTTAAGCTTTTCAACCTATTAGTTTGGTAGTTTGGTAGTTTGCTCGCTGCTGGATGAAGTTACAGATGGGTCACTTTTTTATTAACTCTTTCTGTGAGTTTACTTTGACAGATATTTTCACAAATGACTTAGCCATTGCTTAAAACAACTTCCGCGTTTCCAAGCTGGGACTTGGAAGGCTTGGTAACTTTAGGCCCGCTCCAACAGCAACTGGTTTAGGTTTCCTTAATACTGTACTTGAGGTATTTTGGACAACATTCCACTAGGTGGCCTTCCTCACCACATTAAAGTACTGTATGCTGTGCATGTGTTGTCTTGAATAATTCAAATCTATCCTCTCAGCAAACTGTTGCCCAGCGTCAACAGGGTTTGAGTTTTGTGCTTTTTAATATTTGAGTTTGTGTTTCGGCTTTAGACATGGTGTAGCTTGGCCGTCTTATATAATATTTACAGGAACTGTGGATTAATTGTGTTTATTTGAATGGTTTCTCATCTTTACAGTAAATTTAACGTTACAATGCTTTATTGACAAATTCAAATACACTTTTTTATTAAAAGCATAAAGCTGTAGGGTTCCATTTACCTACTACTGAGAAATAAAATTTGCGTGTGTCACCTGGGTTTCCCTTTTGCAGATTCGATCACTGTGTCAATAGGAGAGAGGTCATCTTTGCAAATCCACTTGCACAATTGTTAGACATAAGATGGTGTAAATCTCCTTCTGCAGCTTCTGTTACTTCAATGACATATCAACCTGTGCACATCTTCATTCATATTTGTAATTGCAATGTTGCTCTGTGTTCATTATGATGGTATGTAGAGTTTGTTATTCATGAGCAAATAAATTAGGGTGAAATAGTTCATTCCTATTTGAGGTCTGTCTCAGACATTGGATGCATTGCAAACATTATTCTAATTCCAAATTCACGCAGATGTGCGGAACAACCTCATTACGGTGACATTTACACTTTAGGAGATTTTAAATGGTGCATATACTGTGTGTAGATTGTTTTAAAACCAACAAAGACAATACTGTAAATAATGCCATTTTTCATATTCTGTACATTTTGTTTATTCACAAAATTTCATTCATCTAATATCTAAACTGCTTATCCTGTTAAGGGTTCTAGCTGTCGTTGTGCAACAGATGGGGTACATCCTGTATAGATTGCTCTCACAAACAGAGGTATATTATTTTTCTTATAATTTCTATTTCTATTTCTATTATTTCTATCTTAGTGTTATTTTAGAGTCTGTAAGCTGTCCATGATACATGATAAACAATAAGATGATTACAGAAGATGATTAAGAAGATTACAATAAGATGAGTATTATCTAAATGATTCCAGTAGTAGCCATAAAAAAGACTATACACCATGACTAAATTAAGTACTACAGATTTGATTACAGATTTTAAATCTGTAAATGATTTTACAGATTAATAAACACTAGAAGTGAAATTGAAATGAGATGATGTTACATTTATGTAGAGAATCCTTAGTGTGTACAGTTTGGTCTTAACAGTGGGGGTGGTACATTGGTGAAAGTACTTTTATTTAATTTAGATTTTGTTTTCAATTAAAATATTGACTTAACAGTTAGAGTGAAAAGTAGAATCTTTAAAAAACATTATTATTTTTGAATAAGTGTGCCCCCCCATAAATGCTCATTAGAGTTGAGGTCAGGTGACTGTGGAGAAAGTCCATTAGAGTCTTGTTAGGTCTTCAAGTAGCTCACCTTTGTGTGTGCATGGGGTCAAAGAAAAATGTAAGAATGTGCTACTTCTCATTTTGTTTATCAAAATGTCAGATCCGACCTGACAGTACAGGCAAAGCAGCCCCACCACCACTCTGTGGCATAATTCAATCCTATTCATCAACTTACTTACAAAATTCTGATACTCATGTCCCAAACTGTCCTGTCATGTACGAACACTATGATGCACTAAACAGTGTCAGTGTCACATTACAATTATGTTCAAAGATTGGCTCCATCTTCTCCAGAGCAGATTAATTGAAGCATGTGTTTCCTGGGCTACTGTCAGCTTCTTCATCGCACTGACTCACTTTTGACTAATTCAATGTTCCTTCCACAGAAATGGGGACAGGGGCACGCTCGGCGAGTGTAACTCTCTTTGCAATTTCCATAAGTATCATTGATTTATTACCTGCATCGGAAACTTGAAATCACACCCCTATTGTGAAGAACATATGGGGCAACTTCTTTGAACAGAGCACTAATGATTCAGCGCTTTTATCATGAACAGCTTCAGCAAGGTCCTTAGAAAAGCCTCTTATTTCTTGTACCATGGGTGATGAACACAATCAGAGGACATTGCATCAGCCATCAACTGAGCAGCCAATCACAGTCAAGAAGCCATGTCACTAGAGTGACTCACTGGTCATACTCAATAAGCACCAGAGCAAACATCAGCATTACCGTCACAAGCCAGCTGAAACGAGCATGAGAGAAAGTCTTGAAAACACAGATGATTGCAGGTTACGTCACTGATGACTAAAGTTCACTTTAGGGTGTATCTCAGAATCAAATAACATTTAGCAATGCTGGTTCCAGGCACCATGTCCTCTTGCACTGTATTTCAAATAGCTTTCAACATTAGGTTGTTTTTCAAAGCATCAAAGCATTTGTCATATGTTTTATCTTGTTAGAAGTCACTCACAAATCACAAGTTCTCAGGCATTTTTTTGTTCTGCTGAGCGGGAGTCTTGGTCAAGGTTGGATGGAGTTTTTTACATTTAACAGAGAGGCTTAGACTTAAAGATGCACTTGTCAATAGCCTGTATAATGTGGTTTTATTAAAGCATTCACTGTTGAACTGGTGAACATTTAGACATATAAAATATATAGAAATTAAATCAAATAAAAAATCTCATGCATTAATTGAAGGCAAAGCAATGTAGAGGGCACTCATAATTAAAACAGTACTGCCATATTTGAAAGGTCATAATGCAATTTATTCGGGTATAATTTACAGCCTTCTAGTTTTAAATAAACTCACACTAGTTTTGGATATTTTTGGCCCATGGCTTTTATTATTTTTAATAGACCAGGCTTTCAGGATGTAAACATGTAAACTTGCATGAATATTTCCCAGCATAAAAGCACAAGACTTATGTCTTGTACAGAAGAAATGTAAAGAGACGTGTATTTAATGTATGTAAAAGTAATGTTGTCAAATGTTGTAAAATCCAGTAATTAAAAAAAAAGTAATTATTTAAGAACATTTATATAAAATACTATTCTAAGGCTTTAGTTAGGTTAAATTACCCAAATCTATGGATTGTTTTTTCTCATCATTTCTCAATGGTAGGCAATTTCCTCCACATCACATCCCTAATTTTTGTGAAGACAAAAGTGAGATATGAGTATGATATGGCATTTGTTTAGTCAGTTATTGATTTTACTGTTGTTTGTAAAAGTGTTAAAAAGGCACACTACACCATACAACAGAGTGTAAAAAAACATGAGAGGCTTCTGTGTTTGCATTTGCTCGAGAAAAGTAGGTAAAATATCTTGAGAGCACTACATTTTTGCCGTTGATCCATGCATTTCATTCACGACCTATTTCACACATTCAAACTAGTTTCTTTTTTTAGGCTACTGCCACCCCCAGTGACCAAACATAACTTTTAAGCTTGGTTCTAAATAGTTTTTCATATGATACATGCACTACTTATTTCACCACAAGCGGTGTCCTGGAATGTTTTTAGATGTTTACAAGCACACTGATATACTGGTATAAAAGAATTCTGCTGGTTGTTTGTAGTAGAAGCTGCTCCAGTCACCGTGAGCACATCTGTAGGATATAATCTCTTATACAATATAAAGGAGAATGTGTGGAATAGAGTCGAGAGTATGAAACACAGAAGGCACTAAGTGATATTAGTCCTAATTTGTTGTTAGGTTTAGTTTAGGCTTTAGTTTCTTATTAGTATTATTACACTTTTATTTGGAATATCTGAATTATTAATATCAGAAGGACACATCTGAAGTGCAGCATCTCAAATTATTATCAACCCCCTCTAATTCTCAGGTATTATAAGCACAGCAATAACACAGTGTCAAAAATAATAATACTAAAGGTACTGCAAAAAAAACGTAAAAGTAAGGATTTTAAGTATCATATTAAACGTTCAGAACCTCCACCTTCATTAAGATATGGCATCATGTTCTTTTACAAAATAATGTTTTGCTAGTGGTTGAGGTGGAGCAAATGTAACTACTATGTACTGTGCTTATATTCTTCACACCATATTTTATAAGCTCATCGTGCAGGTATCATGATCTGCAAAGTGGGTACATTAAATAAATGTAGAAAACACGCCACTATATGATCAAATATACACCCTCGTGACGAATTACGTTTAAAAAAGGAAAAGACGGACATTAGAAGTTGTGCAGAAGCGGAATTCCCTGCTTGGCCGCTGACAGTACTGCAGAGACGGAACCACGCTGCGCCTTCTCTTCAGCCAATCAGCGCCAAGAACTCCGACTGACGTCAACGACCTACTAAGTCAAGGAAGTTAGAAGTTCGCACGTCTCGGACACTTCTAAACTACATGTTTTAAACGGAAAACGAGCGAAAAATACCCCTTTCTCTGTCGTATTTATCTGAAGACTCGATCCTTGCAGATAACCTTTGTGTAAAGTAAGAGGGCGAATACTAACTCGCTACACATCACTAAGTAACGATGTTAGCCTCAAGTCTTCTGGCTAATTACCCGACCGAGCTCCACGATGACCAAGCACATAAAGTGAGTACTAGTGGGTTAAAACGGTCGAATGGTTTTGTTTGGGGGACATTTGATGTGTCCTTACGGGACAGCTGGGTGCTTTGCTCTAAAAAGAGGGGGTCATGTAGGCAGCCTGGTCATCACTAGCTAGTTTGGCGGTTAGTGTTGTTTCTAAGTCTCACCACCTGTGTGTACGCGCGTTTGTGGATATATCAAAATAATAGGACAACACTTTCTAAAATGGTAATGTCCATTACATGCAGTGTGTACATGTACATCGTTAGTTAGTTACAGTCTGCAGGAGTATCATAGTTAATACGTTTGCTTAGAGCTGTGGTTATCTAAATATGATGGTCCCATTTGACTTCATAGGATCTGGAACTACAATGCTCACGAGTGTGTGTGTGTGTGTGTGTGTGTGTGTAAGTAGCCTCAGGTACAGGTGAGTTCAGATGGAACTAATAACATTAATGGTGGCTCCTTTCCACTTAAGTGGAAGTTACACCATCATGCACAGGTATAGGATTTGGAGATGAGAAACATAACTTGAATGCAGTGCTGTGAGTATTAGTAACTATGCATGTTTTCTTTCTCCTGTTACTACAAATATAATTACATGGTGCATTATTCTGTATCATATTATTATTTGGTATGCAATTTGAATACATTAGCAATAACAGCTTAGTCTAGAGGTTAACACTGATTTCACAGTGGGAGGGCTTTTAGTTTCATCTACATTGTATTGTCTTACTTACTATTGTGTTTTTCCACTGTTTAATGTCATGTAATTTATTTATTTATTTTCTATCGCAGTGATGGCTTTCTAACTCTGCTTGCTTCATGTTACTCTGTGCCCAGACTGTGTTTTGGACCAGCATATTAAGGCAGCTATATAAGAATATGGTTGGACACTTTGATTAGTGTTGCTCTCCACCTAAAGGTAGAGCACAATGTTCAAGGGTTTAGGTAGGGTATAACATTTGTTGGACTGAAATTATGATTTCACCTAGATGAAACAAATTGGACAGATGCAGGAATTATCTGGTAAATGTCCACTACTTCCAAGTGGTAAAGTAAAGACATGTTAGCACTGCTAATGGGGATTCATTTTCGTTTCGTTTCGTTTCGTTCGTAAACTTTTCAGATTAAATTACTATTGTATTTTGTGTGACAGTTTTCTGTGATGAAATTGCAGAAGCTACACAAAGAATGTGTGCAGAAATGGCCAGTGACTATTATGACTTGGCAGAAGGGACAATGGGTCTTTTTCAGTCTTCTTGGCATGCACAGTTTATGGTCCTGCCATTGTGCATACTGGCTTTCTTAAAGGAAAGTTGAATGAGAATGGAACCATTCTTACCATTTTTTAATAACGCCTGTGAAAGCCAGAATTTCAACTGTGAAAAAAGTGCTCCCTGTACTTTTCACTACATATGTCTGTTTTTCACATTATGACAAACTAAACTGGAGCAAATGAATAAAATCTCTCTAAGGGGGGAACAAGTTATTTTGCTCCCTAATCTTTATGGAAGGGGAACTGATTTCTAACACACTCCTGTGTTGAGTGAACAGCACTGCAACATTAAATTCAGTTTGACTACAACAGTATCCACATCTGTCAGGTGCACCATACCCGTCACTTTAGTCGTAGTTACACACTTTGTTTTGAATTTGTTTATTTTCCATAAAAACCCTTTCGAAGAAAGTAGTGATGCAAGTTATATTTGCTCAATTCAGGGTTTTATTTTAGTCTAATTTGTAAATGTAATAATTGTCAAGACTTCTCATTTTAAATATAAATGGTTTCTCCTGTTTGAAATTGGTTTAGGTGGACAAATACCTGCAACATTTTCAGCTGTCAGATGAGACTTTGATGGATGTGTCGCTAAGATTTCGACGAGAGATGGACAAAGGCCTGTGCAGAGATACAAACCCTACAGCTGTTGTCAAAATGCTGCCAACGTTTGTGCGTTCCACTCCTGATGGAACAGGTAATACCCTTTATATATAGTAGACATGTTTAGGGTGCTGGCTCATTGAAAACACATTCAGCCTACACTAGACTTTTTCGTGCAAGACTGCTGTTAACCTCTGGTCAATTTCATTTAGACATTTAAGTCGGTAACTTGTGTTTTGACATCACTTCAAAGCCACATTATATTGTCTGTAATGGCAGTACATTTTCTCACTCACTTTCTGGGGTCTAGAGACATGACAAGTGCAGTCAAACTATCAACTATGAAAAATGTTTTCAACAAGTTTGAAAAAACAAAGAACAGTGCAGCAGCAGCAGTGATACAAAAAAATGTTTTAGGTAATTCTCTTTTAACAGAGCACATAAATGTCAGAGACTTTCTGATACCAGCTTTATCTTGACTTCAGTACAACAGCGTATTGCTGCCACAAATAAAAAAAATATAAAAACTTGATCTTGTTATAACATAATACATTTCTCGTTAAATCTCAAAAGAGGGTTAATCCAATAGCAACTGTACTTGTTTGGTTACTTGACAACGTTTCACCTTCCATTTGAGAGGGAATTTAGAGATTACCTTGACCTGGATTGAGAATCTTCACAGATATGTATCTTGTTATAATGTAATATGTTTCTTGTTTTTCCGAGATAGTTTCAAGTTATTATAAGATACATTTTGTGTTAAAAGAAGAAGAAGAATTTACTTTATTGTCATTGAATACATTGTACATAAATTTCTTCTCTGTATTTGACCCATCCGCCTTTGAGGGGAGCAGTGAGCAGTCACAGGCGGCGCTCGGGGAGCTAGCACTGAGTGTCTCGCTCAGGGACACACCTGTTATGGGGCATGAGCTGGGAATCGATCCTGCTTTTCCTGCATCCCAGCCCTCTGCCTTAACCACTGAGCTACCAGGCCGCCTAAACGTGGTCTACTTATGATACTGTACTTTTACCTTTTTAAAAGATACATTTACGTTAGAACAAGATGCTGTAGTTTTGCATTATTGCACGATACTGAAGTTTTACATTATAACGCAATACTGTACTTTTACGTTATTTAGGTATTTGTTTAGTCATCGCAGAGAAAGCTGAGAAACAGTTAGACGCAGATGTGAACACATTTCATCATCCTGTCTTTATTTATAGCTTCAAATCATTAAGGACACTGCAACGGGCTGTGAAAGCAGATGGATAACAACACTGACACAAGATATTCTTCATCTTACACACTTTTAACAAATATAGAGCCCTTGAGTGCTATCTAGTGATAACATTCCACACTCACAATGAGGTAATTATGTGGGTTTTAAATCTCTACCATTCAACATATGCTAGGGCTGGGTGATATGCACGAAATATATTTTTTAGGTATTTCTAAGCTGAATGGCGATATACTGCTTTGCTAATGCATTTCAACCTGGTAATAACAAAAATGTTTATTTGTGAGCTGTTTTCACAGGGGGAGCGGGCTGTCTGTGAGTTGTTGGATAACAAAACAGAAAAGGCGCAAATAAGCTATATCGAGGTTTACGATAGTCTCATTTCATATCGCATTTATAATTTTTAAGATATCGATATATCGCTCAGCCCTTTTTTTTTTACTTGGTGGCAGCAATACACTGCCGTACTTGACTGAGGATGAGGATTAAAGTAGAAATGCCTGGAAAAGTGCTGGGGGTTTGAAAGCTCCATTTTACCATTATTATTGAAGCCAGTGTGCTTCAGAAATGATTTTGCTTGATGCAGTGTCATCATGGAGAAATCCTTGGATTTATGTAGGGTTTTTGTCCTGACCAGCAGTGTGAATTAGTTGACTTTATACATATATACAGATGTGTTTTTCTAAACTATGTCTAATAAAGTTTAGTTTAGTAGAGGTTGACACTAATCGAATTCTACGCATGCCTGAAGGAAAACAAAGGCAGATAGCAAACAGGATAAACTGTCACATCAAAGGGTCTGATGATGTTTGTAATTGGGAGATTAGAGCCTTCTAAGGATTACTACAATGCTACAAGCCTCTTTCCCAGCATATTTGGAAAAATGCCGCCCAAGAGTGCGGGAACCAAAGGTCAAAGTCACCTCATGTTCATCAAAGTCTTGTTTTGAGTGTAATGTCTTAGAAACACCATGTGGAAATTTCTTCAGATCTGGCACAAATTGTCACTTGGTGTCAAGGACAAGGTCAAGGTCGCCCTCACCTCATGGTGTACCAACGCTATACAATTGTGCTAAAATGTTTACATATCCTGGCAGAATTTGTGATATGTTGGCATTTTTTTTGAGAATATGAATGATGAATGACCTCTTTCATTCATTGTTTGTGGTTGGGTGAAGCCATATTTGATCAAACAAATGTGTTTTCCTTTTTTACATCATAGATAATCTTAAATAACAACACGAGGGTGGAACTTTCTTTCTTATATTTGTGACTGTATCAGTTTGTGTAATTTGTGAGAATTTATTGGCTATATAATGTTTTATTTTTTGTTTGTTAAAAGAACAAGGTGAATTCCTGGCCCTTGACCTTGGGGGATCCAACTTCCGAGTGCTCTTGGTCAAAGTCAAGGGTAATGGCAAGCAAAAGGTGGAAATGGAAAATCAGATTTATGACATCCCTGAAGAGATCATGAGAGGCAGTGGTACTGAGGTAAGAAAAAATACACAGATAATATAAGAAGTCTTATATAAATGTATATTTATATAATATGTAGAATATAAACTAAATAGAAAAAAAAATGTTGTGGTATTTTAAAGAGTGACTAAATTGACATGCTTTGCATTGCTGGTTTCATTTCACCAGTCACAGGGAAATTTGTGTTTTGTGAATTTATTACCTTATTGCTTTCAAAATGCATATGATCTGTGTGTGGGATGGATATACACTAGAGGGCTGCATAGCATTTGCATACTAGTGAGGTTTATGTGGTAAATGTCATTCAAACGCTTAGTCGTCATTTAAATACTAAAACATGTAGCAGACAAGTTTAACAGATGCCAGAAGGAGCACAATCTGAGCAAAGCCAACCATTGCGGAGTCTACCTGTAACTTCATACTGTCAGCAGCACCAAAAGCATGTTCCCAATGATTACCTCCATCACTGACATCTATTTTCACAGACTTACCGAGTAGGGACAGAATGTCTTAGTGACTATAACAGTTGTGACATGAACAGACACTTCATGCTTGATAACCTTCATGTGGCTGAATGAAAATAATTCTGCAAAGAAGAGTCAATTAAATTCCTTGACAGCGATATAAAAGACTTATCGTCAGTTACTGCAAATGCTTGATAGTAGTTTTTGTTTCCAAAGGTGGCACAAGCAGTCATTAGAGAGGACAGCCATGTTTTAATGTAGGGCCAAGCAGGTTTGGACAACTTTTTTCCCTAATAAATAATCTTTTAAAACACAGGGTTTAGTTTTTATTCTGGTAGTTTTGGACATTCTGTTTAGTTACTGAAAGATACTGCTTCTCGAGTTCTTTCATAAAATTAGCACTTTCAAATTTCTTGTCCTTGTCTTTCTGTCATTTGTCATTTTATGACACACACACACACACACACACACACACACACACACACACACGCACACACACACACACACACACACATTCTGAAAAAGTCTTGGTTAATAAGAAAATGACCTTTTCTCTCTCCCGTAGTTGTTTGACCACATAGTTGATTGTCTGGCTAATTTCGCGGAGAAGATGGGCATAAAGGATAAAAAACTTCCTCTGGGCTTCACCTTTTCTTTTCCCTGTCAGCAGACCAAGTTGGATGAGGTGAGTAATATAGAAGCGTAAGTAATATTTGAATCATATCTCATGAAGTTGTCATTTTTTTTAAATTGTGTCAATGAAAACACAAGCTAGCAATAAAGCATATAGTCACGACAAGCTGACTTACAATAAGAGCAAATAGTGACGTAGTCTATTTCAATAGTTGCATTTAGTGTTAGAGTTCAATTCCCAGTCCCACCAGTTACATGTCGAGGTGTCCTTGGACAAGACGCAGATACCCCGTAGTAGTGCAGACACAGGTCTAGCAGCTCTCTAAACAACTCTTTCCCCAAGGGATCAATAAAGTAATCATTATTATTAAGATTATTACCATTGTTGTTGTTGTTTTGTGCATTAAGCATGCTACTTAGCATGCTAGCATACTTTTGTTTATGTTATGTTTAACGGGTTGAGGCAGAAGTGAAGAGGGCCAGTGAGAAATCACAAATTCATTCATAAATTTAAAAAATCGATATGATAGGTACAATGCGACTGGCTCTTTATTTATTGTAAATATCTATATTTATACTGCAATAAAAGCTTTTCTTACACAGGCTTATATCAGTCCATTTTCTACTCTAATTGCTAAAGGAAAGGGGTTTCTGTGTCGGGGTTCAAGAGCTTGTTTTGCACTTTTAGTATGCTAATTGCTAAAGGCTATTGGCATTCTAAAGGTGGGCAGGGTCCATGGTGGGGGGGAGTTGCTTTGCACTCACTGCAAATATAATGGGCCCAGCCTTTTCTGTTGCCCCAAATATTATTGCCCCCCTCCCTCTGCCTCACGTCTCTTTCCTATAGTCCTCCATTAAAAAAAAACATGATAAAAAATATTAAAAATTAAAAAGTTGGAAAAACTTTAAAGGTGCCCGCCACCTTGCTACACTGAACCTCAATGCCGTCTCGCCAATCAAAAATCATGATTTATTAAGCCTAAGCCATATCTATAATATGTCTGATAGGATTACCCAGTCTATCCTCATAGCTCATACTGCATGGTTTTTAACAATTTACATTGCCATGGTAACTCAAAATGCCCACTAACCACAATAGAGGACATGTCGTGACCAAGACGGTTTTGATTTATAATTTTCATATATAATATATATATGGATTAACACATCTGATAGGAATGTTTTCGGTGATTGCCATGGTAACTCAATATGTGGAAACACTTCTGGTTGAACGAGTGGTAGCTCAGTGGCTTAAGCGTCAGTTTGTAGGTTCGAACCCTGTCAGACTCCTAGTCCATCCCCTACCAGGTGTGTCCCTGAGTCAGACACCCAGCGCTAGGTCCCTGTACGTCTTTGGATAAAAGCGTTTGCCCATCAAAGTCAAGTAAAGTAGTTAGTCTACAGCTTGTATAACAGTGTAAATTTGTCGTCCTCTCAAAAAAGCTATACGCAGCCATTGACGTTCAACTTTACTTTACTTTACTTTGCTTGGCAGACGCTTTTATCCAAAGCGACTTACAGGGAGCTAGCGCTGTGTGTCTGGCTCAGGGACACACCTGGTAGGGGATGGACTAGGAGTCAGACGGGGTTCGAACCTGCGACCTTCTACACTCCAGTCTAATACTTAAACCATTAAACTACCAGGCGGCTAGTTTTCTCAATATGTACCTCACTTTAATCCTTTCAAGATTCTGGGCAAGGGTGACAAAGGAAATTCTTCTTCTCTCACGGGGTTGAACGGCAGCTCACATCCATTCCGTTGCACTGCTGCCTCCTACTGGATTAGGGTCCAATCATCCTAAAAAGCTTTAAAGTCTCTTGTACACACCAATTTCTAAAATTTAAGAATCCTTTCCTTCCCTTGGCCTTTATTAAAATGATTTTACACATCTTAAAAATTTGGCTTCCCAGTTTGTTGAAATTGCGAAAATAAACCTCTCAGTTCATCATTATACATTCCACATTACATAATCACATGTTCTATTGTCTCTTAAGTAGTGCACCAATTACACAGACCAGTCGGATGTTTTCCCATGACTAAGTTCTTCTCTTGGGTTTTATTGGCAGTTGGCAAACAATATGGTGCATAACTGCCGCCAGCTGGTAAGGAGTGTGGATTGGATATCTAACTCTTTAAAAAACAAACAAAAAAAAAACTACCAATTACGCCAGTCATCTGAAAAAAGTGCAAAATAAAGGAATTGGCTTATTTTAATAGAATACCAGCTCTTTAGAAAAAGGGAATTTCAGGGTAATCTAGACATGTGGCTTTATTGAAGCACAGAGAGACCAGAGCAGATGCACAAACCACTGTAAAAACAAAAGGATTGTCATTGACCCGACCATGTCAACTCATCTAGTAGCTCACTAATGAAGCCAGCTCAAAGGATAAATCACTGCTAAACAAATAGAGTTCATCAGCTGCCTCCTTCTTGAAAGTCACTTTAGAATGGCTCTGAATCATGCTAACATGGTAATAATGGTGTTGTTAAACGAAATAAGACGGAATAAGAAAGGAATTTAGTTATCCCACAGTGGGGAAACAAGAGTATACAACAAAATAAGATGAATGATAAAAATGATAAGATAAAATTGAAATTAGACACTAGCAATTGTACGCAGCACAATACAATGCATACAATATATACACATACAATATATATACAATATATCAGGTGTATTGTGCATGTGCATTGTGTAAAGTGACAAGAAATCATGATGCGTGTTGTCCTTGCACAAACTGTGCTGCCTCTGGCATGTAAAATGAAGGGCATGTCTTAAATTCAGTTGCAGCTTTTTACAGATCAACTCTTACATGACCTCCCATGCAAAGAATGTGTTTTCTTACTAAGCGCCAGTATCTAAGTAGGGGATAAACACCTTGCCATAGAACACAGTTTTTCACAACATAAATCGGTCATTAGACATTTCACGTAGTGGGCAACATACCTTTTTTAATCTTTGAATCTTTTTTATTTAATAAAGTGCTTCAAGATCACAAATTGGAATTGTGTAATTTGTAAAAAAAATTGTATTACAATTTTGTTTTAGGATATTAAACTTAAGTTTTAGTACTGAGGAGGTACTGAAGAGGAGACTGGACTCCAGGGACTCCTTTTGGACTCTATATTAACAAATCCCTTTTAAAATGAGTTAATTGATGAGATCTGTGTGAATAATATGTTAGTGATTGATGTGTGTTATGACATCTTATTATGTTGCCAAAATATGTAGATATTCTTGGTTTGTCATGTGTAGGTATTTTTCTATTTGCAGAGTGTTTTGCTGTCGTGGACCAAAAGCTTTAAGGCAAGTGGAGTAGAGGGAAAGGATGTGGTCAGCCTTCTGAGGAAAGCCATAAAAAAAAGAGGGGTAGGTGTTCAAATAACTCGGCCAATAACTAAAAGGGATTAAACAAAAGAATTTCCCTCTGGGATAATAAAGTGTTTTGAATCTGAATAATACAGTATGTTTCTCTCATAATAGACTGTAACATATTATTGTTTAGATAGATGTCAAGCATCAGCATTACCTGAAAAAGTGGCATTTAAGATTGAGAACTCATGACAAAATTGAATTTGTTAAATAATCATGGCAAATTATAATATTTAGCTTTTGCATAAAATCAGTGCTAAATGACATTTAAGTTAAAACCTCTCTTACTAGTCTCCAAATCTGTGCTGCTTTTAATTTTTGTTGTTGTGTTAATTGCAGTTATGTTATTGCAGGACTTTGACGCTGATGTTTTAGCAGTGATCAATGACACAGTGGGAACCATGATGACCTGTGGCTATGATGATCAGCACTGTGAAATTGGCCTCATTGTAGGTGAGTCCAATCTAACTGGGAGTCTGAATTAAATAAAAGATTGGTGAAGGTCAGTAACCAGTTACCATAAGATAATACATTTTCTTCTTCTGGGGCATCCTGTGTGTCATTGTACTCTGTGTACTATATAGTATTGTTTGTTGTAATCCTGACTATGATCAGTACACACATAGTTGTTCAGTTGTGTTGAGATGACATGACTGTAAGGGTTATAGTAAATGACCATAAATCTGTTTTTTTTGCTGTGTACTCTTGTCTTTTGAGTTATTAGCCAAGTAGCTGGATATGCTATATATAGGCGTGTTTATACTGGGGCTGCACAATTAATAAAAAGGTAATCGCTGTGCAATTACATGAACGCAAAGTGCTGCAATTTAAATGAGTATTTAAATATCAAAGGATTGAAGTGACGATCTGTTAACTCTTATTGACTCAAAGTTTAGCAGCTGACTAATGAGAGACTGGCTAATCAGTTTTGTTAGCTCAAAACAGTTTCTGTAACCTGAAAAATATTTAAAATCAACCTGTATTTTTATCGTTATTTATCTCGACTGTTTCGATAATGTTGGTGCTGTGGGTTGTAATTATGACCCTAACAGAGAATCTCTGGTGGGCATGAAGGTGTAATTCAAGGCATTCAGTTCAAACTCCTTGTCAACATAGTGCAGCTCGTTAACTAGTTTGTCACACCCTTTGGTGTAGTCCACTGCATATGTAGGTATATACACTTCTGATTCAGTTTGCACAGCGCATTCTCACTTCGCCAGCCACACTGATCCAATGTTAATGCACTGGGCGCCTGTTTATTTAGCTATATGGCTGCACATTGATCATCGCTGTCAGGAGTGCTGACACTATTTCCAACTTTGTTGTGGTCACAATTAGAAACCATAATGTATTTATCACTCTCCGTATTCAACAATGTAAGAAAATGGAAACATGAGAAAACTTAGCAATGCTGAGTGAAATGCAGCAGCCATGAAACATGGAGAGAACTTGTACTAACTTCACTAGTCAAACCTTCACTTGACCCCCTCCAGTTTGCCTACCAGCCCCTACTTGGAGTGGATGATCCCATCATTCATCTGCTCCATCACACCTACACCCACCTGGAAAAACCTGGGAGTTCAGTGAGGATCATGTTTTTTGATTTCTCCAGTGCATTTAACACCATCCAGCCTGCACTGCTGGGAGAGAAGTTAAAA
>JAUMHF010000026.1:3419565-3450750 GCA_032359275.1 Microctenopoma steveboyesi
GGACGCTCTCCAAACTCCTCTCAATCCTGGACAATCCCTCCCACCCCCTACACAGTGTCCTGGCTGGATAGAGGAGCACGTTCAGCCAGAGACTCATCAATGTCAAGTGCTCCACTGAATGCCACAGGAAATCATTTCTTCCTGTGGCCATCAAACTCGTCAATTCCCCCCTGCCTCCTGTTAAGCGGAGAGGGGACAACAACAACGTTAGAGTAGGATATTATCATGTTGTTCTTGTTTATTGTGCCTATATGGTTGTTGTTTTTATATTTATATTTCATTGGTGCTATTTATGGTGGTGGGTTTTATATACATAATACTTGTTTGTCTTTGATTAAATCTAATTCAGTTCTGTCAATTGTGAGCTGACCTAAATCTTAGTTTAGTGGTAGTGTGATTATACACTGCTCAAAAAAAATAAAGGAGCACTTTTTAATCAGAGTTTAGTAATAAGTCTCTGGGATATTGTTGTGGTCAGTTAGGTAGCAAAGGGGGTTGTTAGTTATTGCTGTGTCTCCCAACACAGTCGGAAGAGCATGGAGGAGAGACAGGCACATACTCTAGGAGAGCTGGACACTGGTGTTCATTAACACCATCCTCACTAGTATCTGCTCCTTTGTGCAAGGAGGAACAGGCCACTGGAGTGACGGTCTCTGACCAAACCATGAGAAACAGACCTCATGAGGGTGGCCTGAGAGCCCGACAACCTCTCGTGGGCCCTGTGCTCACTGCCTGGTGGAGCTGGGTGGTATGACCAAACTTCTAAAATTCTGACTGTTTCACTGTATTTTAGGTTAGCTTTCATATACAACTGGTTTCTACATTGTCCTTTTATTAAACGGACTTAACAGCCTCAGCACTAACAGAATGAAAAGGAAAGTAGAGGTTTAAGGTATTTTATGAGAAAAAATAGGATAATGATTGATGATCATTATAGATCATGTAAACGTTTACCAGCCTCTAACATGACCTAACTGTCCAGTTCAGCTCTAGCTGTATGTGCATAACTCTTGTGTAAAGACAGAACATGTTCTCTCTGATATAAACTGCTCAGAGTGGTGGAATTATCAGAGATAAGGGAGAACCAACTGCAGCAGTGGAGCAGGAGAACCAGCTGAGGCGTGTTGTCCAGGTGACAGGGAGATGATATTTATGTGGGAGGGTCTGCTTGCCCTGGAGGGGGGAGACAGATTCAGCCTGAGAGAAAAGCGAACTGACAGCATTCCAAGTATCTCCAGGCAAATGTTGAACTTCACAGTGTGAGGAGGCATATCCATGGAGGGATGCACAGACCTATACAGCACAGTGTGCAACCTTCCAGCTATTTGTATAATTGTTTCCTGTGAGTTTGGAGACATCATATCTGACACATAAAAGATTTCTTATAAACATTTTTACAGTGAGAACGTCTGTTCGCATTAATGAGCCAGATTCTGCATGGGTCAGAGTGCAACAGTAACAAAACTGTTGTTTTATATTTTCAAAATATTTTAACAACAAAATACAACTCCCCCCGTCCCCCATTTATTTTGTTTTTGACACAAAATTCTTTTAATGTTGTAGCAAAATGCTAGCATTTAAATACAATACTAGTGAGAGTGGATTCATAAATAGTCAGCTCAAAGGAAGCTGAATAAAGAGTGATTGTTATGTTTAATCTGATCTTCACTAAAGCGGGTGACAAAATGATTTATTGGATTAAAGCATGACTGACAAGACTGTCATTCTGCGTCTGTTGTTTTGCTGAGTAGATTTACTCTCATATCCTCCCTCAAGGAACGGGGACCAATGCTTGCTACATGGAGCAGATGAGAAACATTGAGCTGCTGGATGGCGACGAGGCCCGGATGTGTATTAATACAGAGTGGGGCGCTTTTGGAGACGACGGTGCTTTAGAGGACTTGCGCACTGACATTGACCGGGAAATAGATGCAGGCTCTCTAAACCCTGGCAAACAACTGTGAGTGTGTGTAAATCAATCTTAATTTTTGTACTGGAGTATGAAAAGCAGTAGCAGCTTTACTTGTCCACTGGAAAGCAAATTTAAGTTAAATGTTTAATCATTAGGATGAAGTGTGAATCTGTGAGGCCCTGCCTGTTTAAAGAAGATCAATCTGAATCCTCACTATCAAAGTCAGATATTGACAACTTGGGTAGTAGTAGAAATCACATGGCAGGCCAGGCAGGCTTGCACAGCTTTTTGCTTGTCTTTTTTCTTTCTTTTGTTGATTTTTTTTTTAAACACAGTGTTAAATCGTTGTTATTACCTGCTAACATGTTTCGGCTACAACTGTAGCCTTCATCAGAGCGGTGATCGGATCGGATGAAGGCTACAGTTGTAGCCGAAACATGTTAGCAGGTAACAACAACAATTTAACACTGTTTAAAAAAGAATCAACAAAAGAACGAATTGGTTACACAGAATGAACACTCAAGAAATGTTTTTGCTTGTCTTATCTTTTTGTATTAAATCAAGTCTGAGACACTTCTTTTTTGCAGTGGAAATGGACAGGTTGAAGAGAGTATAGTCAGTGGTGACGTGTGACAGAAGGATAGCAGCAAGAGTGGAAGGAAGGTAGAAGTGAAGTGGTAGTAATATATTGTTTGTGGCAATAACAGACAGAGAAGTACATGAGAGAGTCAGCTAATGTTGACCAGTTTAGAGAAAGTCAGAGAGACATGGTTGAGATGGTTTGGACATGTGCAGAGGAGGCACAGTGAACATATCGAATATATTGGATAATGAATGCTGCACTTGGAGCTGACAGGCAGGAGGAAAAGCGGAAGATCTCAGAGGAGATTTACTGATCTACTGAAAGAGGACATGCAGGAGGGGGTGTGACAGAGCAGGATGCTAGGGACAGGGTGAGGACGAGAATCATTTAAATGTGACAAGTATTCAAAGGAGAATCTCAAAAAGGGGCACTGAGTTTACTTGTCAGGAGTTTAGCGTCTGCTGGGCTTTAAGTTATCTGCATTTGCTTTTGTGTGTGCGTGTGGTAGTTCAGTTTAGGAAGGAGTTAAGCTATTAACCACCAAACTGAAGCTTATAGTAAATACCAATGTGACGTTTGTTTGTTTCAGGTTTGAGAAGATGATCAGTGGCCTGTACATGGGGGAATTAGTCCGTCTTATCCTGGTGCGGATAGCCAAAGAGAAACTTCTGTTCCAGGGGAAGACAAGCGCAGAACTCCTCACCACTGGAAGCTTCAGCACTGCATACATCTGTGATA
Source organism: Microctenopoma steveboyesi (assembly GCA_032359275.1). Classification (NCBI taxonomy): domain Eukaryota; kingdom Metazoa; phylum Chordata; class Actinopteri; order Anabantiformes; family Anabantidae; genus Microctenopoma; species Microctenopoma steveboyesi. Next base: position 3,422,799 of record JAUMHF010000026.1, read on the forward strand.
TTGAAAATGACAAGTTAGTTTGTGTGTGTGTGTAACATTGTTTCCTTGTGAGAGGTCATGGTCATGGTCACAGAAATGTCCAATGAATTCTTTAACTGTCCATCTATTTATTCATAAACTACATATCCTCTTTATGATCACAGCAAGCAGTCAAAGTTTATTGATGTGCTTTGTTTTCTGCATTACCTGTAGAAATGAGGAAGGTCTGGCGAGTGCTAAGAGAGTGCTTCAGGGCCTTGGTCTGGACCCGTCGGTTGAGGACTGCATATGTACTCAGAGAGTATGTCAAATAGTGTCTACTCGCGCTGCTCACTTGTGTGCTGCTGCTCTAGTAGCCATCCTGCGACAGATCCGGGATAACAAAGCAGTTGAGAAGCTGCGTACCACCATTGGAGTGGATGGCTCTGTGTACAAGAATCACCCAGAGTAAGTGGTTCTGATCACCCTTATGTGTGTCCCAGTGTGGCTCACAAATACACTGGAGCTGTGGAGCTTGGTTTGTAAAGTACTTTTTATTGAAAGAGTATAATGGCTGCAGGGCTGAATGCATGTCAGTGGCATAGATAGCAAATATTAGCAATAGTTTGTGAATTCATGTTGGTGGCTGCACCAATACAGTATGGACTATGTGTCCCTGTGTGTGTGTTTAGACTGAGGAATAAAACCAGAACACAAACCAATGTCAACACAGAGAGAACATGCTTTACCTGACACATTATTTTCTCAGCCTTCTGATTACCTCACCACATAGTAATACAGACACAAAACAAAACAGCAGGTCCAATCCATAGAAGGCCAATAAAAGTCTTTTACATTGGTGCTAAATGTTATTCCCGGTCTCTCTGTTTAGCAGATGCTTGATGTTGATGTTTTGCTTCCTTGTCATTTCTGTTTGTTCAATATTTATTCCCTTTTAAGTTTTTACCTTTTTTTTATTTTTTAATTAAGACCAATTTCATTCAGAGTTTGGATACTGATGTGTATTAGTTCTTTACAAACTAATATGGGACAGAAAACAATTGATTGCCTGAATATTGACCTCCTTTACTTTAACTCTGGTTAAGTAAGTAATTAAGTAAGTAAACCAGGTTCTGGTTTTAGAAGTCACACAGTTATTTAAATGGAGAATTAGTATTTTGCTTAAACACTGTGAGCACACAGTTGTTAGTTGGCAATTTGAGTATAACTATCTTTTGTTTTGAATTATAGTTTAAGGTCTCTACTTTGCTATATTTTGTCAATTCATTATACCATAATTTATCATAACTTATTAGCCTTTTGTTTTGCACAGCACTTTTTACGCATGTTATATAAATTTGATTTGGTTCAACTGTATGATCTGTATAAAAATGTATTGCATCATTGTAGCCTAGCAACATTTCTATAAATTCATCCCCAAAGTGGAAAATAATTGTCAGTGTTGTGTCACAAAGAATATTTTTTTGTTCAGAACCTAATTTGCAATGAACTCCATTGTATTATTCATACAATTGTTCATGTGAGATTAAACCTCAGATGACTGGTGTGAGATCAGCTGCTTAAGCTTTAATCTTTAGGAGACAGGAGGGTTAACAGATTTTAACAGATGCGTGTCTTCTTCTTTTCTTAAGGTTTTCCAGGAGGCTTAACAAGATGGTACGGCGACTTGTGCCAGACTGTGATGTGCGTTTTTTGCAGTCCCAGGTTGGCAGTGGGAAAGGTGCCGCCATGGTAACAGCAGTAGCATATCGTGTGGCCGCTCAGCATGCAGAGCGTCAGCGCATCCTCAACACTTTGCGTTTAAGCCGCGCACAGCTGCTGGAGGTAAAGAATCGAATGAGCGAGGAGATGGTGCGAGGCCTGTTAAAGCAAACCCATGAGCAGGCAAGCGTTAAGATGCTTCCCACCTATGTCAGATCAACACCAGATGGAACAGGTATCTTTGAGAGAAATAATTCTACCAGTTCACTTGTTTCTGAGTTTTGTCATTTTATGTAGTGCCTGCTGTATGTCTTCATGATTCGTGTCTTATTGTGCTTCTCAGAGAATGGTGACTTCTTGGCTTTGGACCTTGGGGGATCCAGCTTTCGGGTGTTGTTGGTGCGAGTGCGAAGTGGAAAGCGACATAATGTGGACATGCACCACAAGATCTACAATATTCCTCAGGAGACTATGCAGGGCACGGGGGAAGAGGTAAAACACCACTCGATGTTGGAAGTAATAAGTGACGGAACCGGAGATTGGCGGTCATGTTTGAGAGGTTCAATCATTTTGCCATCACTAACATCGACTCTCTAAGGAAAAAAGTGGTAGTGACAGGAACTAAAAACAAATTTAGTTTACATTTTATAAGTGAAGCCCTTTGTTACAGTCACTGCGGAACACAGTTCATCACAGTGAATTCCTATTTGATTGCATTTGCACAGATTGTGCCAACATTAAAAGAGAATGTATCTGTGGTTATCTACTAAAATGAATGTAGATAACCAGAGCCACGTGCACACACTGATCCTTAGTCAATGTCCTCCACACTTCTTACACCGGTTTGTAATGCTGAAAATCAGCCCAATGCATGGTTCTTACTTTCAATAATCGTTCATTGTATCATGTAACACATTTAACAATGTATTCAGACCAACTTTTAAAATCACCAGATTGTGCTCAAATCATGTACAATAGCTCCCATCAGTCACATATTCAGAGGTGTGTAGCAGAAGTCTGGCCTGCAGGTTTGAGGTTAAAAAAAGTGTCACTTAATGATCGAGAGTAGACCAACTGATTTTCACTATTTACTAAAGTGATGATTGTTTTCTATTGGGCATTACACAATTCTATGCTAATAATACAACTATGTATGCCGCCAGCACTACGGAAAACCGTGCCTTCTGCAGACCACAGCTTGATGATCCTGCAGAGACGATGATAGATCTTCATGTTTAATTTAGAATTTGTTAAAATCTCCCAGAACACATAATGTGTGCATTTCACAAGCACACAAAACACAGATCCACCTAATCCTATTCATTCATCTTCATTTGTATAGTGCCAAATCCATAGCAAGGTTTAGGACCTTAAAATATAAGTATGTATAAAGAACCATGTAGAAAACCCAACAGTTGAGAGGAAAACCTCACTATAACGGAAGAAGCCTCCAGCAGAACCAGGCTCAGGTGGGTCTTAGAGGAGAGAGAAAAGAACAGTGATAATAACAACAAAGTGCAGCAGATGAGGCACTGGGCTGGTTAATAGGACCAGCAACTACAATTCCAAGGTTGAGGACACCTGCAAAAGGTACAGAGAGAAAGAGAGAGGACAAAGCACTAAACTAGGGGAAAGACAGAGAAGAGAGACAGAGAGAGAGAGCGAGAGAGATGAGCACACCGCTCATGTCTTCTTCTTTCTTTCAGGAAAATCCCCCAGCAGACTAAACCTATAGCAGCTTAAATAAGAGATGGTTCAGAGTCACCTGATCCCTCTCTAAATATATTTCAAATGGAAAGTTTTAGGCCTAATCTTAATGGTAGGGAGGGTGTCTGCCTCCAGAACTTTAACTGGGAGCTGGTTCCACAGGAGAGGAGCTTGATAGCTGAAGGCTCTGCCCCCCATTCTACATTTGGAAACTGTAGGAACCACAAGTAGACCAGCATTCTGAGAGCAAAGTGCTCTGATGGCAAGCTAGGGTTCTATGAGGTCTTTGTGATATGATGGGGCCTCATCATTTAGTGCTTTATTATCGTAGTGCTTTTTATATTTCAAACTCTATTCTAGACTTTACATGGAGCCAGTGGAGAGAAGCTAAAGTAGGTGAAATATCATCTCTGTAGTCAAAACTCTGGCCACTGGATTAACTGGAGGCTTTTTAATAAATTATTAGGGCATCCTATTAACGTGAATTCCAATAAACAAGTCTAGAAGTGACAATGGACTAATTTTTCAGCCTCACTTTGAGGATGCTCCTAATTTTAAAAATATTCCTGAGGTGGAAGAAGAAGGCAGTTCTGGAGAGTTATTTTATGTAATGGGTAAAAGAGATATCTTGATCAAAAATAAGTAAGTATAAAAAAAAAGATTCCTCACAGTAGCGTTTGAGGCCAATATAATATCACCTAAGGTGGTTATCTTGTCTCTCAGGCCTCGAGCACCAAATAAAATAACTTCAGTCTTTGTCTGAATTTAGGAGTCTTTATGTCTTTTAAACAGGCATGAAGTTGTGCTAACTGATTTCTTTCATTAGGTTTCATAGATAAATATAGCTTGGTGTCATCCGTATAACATTAGAAGTTTATAGTGTTTTCTTATAATATTTCCCAGCAGCTTGATAGCATAGTGGGTAGAGCAGTCATCTTCCAACCCACAAAACACAAAATCCCAGTAGTAGCGCTGACACAGGTCTAACAGCTGTCCAAACAATTTCCCAAAGGAATCAATAAAGTATTAATAATAATAAACCACTAAATGATTTTCCCTACAGTGCCATACGATTGGTTACTGCAGGCATTTATCTTATTTACCACTGAGAGTTAGAAAGGGTTTCCTCCACCTCACTGTGTTTAAGTTGGTGACAGACAGAAAACTTGTGTAATTTAATTTTTCTGTGCGTTTGCTCTTGATTTCTGTGCCTTTTTACTCCTTTTCTCTTGTGTGCCAGCTTTTCAACCATATTGTAGATTGCATCGCTGATTTTCTCGAGTACATGGGCATGAAAGGAACATCCTTACCTCTAGGATTTACGTTCTCCTTCCCTTGTGATCAAAAGAAACTTGATCAGGTAATCCTTTATTCTATATATTAAGTGTACTGTTAAACTGTGGTATTTCTGCCTGTGCAAATAGCAGTCATTTGACAGAAACAATATGTACTTAGTTCATGCAGTACCTGACGTTCCACTGACCCTTTCTGATGTTATTCACAGAGGAAGTAATGGACTGTGTTTGAATTACAATAAAGTAAAGCCTGTGGCTTTTGTTATCAGCGTGAATGCAGAAGGAGAAACCCTTCTTTTGTTTGTGTTAACGAACCAAACCAGCTTAACCACAATATTGTTTTTCTCACAGTGATGGTAAAACTGTTGTTGCCAGATATGACTAATTGAATGTGATTCTCTATTATTGAGGAAGGACTCATGTCCTGAGGCAGAATAAGTGAAACATGTTTCAAATGCAACATACGATGCATTTCTGACTTTATATTATTGTTACTATTATTGGTGTCTTTCCAAAATAATACTGATTTGTCCTGGGGTAAAATCGTGAACTAAAAAGAAAAAAATATTAATTGCTTGTCATATTTATCAGTTTTTATGTAATGTTTGGCCATTCACATCATTTGGCCAGTATGTAGGGTGCTGCACTGTGATAGTGAGCTCACAGCGCCAGTTTTCTCTTCTCAAGACTATTACCTAGCCAGAAAAACAAACACTGGCAATCAAGTGTTCCTAGCAACTGGAAGTAAGGACAATTAGTGAACTATGTATTGTTTATTATTAATTAGAACGAGAAGCACTTGTAAGTGTATGAATCACCCGCTCTTAATGTTGCAGTGTCTTATTACAGCAACATGTTTTGGTGGGCTGTGTAAACTGCTATGTTTTGGCAGCTTGAAAACCCGAATTAAAGTTACCAACAACAGGCAACCTCATGGAACATTTATTAAGAATAGAAAGGCTCATCTTGAATACACTTGTTTGTTTCCTGTGCTGTGTGAAACTCCAATTATCTGGGAAGTTACGCAGGTCTACTCAGAACTACAGTGATGCTAACTCAAGCAAATGCTTACTGGGTTTTTTGGATGGATGTGAGGCATGAATGCTAAGGAGCAGCAGCGTTTTTTAGTGGGATATTCAATAGTAAAGGAATGCTCTCAGGTTTTTTTGCTGGCGATTCAGATACCGATCACATGGATTGGCTGTAAATATTTCTATTTATTTTGGAGATTTATTTAGTCGATGCACTGGAGCATCCCTACAAAAGTATGTAGTAGAAAAACTGAAACTATAGATCATTTTGGCCACAATTCTGCTATGCTGTATTTTCAATTACTCAAAAATGATATTATTAGTCACAGAAAAGAATCTTTCACAGAGCCACAGGTAGGGTTACAAATGTCAATAAAGCAAAATGTGAAAAAATAACTAGTTTTAAGATACTGTTCTTGGAACAAACACTGAATTACACACATGCACATACATCACTGTCATTTTTCCAGGGTATTCTTCTGAAGTGGACAAAGGGTTTTAAAGCCAGCGGCTGTGAGGGACACGATGTTGTGACATTACTAAAAGATGCAGTTCGTCGCAGACAGGTCAGTACAACCATCATGTGTATTTATTCACAAAATGCGTTCAGAAAGCATTTACCCTTGAATCTACACTCAGTGACTCCTAAAGACAAAGTGAAAAGATGTTTTCTAAATTCCTGGGACAGTTAACAGCATATGCGGTTTAGAAACTGGATGAATGGCCAAAATCTCAGAAAAAGCAAAACAGTCCAAATCATTTCTGAAGGTAGATTTCATAATTGCACGATAACAATTTCAACTAATCATTTATTTTGTGTAAAAAAATAATTTAGTGAATTAAATTCTCAGTGTGAGGTTGAGGAATGATGTGTAGGGTATAACTTGAAGCCAAACTTCATGTATTAGTAACTACGACAAAGGCAAAGCTTCTCTGTCTTTCTCTGATAACTACAAATACAGAAATATACACACATGTATACAGACTTATGTTCGTCAAACTGTGGCCCTTATATCACTTCAGTACAAAATGATTTAAGAAGGCAACGTCTGTAATTATTAATATGTAAGTTAAATGAAATAGTTGAGATGGTTTGGTCATGTGAGGAGGCGTGACAGTGAATACATTAATAATAAATACTTGATTGATCCCCTTGGAGAAATTGCTGTTTGAACAGCTGCTAGACCTGTGTCTGCGCTACTATGAGGTATCCGTGTCTAAATATACATTGAATATATTGGACAAAGGATGTTGCGCATGGAGCTGCCAGGCAGGAGGAAAAGATCTGGGCAGTTTTATTGATTTACTGAAGTAGGACATGCAGACGTTGGTGTGACAGAGCAGGATGCTAGGGACAGGGAGAGATGGAGGCAGATGATTCGCTGTTGCGCCCCCTAAAGGGAGCAAATAAAAATAAGAAGTTAAAATAAATAGTTAAAACTATGAGTCTGTTATTTGGAAGTCTTGGCTTATAGCCAGACAATTACTGCTGTGCATGAGCTTGTCACCACTTCTTCCAGGAATTCGACTTGAACTTTGTGGCAGTGGTTAATGATACGGTAGGAACCATGATGACCTGTGGCTATGAGGACCCTAGATGTGAGGTGGGGCTTATCGTAGGTAAGTTTGTTTAACCCCAACTCCCTTCTGTGGAAGCCAGTCTGTCTCTGTGTAGTTCAATTCCCTGTGAGCAAAGACAGAGTGTTAATTTAGTAAACATGTTTTCACTTTGGAATGAAGCTTGTAATACATCTCTACTTAACTTAGGCACAGGAACCAATGTCTGCTACATGGAGGAAATGCAGAACATTGAATTGGTGGAGGGAGACAGCGGTCGAATGTGTGTCAACATTGAGTGGGGAGCATTTGGAGACGATGGTGAACTTGATGACTACTGTACCCATTTTGATCGCATCGTTGATGAGTGCTCCAGCTACCCCGGCAAACAAAGGTACAGGATATATCATTTTTGTCTCTGTGAAAAGCAACCAATGAGTATCAACATCTATATCCAGCAACATAACATGTAATCACAAAAGCTGTATATCGAGTAGAGAGAGAATCAAGAGAGACGATAACTGAAGTGCTTTTTATTTCTGTAAAAGAAGTGGTTCGTTGAGCACCACATATCTGACTGTAACAGAGTAATTGGAGAGTGGTTGTCCCTTGTATTGCACTCAGCGATGCTAATTGGGTAAATACCTTTTGCGTGTGTAAGGCTAGTCATGCTAATCGCAGCTCTAATCTAACGCTCATGTATGTTACAGAGCGCACGTATTCACTGATCCTGCTGAAACCTCCTTCACAGTGTACTCCACTAACTCGATGCCTGTTTGGTAGATTGGCTGGTGGCTTCACATTGGGAGGTTGTTTGATGTACAGTATCTGCGAGGCAGTGGCAGCATATAGCTTTAGCCCTGTAGCATATGAGTCTTTTGACACGTTTTTGCATTAAAATCATTTCCCGCCCCTTTTATCTTTCCTCATAACAGATTCTGTCAGTGCGCAGCATCTGTTATCGATGATTATTATTCATGGTTTTCATTTTCCACTGTGGCACTAGAAACAGAAGAACAAGGCACATTTGCATGCGTTTCTAGAATTTTACCAAATATTACATAAAAGGTATTTGATGTCAATAATGGTAGAACAAATTGTGCTGACAAAGTCACACATGAATCTTAGCGGTATCAGATCTCACTTGATGCAAATCCCTGGAAATATGTCCCGCTCTCCATAGTTGGGTTGCCATTGTCGATCTAAATGTAGCCATTTCATTTTACTATTGTTCCCCAGTGATACAGATCACTACCTGGGGTTTATTCCAGAAAGCAAGTTTCATGTTACCAGTGAGTTCAGGGGAACTTTGCATTTTCAGTTCCAGTAACAGAGATCTATAAGTCAGTTTCCATGGTAACTTATTCATGTTTGCTGGTAGGTTTTTGCGAACACTTTAATTTGTCTTCTTTTGCCCAGTCTAAAGAAGCTGTCTGACACATGTTTAATCTCCTCCACTACCCAGTTCTCCCCATGATGACAAAATTCTGAATTATATTATGAGTAAAGGGAAAATAATTACAGCTACGCAAGGCCTTTTTTTACAAATGCTACCAATCTTATTATCAATAAACATTGGTTTAAGGACAGAGAAAGCATTAAAATATTAGCATGATACACAATGTGGACTCGGCTCAGAATATTATCAATACACAGTCAATAAAACTAAAATTAATACATCTTTGTGGATTATAGAAAATTACTCGAATGACTCTGGAGTGATTTCTCTGTGCCAAAGCGGAGCACTATCACACCAGGTGTGTTGATTTGCAGTACAAGAGCATGAGCGTGTGATATTGCTTTTAAGTTCTATAAATGTAATTTATTAGTTTATAGTGAGAACTGCAGGTTTTGAGCTTTTTATTCAACCTCTTATGCAGCTCTAAAAAGATAAAAGGTTTTACAACCATTTCCAAGCGATCTGGAGTTAAACGTTCAACAGTGAGGAAAACAATTCACTAGTGGAAAGTCTTCAGGACAGTTTCTAGACTTCCCAGGAGTGAATGCACAATCACCCCAAAGTCGAACCATGCAATGTTATGAAATGTGAAAATACGAGAAAAACCCTACAGGCCTCACTGAGCATGTTAAAGGTTAAAGTGCTGAACTTAACAAGCACAGTTTATTTGGAAGGGCTGTCTAAGAACACCTACAGTGTAGGTGTAAAGCTGGAGCCCAGCAGTTAGTAAAAAAACAATAATAGACGTGCAGGAATACATCCCACTGCTGTTGTACCCTGCAGCAGCACTAGTGCAATACATCTTATATAGAAATAGTGATTTAAATCAAATAAATTACAGTTAAATCCAAACATGTTTGTTTCATCTTTTGCTGCCAACAGCACCTTGTCCCCATCAGGTGTCAGCTGAATGAATACATTTGATAAAGAATGTACAGAAGAATTTTTCCATTAATTAAATCTAAGCCGGTACCCTCACTCTTTCACTGCTGCCAGAGGAATGTGCATTAATGTCACACATTAATATTTCTAGCACCTCCGGATGCTCTTTATTTACCCGCTGCCATGGTGAATTGCAGTATTGGAGCTATGTTTAAGAACCATGCGTCAGAGTAAAACGACTATGTTCATTCACAATTTTTTCTCTAAGTGACAGCTGATTTCATTTGAACCAGAGGAGCAAATGCCACTGGACAGAACTGATTCTCCATGTTGAAACAGCTTCTGATAACTGAGTCCAGTAAAACTCATCACTGTAACAAATTCAGTGGAGACCACATGAGTTATGTTTATTTTTCATACGTAGAATGAAAAAATAACGCAAGCAAAATAATCAACAGAACCAAAGTGTGTGAAAACCAGGGTATAGAGAGCATCGCTGACTCACGTCCATCAGTGTGTGTGTACTGCAGGCAGGCAGGCAGGCAGGCAGGCAGGCAGGCAGGCAGGCAGGCAGGCAGGCAGGCCAGGCGAGCTGAGTCTCCCTGAGGACCTAACTCCAGCCACCAGGCAACAAGCACAGCTCTGCTTCATGAACATTATCATTCTGAACCATCTCTGGCTAAAAATGAATATTATGTATATTTGTGCATTTCTTTTTTTATAGGTATGAGAAGATGATCAGTGGAATGTATCTGGGGGAGATAGTACGAAATGTGCTTATAGACTTTACTGCTAAAGGCCTCCTGTTCAGAGGCAAGATGTCTGAGCGACTCAAGACCCGTGGCATCTTCGAGACAAAGTTCCTATCGCAGATTGAAAAGTGAGTGTTGCAGATTATTCTTACTGTCTCCTGTCATTTCACCCCCATTCACCATGGTAACCATGTGGTAAGAATAGAAAATGTGAGATTTGACAGTGCAGCCACAAAAGCCAGATAGGACATTAGTGACGTATTAGAGCTGTCAGCTGAGATCACATCAGTCAAACCTTCACAGAAAAGTAAAAGTAAGGCACATAATTATCACATGATGATGATTAGTGAGGAGCATGACAGGTAGGAAACATTACTGTGACGTAAAGTGAGTAGCTAAAATGAATGAAATAAGATGAGCACAAAGTGAACTCACTCATTATACCGTTTGTCCACACCTGCTTTATTTTCACCTGTTGATGAGCTGTAGGTCAGTTTGGCGAAGAATCATTGCTGACATTGCGAGCATAAATATACTTTATATATTTTTATTTCCAAATACTAATCTGCTGAAACATGAGAGATGCTAGGACACCAAAAACAGCATTACAAAACAGGACGTTGTAAGTGTGGTTGTTAAGAATATGTCTGCACTGCAGTTGACTCATAGATTTCAGCGTCGTTAGCAGCACCAGCAGTGTTCATAATATTTCCTGCTCTCTAGTGTAATGAAACACTTCTTAAATTACACATTGTAATAATGTTAATACTGATCATTATAATCATAATCATGATCAATTACTTCATGGTGGTTCAAATATCTCAGAGAAATGTACTGTACAAAGGCTTACAGAAGAAAAGGAAGGTGACCTGTGCTTCAGTAGAGTAACGCGTACAGATGACTTACGCTTGGTCATTAGTAAGTTACACTATAGTCTCTCAGAGGAACATTCAAAACGTCCTTATTGTCAGTTCAGAAAACATATTTAATCCACAGCAGGTAGAAAAATACAACATTACCTGATTATAGAAGAGGCAGACATCAGAGACGCACAGCAGCCCACTTGTGTGGATGTATGTACTTAAACACACAATTGATATTTTGTTATCAGAGAAATTCCAGGGACGTTTTTAGTCACATACAAATTAATATTGATAAGTGTCATTGTTGAAAGAAGGACGTGAGCTACATGAAAAAGCAGGTTCACATCAGTCACACTTGAACTAATTTGTTCTTACAGACAGGAAATAAAAGATCCAGGGCTTTATAGACATTCAATATATATATATATATATTTACTCTTGAGGAGATGAACATTTCTTAAAGTAGGTCACTGCAGACAATACAAAAAAGTCACAAAGATGTAAACAAGTGGAATCTGATAACAGAATAAGACGTGAAGCAAAAGTGCAGAAATCCAAAAAGAAAGAAGCCTTTTCTGTCCCTTCCTGAGTGAAACACTTGTGTATAAATAACTGAGCTTATTAATGTGTGTGGGTTTTTTTAAAGGCTACCATGGATACATTACGTATTTATCTGTAACCGTGACATGACCTGATACCTCTATCAAAAGATTTTCTGGTTACAATATCATTTACGCAGCAGTGATTAAAGTTGAGAGCATAAAATCTGCCTTGAACCAAACTCTGGAAAAGAAATATCATTATATTTTCAATTCACTCTAGCAGTGTTATTGTCTACACGGCGTTCAGTCTGCAGTATTATCAAGCACCTTTGGAGCACACATGCCCTTTGATGTGTCTAACTCTTGTGTTTTCCTGTGATTCCAAAGAGACCGCCTGGCCATGCGACAAGTCCGTTCAATCCTGCAGCACCTGGGTCTCACTGGCTCCACGTGTGATGACAGCGTGCTGGTAAAGGAAGTGTGTAGTGTGGTTGCCCGCCGTGCAGCACAGCTCTGTGGCGCTGGCTTAGCCGCTGTGGTTGACAAGATGCGTCAGAATCGCAACCTGAATCAGTTCTCCGTCACCGTGGGAGTAGACGGCACCCTTTATAAGACGCACCCTCAGTAAGGAGCATTTGAAATTCAACACACACACACTCGCTTTTCATTTACAAATTAAGTTTGCCCCAGTTAAATGAACTGCAAGGACAAAAAACTGCAGAACAGATTCTAATAATCCAGGTTTTTGTTACATCATCAGTTACTGTGTACTCAGGAAGTGATATTAGTTTGTTGTTGCATTGACCACTTCTAAGACAAGAAGTTGTAGTGAAGTTACCACAGTTGTTGTCATTTGTACTTTATAGTAACTAAGTGTGAGAGTATAAAGACAGATTTTTCCATAAATCTTCTGTACTGTCGAACCTTTTTTAATCTCTTCTCTCATTCACTCACCCTAAAGTTTCGCCAGCATCATGCAGGAGACGCTGCAGGATTTGGCGCCACAGTGTCAGGTGACTTTCCACAAGTCAGAGGATGGAAGTGGGAAGGGAGCAGCTCTGATCACAGCTGTGGCATGTAGGATCAAGAGCGAAGTGCAGCACTGAATCCCAGGAGAGAGGAGGAAAACTGGCCTTCTGTACTGGGTCACCGAATGTTTAATCTGGCTGGTTTGTGCACGGGTTGTGTATTTGTGAAAATGTTTTGTCTTTAGAACAGCATCAATGAAGCGCTGTTTTTAGCTGTGTGGCTAATATTTTTTCCCCTCTTCTTTCACTGGCAGTTTCAGTGACAATATGCAGATTTATTTTTTGCTTTTAGAATTCTCATTCTTTTCTTTTTTTTAGAATAAAATTCCAGTTACCATGACGTAACTTTCAGACTTTCAGTTTTTATGTTTGCATAAAATATTTAAGACTTTCATTAATAATAGATGTTATTCCTTGTCTCCCATCAGTAAGAAATGTCCAGCAGACTAGGGGTGACTGAGACATAACTGGAACTAAAACCTGTTCTTTAAATGATTATAGGTCACTGTTTGTGTGTGTGTGTGTGTGTGTATGTGTGTGTGTGTGTGTGTGTGTGTGTGTGGCTGTCCTCTTTTAACTGTCATATGGTCTATTATGATTCTTGATTATATCAAGATTCGCCTGATGTAATTGGACCAATATTTAGTATGAACTTGTTAGTGGTAGAGTGGAAGCGTTGAATGAAAAGCAGCACTCGGATAGAAGGTTGAGTGAATACAAAGGGTTCGATAATATTTGTTTGAGTACTTTTAGGCTTCTTTTTTTACCTTTGATTTATTTGCACTTTTTGGTTGATGCAAATACAAATCAATATGGAAATATAGAACATCTTATAGTTCTGCAGATAGTATTTCAATCAGAAGGAAGTATGGTTTGTTTTCCCAGAAATTCACAACCAACCCAGTTATATCAGAATCAGAATCAGAATAAGTTTTATTGCCAAGTACGCTTGCACGTACAAGGAATTTGTTTTAGTGACAGAGCTTCCAGAACCACAAAAAACAAATTACGAGATAAAAAACAACACGACACAAAAAATATAATCACTATACTTTTAAAACAAAGTTACTATGGAATATCCTGTTACTGGATCCAGCGGGGAAATCCTGAGGGTGTAGGATATGAATCTGAAATGTTCTCTACTTTGAAGATAAAACTATAAGATTTACTTTTGCTTCTGAGAACACATATGCTGTGCTGTATATATTAATAGAAAACCATAGACCAACAGCAAATTGTCTACTTTGTCATTTAAATAAACCACCTGATCACAGCTTTTGATGATTATTACATTGCAGTACTGCTGTCATCAGCAGTATCTTCAGAGAATCAGTGTCACAAAAAATTGCCTTGTAATTGCTATTGTTCTCTATTCAGAGAAAGTCATAATTTCTTACAGACATCTTGGTTAAAATAGATTCACAGGAAGCTGCATACAGCAAAAGAAGTAGTTCCATTAGTGTGACAGTGGAACAGTTTATGACACAATGCTGTGAATGTGTAGCAGTCAGTGCTGTGAATGAGCTGTGTTCACAGAGGAAGAACTGTTTCAGCATTTGCACCTTTTTCTTTATTGTTGTGCTCTTTCCATTTAGAGTTTTTTTCCTGTCAGAATGATGGAATAAAAGTTTTCAGCAGAACCAAAGTGCAATCTCTTTGCAGTAGTTTGTACAGGAAGAAATCCACATTTCTTGGTGTCTGAGAAAACGCATGGAATGGATTTTTGATATGATCTTCACCAAAATCATACCAGTAAACAATATTTCTCAACTAAAAAGCACATGGTGTTACTGAACCCTGCAAGAAACACTTCTCTATTATCATAAATCTTCATATATTATATTTCTACTGTCATTTCATTTTTACATTTTTATAAATGAATAACTGGCATTACGTTTAAGTATACGGTGGCACTGGTCTAAGATATCTATAATTTTTTTAACCCTGTCATTAGTTTTCTTTACATTCTGTGGGTTTTTCAGTTACTCATCAGAAAGAACAAAGCAAAGAGTAATAGAAAACACAGACACATTAAACAGGAACACATACTTTAGATTGCCACATACAATCTGACACCATCTATTTATTTAGGCATTAACATCAAAATTTGCACAAAGTAGAGCATAGAATGAAGGCAATCAAGTAAAGCGCGTCATTTCGTAATGTGGCCGACATCTAAGATCGTTGTGAACCTGGTACAGTATCTTCTGAAACCAGTACTGACATGATGAACGTCCAAAATGAAAGTACTGAGTATTCTATGGGTAGAAGATGCAAATGTAACACATCCTGTTGTCTTCCTTAAACATTAAGGGTGTGTCCTTTCTTTAGCAGATAGTCCGCTCCACTAAGCTGAGCAGCGATAATGAGACGTAGTTACACTTTATAAATAAACCTTCTCTTTCTGAAGTTTTCTTTGTAACGTACTTTTTTCACACGTTACCAAATTCAAAGACTGATATATGAAAAATAAAAGCAAACATTGGAACATAAATAAAGGAACAGCGATGCAGAATTAGAGCATGAGAAAAGCATAGAGAACAACAAGTCACATTCATAGATGTCTGCTGCTGTAATGCTTCTCCTGAGGTGTCATCACACAACACTGAATACGTTTAACCACAACAATTAGCGCTGAGCATTCTCTTCAGACATCAGAAATTCAAATTAATTCAACAATAACACCACATGTTACATTTCACTGATCGACAAACCTAACGTGAATCATGACGGGATCATTTGGACATTGCTCATCCAGGTAGCTTCATCAGGATGATGGGACTGTTGTTAGCCAAAAGGAAAAATTCTAAATTACATCCATCGAAAAATAGAAACATTAGTGCAGGGCAGTTGTCTGTAGTGAGGAGTGATTTCAGTTACTTCCATAAATTTAAAAGACGGATTTAACTTCCCCCAGCTCAACAGCCTTCATCTGACTTTCTATTAAACATTCAAGTGTGTTGTGTTGATCTGGATAAATCAGTTATGCAGCATCACCAATGTCAGATCGGGGAGGCTACGTGGCCTAAAGGAAACAATAATGAGAAAGCTGTGCGAAACCCCCTCCTCTCCAACCTTATAGCTGTAAACACTTCTGCCTTCTGATCTTGCTCATGTGTTGTGGAGGCTGTTTCTTTCTAGCCAAACCCAAGCCTTGAGCATTTTTAGATTACAGGATTCATCTCAAATCTCTCTCTCTCTCTCTCTCTCTCTCTCTCTCTCTATATATATATATATATATATATATATATATAAATTATATCTTATATATATATATAAAGAGAGAGAGAGAGATTATATTATATGAATTGAAAAAAAACGATCAGCCAGTGTTTGTGGCTGTGTGTGTGTGTGTGTGTGAACAGCTTGAAAAACCTAAGTCTAACAAAAGAAGCATAATTAGCATGCTGACAGAAGTGTACAAATCCCCCCAAGTTCTTAGAATTGAATGCCTTCTAGAGTCCTTTAAAACAGATCTGAAACCCAAGGATGTAGGTTCTATGGTGGAGGACAGCAGCCTCATCAAAGCACACGTCAGTGGCCTTTAAATAGACCACACGTGAAAGGCAGCATGTCTGTCCCCAGCTATGTCATATCTGTCCCTTCTGCCCTGACATTAATAACATAGAGGGAGCTTGTGCTCTGTCTTTAAACCTTCATAAATACCATATAGACTGTACATGTGAAGGCGTACATCATCGGGAAACTTCACTCGTTGTATCCACACAGGTTTGTGCCTTTAAATAAGATTCATTTGACCACATTTCCTCACACAGGGCTCAGAGATCTAAATGTTCAGCTTTGTACATTGTGCTGACAAGGAGAGAACAGCTGTAGTGTAGGAGCTCCTTCCTGGGAGTTTTCTTTGATTTCTTTGCACTTTACTGTAAACCTCAGTTAAGTGTTCACTCTTCACAGTGAGCGTGTACAAGTATCACTGATGCTAACTGACCGTGCGGTGTACCTGTCACCAATGAGACCTACAGCATCAAACAGATAATAACCTCTTCCTTGGGACTACAATGCAACATAGTGTTATGGCTCGGTATGGGTAGATTCTGGGCAGCAGCATGATTTAATTATCCCACGCCTGATAGACTGAAACTGCCAGTGAACTAACCTTCTCTGACTCCAAAGCATCAGTCCCTTTTGGATGTATAGCTGTCATTTCTATGCCTTGATTTGAAAGACTTTTCTCTGGGTGGACCACCACACCCCCTGCCCCTGCACTCCTATTCACCTCCGCTGAGTCAGTCACTATGTTGTCGTTATGGACTCGATTTCTCAGGCCCAGTACAAAGTGGTTGCGATTACTAGAGGCATCTCTGGAGTCAGTACTTCCACAAGGTGCTTGCACAGGCCTTTTTTTCTTGCCCCACCTGGTAATTCTCCTCCACAGCAGGCACTGCACCAGGCAACAGAAGGGCCTGGACTTGCACACTGCCTGAAAGCCCCTCTTAAAGTTTTCGTTGTAGTAGCCGTAGATAATGGGGTTAACGCTGGAGTTGGAGAAAGCCAGCCAATGGGCAAAAGGGAAGATGTAGCTGGTCAAAAGGTCCAGTTGATCCCTGTCTAAACCTGTGTAGTCTGTAATCATAAAGAGAGTCCAGAGTGGCAACCAGGACAGCATGAAAAGCAAAGCTACTAGGATGAGCATCTTTATCACCTTGATCTTCTTCTGGGATATCATTAGGTGGCCTCCCCTTCTGCCTCTCACCTGGACGGTAGCATTTGCCAGCTGTGGCTCCCTGTTAGCAACCACAGAGGAACAAAGTTTGACTCCAATGCTTCCGTACATCAGCGTGATGACGGTGAGGGGCACGAGGTAGATGTGAGCAAACAGGACCGCTGTGTAGATCTTCCTCATCTCGGGGTTGGCAAAGTTTTCATAACAGGTGTAAAGTGGGAATGTGTGGTTGAAGTCGTCATTGTACACCATGTAGTGGAAAGGAACTTTGTCCACGGTCAGTGCTACTGCAGCGGGACACATGATCAGCACGGCCAGCACCCAGATCAACACAATGGCTGCTTTGGCAACAAGGACAGTTGGCTTTGGTTGTAGAGGGTACACTATACAACGAAATCTGCAGTGGATACCAAGCCACTTATTACATACAACAAACAGAAATTAAGACATATTCCTAAATCTCAAATGAACAGATACGGATGTGATGTTTTATCACTGTGGCTCTGTATCCTAACACAGGGAATCTGAAAAGACTTAGTCAACACACGGTGTAAGTTTTTAAAATGCAGGAGCACTTTTATACATAATCAAATAAAATCTCTTCAGAGTGTCTCTGTGTATCTGGCAGACTGTAATATGCTGACATTTACAGGAAAAAGAGAATGAATCCTGCTTAATAAGAGGCTGAGTCACCACTGTGAAGATGAAGTGAAATTTCTCAGCTATTAGATGAAATCAGTTATAATATTGTCTTTATTCTAGCAGATATTTGGCTGGACACCTCTAATTGATCAATTATTACTGTATTATGAATTTTCCAACCATTCTAACTGACATTAGACCAGAACACACACTAACCTTTCAACTGCAATTGCCACCAGGGTGAAGACAGATGCAGACACAGACACGCCCTGCACAAAGCCGCTCATCTTGCACACCATGTTGGAGAAGGGCCAACCTATATCAACGGAGAGGGTTAGATGTGAAAAGGTGACACGTGACAGGGCACAGGACAGGTCCCCACACACTCCCCTTCCATTCTTTACACGCGACCAACGTTTTGTGTTTCCTGCCACAGCTGAAAAGGAGGCTTCAAACACTCCTGACTGTTTGAGTATTGCCTCCCATTCATATAGAAAGGAAACCTGGATGAATAGAACCTGATGGGATTGTAACAGAGGAGTGGCACAGCGGAAAAACTGAAATCACTGAACACTTCACACAAGATGGTGAAAGACTGCAGTGCTAAAGGCAACCATGTCTTACCAAATAATGTAGCACCTTGATGAGCTGTCATGAAGAGTCTGTCTAAAATCACAGTTTAGCCAAACACGTTTCAGTATTTCACTCGACAACATGACAACACAACACTGAACAAAGCACCAGGTGTCACAGCGTCACATTTGTTTGATGATCAGCTAGCATAGTACAATAGTGCCTGTAAAACTGAGACAATGAGCTGAAATGAAGCCAAAATGTTCAGTAGCGTTGTGGAGAAATGCAGACTGTGCACTAAATTCTTCAACCCAGCTCCACGTGCCTACCATTACTCTAAAATACATTGGAGCAAAAAATACAACATCTTACTGTTAAAATGAGCATGCTCATCAGAATGCAAGCAGATTTCTGCAAAGACTTCAGCGGCATTTTACACTCCTCCTGCAAATGATAATAATAATTATAAGCATGAGGTCAACGCATGCTTTGACTTTGACTATCAGTGTTCATGAGTCCACCATCATTAAATCACAGTGGTGTTCATCGCAGAGCTGCGAGGAGGAAGCTGCTACTCTCCAAAAGGAGCACTGCCTCTTGTTCAAGGTTGAGGGAGTCATTAAGAAGAACCTCTTACTGATTACACAGGTACTGAGGGCACAGGTTAGATCACTTTCTACAATTCCACATACGTATTGTTTTCTCTCCTTTGTTTAATCGGGTTTTCTTCATATAGATTTAGCCCCTGCGATGGACTGGCGATCCATTCAAGGTGTACCCTGCCTCTCTCTCGAAGACAGCTGTGCACCCCCCGCGACCCGACCTCAGATAAGCGGTTGATAATGGATGGATGGATATAGACTTTGAAAATTGGATCACATTTTGATTATAGACTTAGACTTTTTAGTATTTACGTCAAAAATAGAAAAGATGGAAGAAGAGAGGAGTGAGAGAGAAAACTTTCTGATAACGGCAGGATTACTGAAAATAAACTGTTTCCTCCCTGTACTGTATTTATAAAATTCACGAATTAGAAGAACTGCACACACATAAAGCTGTAGGTTTTGTATTCAAGCTGAAATATTGAAATTATGATTCTGAACACTGGAAGGGGGATTTTTTATTGTGGTGTTGTTAACTGCATACTTCTTCCCTTCCCCGTCACCAGGAGTGAGCAGAGCTTTGGTGTTTGTATTGTTTAGGTGTTGCTATAGTAACTTGGCATTACAGCGACTCAGACTATGTCTATATATGTGAGAAGATGTATGTGATGCTCCTGGCATGCTTTAGACTTTGTGAATAACAAGCTGTGTGAATGTTACAGGCTTGTGCTCACAGGACTCAAAGGTGGAACAGGTGGAAAAATCTTAACAACACTTTTATACGTTTATTTACTCATTCAAACAAAAGAGAAATGTGTGACAGCACAAAGGGGAGTAGCACAGATCACTGCACTCACTATACACACTAATTCCTTCCTACAACCCTGGGGGCTAAGGCCCCGTAGTCTTTCAATCCTAGTGACGCCCCTGGTGGAGACTGGTTATTAGTGCACTGTCAGCACTATTTTTTTCTGTAATTGCACTTCTTTTAATAAATACAGATTTTATGAGCATACATGATCTGTGTAAATATATTATTACTGTGTGGTTGATAGGACTCAAAATGACTCGAAACTTAAACTGCAGGACACTAGCCTTGTCTGTCTTGACTCGGGACTTGAAGGCAAAGACTTAAGATTTAGATATGATATGCAAAGCAATGGCTTGTTCCCACCTCGGACAGTTAGTATGGTTAATATTTCACTACACAAGCAAACTACACGTTTTCAACAAAGGCCTTCAAATATGTTTTTTACTATTTGAAACAACAAATGTAACAAATTATTAATCACACCTCATCAGCCTTATTTCTGAGTCCATTTAACCAAACCACGCTTAAGTGAATTAACCAGAAAGACGTGCATGAAGAAGAAAACATCTGGCAGAATGTGACTGTCAAGCAGTGGCTGGTTACTTGAGATCAAATATGTGGTAGGAAGAGGTAGAACCTAACTCCGCCTGAGCAGCTGCTGCTGGTCAGGTGATTCTGTGTGTGTGTGTGTGAGAGAGAGAGAGAGACAGGTGATGAATGAGAGCACAGAGGGAGAAAGGCAAATATCAAACAACACAGAGTCGGGGTGGAGCTATGTTATCCGATGAGATGAGAAGTTGAGGTAAAGCGTATGAAAGCATCTGATGGTCCTTTGATGAGAGTTGCTAACATTGTAAAAATGTTTAATGTCTGTGGGACTGTAGTGAACCACACTGGACGCGGCTGCAGAAAGAAAATGTTCAGATGCTAGAACTTCAAAGGAGAACCAAACTGAATTCCAAGATCAAGGTACAACAGTATTTGTTTTCAACAAAAGTCACTTTCTATATGGAAATAAATTTCATGAAAGGAGACACATGGAGATCCCTTTGTTGAAATAGTCTGACATTTTCTGAGATGCATACTGACAAGGCACAAAGCCTCAAGGACAATATCCTTCTGACAGACAAATAAGTTAAATGGTGAATTCCTGTTGATGACATCTGCTCTACTAAAAGAGGACAGATGACAAAGTGATGATTATTGAAGGCTTCTGGAAGGAAACGTACTGTATGCTGCCCACTGTCATACAGCTGCAGCGTAGCTCCTCCAGCATGTTAGATTTGCATTTTAAAGCACCAAGAACGTATGAGAAGGAAACATCCAGTCCTGATCTTAAGGAAAGTTGCAGTGGTGGAAAATGAGTCCAGATGTTAAGGTATTCCTCAAAGTTTAATAATAATATTAATAGTAATAATCTTAACAACACTTTTTTCTCAATGCAGCTTTTGCAACCTTGTTTATTTTCTAATTTTAGCTGTCGTACCCTTGACTGATCTTTTAGCATTATTATGTGTTTTGGTTTACTTCTGAATTTCCTAAAGTTGTCTCGCTGTTAGTTTGAAGGATGAGTAATGACACGTACTGGAAACCATTATATCCAGATTATTGTGTTTTATTGGGAAATATATACTTGCATGAGTTCTAACAGGACATTGTTGACTTTCACCGGGGCTGTTTTAGATCGGATAATATCCAGGAGTAGGAGTAGTAGGAGTTTCATTTATATAGCAAAAGGCTTTTGTGGACTTTAAAATCTTTACAACGAGCCTGAGTCTGCAGAGAGTCCCAGTACTGTGGAAGACATCATGCCTTGTTCCTGTAGCCAAGAAGCCACGTCCCAATGGCTCCCAGGATTACAGGCACTAACTTCTCATGCAATGAAGACTCTAGAAAGACTCATTCTTGATCAGCTCCACCCCATGGTCAGACCACACCTTGACCAGCTGGTCAGACCCACCTAGACCAGCTGGGGAGCACTGTGGGGTCATGTTTTTTGACTTCTCCAGTGCCTTCAATACCATCAAACTGAGTCTCCTGGGTAAGAAGCCGTCAGCAATGCAGGTGGATGCCTCCATCGTGTCCTGGATTGTAGATTACCTGACAGATAGACCACAGTATGTGCGTATTCAGTACTCTGTAATAGTTGGATGCATCAGTGGGGATGATGAGACGGAGTACCGGACCAGAGTGGACACCTTTGTCACATGGTGCAAACGAAACTAACTTCAGCTCTGTGTGGCAAAAACAAAAGAGCTGATTGTGGACTTCAGGAGATCTGGCACACCTGTGACCCCGGTCTCTATCCGGGGAGGTGATGTGGACATTGTGGAGGACTACAAATACCTAGGAGGATACATTGACAATAAACTGGACTGGGTTAAAAACACAGATGCCTCGTACAGGAAGGGCCAGAGTCGTCTCTATTTCTTGAGGCGGCTCAGGTTCTTCAATATCTGTAGAACAATGCTAAGGATTTTCTATGAGTCTGTTGTGGCCAGTGCCATCAGCTATGCTGTTGCATGCTGGGGCAGCAGCCTGAGGGTTGTTTAATAAGCTGATTCGCAAAGCCAGTGACGTGGTGGGGATGGAACTGGACTCTCTGAAAGTGGTGTCAGAGAGGCGTATGTTGTCAAAAAAATACTGGACAATACTGGACAATACTTTCCACCCACTCCAGTTATAGGAGCACGTTCAGGGAAAGACAGAACACCACGTTGCACCACAACGAAACGTCACAGGAAATCTTTCCTATCTCACTGACTCCTCCATCTGAAGGGTCAATAATGACACTCTGCATGACTTCACAGGCTGACTACTCATACAGGCTGCAGTAACTCATACCAGTGAACCTCTTATTATGTTAACTCTTGTATTGTGTTTATTTATTTATTGTTAATTTACTTAATTTTATTTTTGTAACTGGATGTCTCTCTTACATTTACTTTTACTCTTCCCACTGTCAGGAGCAACTAAGACCTTAGTTAATATTTTTCCTCAGGGATTAATAAAGTATTTCTGATTCTGATTCTGATACTAAAAACAGCTTCACCCCTCAGTCTTTAGACTCTCGAATTGAATAAGGAAAGACACTACACAGTAAAATAATGGGAAGAACCCTCTTCTGGGACAGACAGACAACCTGTGCAGAGCACGATTTGTCCTAGTAACAAAGGTCACATAAAAAAACCCAAATACTTGATTTATAGAAGAAGCAGTATAGGAAGAACGGAGGTGTTATTTGATAATCTGGATCTCTCTGTGCCAGTTAGGAGGACCTAATTCAGTGTTTCTGTAATAGTTATTGTTTCAAGAAATCATTGGTGCTGAGAGTTATTACTATAACTACCAGGCTCCACAGATTTTCAGCGCTGATATTCATTTTTCTGTGTGAATAATATGCAGGTCTGGTATTACCATGGCCCTTTTTAAGAGTGTATTATTAAGCTGTCTTTCCTCTTTAATAACACAGATTCAAATTCATATTCAAGCTTTGCAGCTTTGTTGGTGTGTGCTCCAACCTACAGATAGTGTATAATACCGACTTCACAGAACACAGGTTGTAAGCACAGACACTCCAGTCTAGCTCAAATGAAATGGAAGAAATCTAAAAAGATGCTGTTCAGAGAAATAAAAACAAATGCTGATGTTAAATCTAATTGCCTAATTGTTCACAGTATGAACTCTAGCATTAAGCCGTCATTCCAATCCTTGATTAGCGCTACAGTAAAGTTCATCAGCTTGTAACCTCATCCATATTTACCCAGAGAATAACAGGTCTCATCAAAGGAAGACAATTGTGTAATAAGCTACACACACATCACTTAATATAAAGTCAACAACTACACTCGCATTAGATACTTGCTTAAATCAGATGAGTGTTCAGACATCCCGACCAGGAAATAATTCATTTCAGGAAGTCTCGTTTTCTCTAAGGCCAAGTGATGATACAAAACTCACTCTGTCAACTAACTTTCAGTTTTATTAACAAGCTGTCATACATCGCCTGAATTCAGGGAGCATACGTCATCGGCCATCCATGACAGATACAAATAGATTCTCCCTGCCCTGCATTCCTTACATATCTGAAATATCTCCTTTTTAAACAACCATTTTAGTAACTGGGAGTCTCAATCATTTCCTTTATTATCACAAGGTTCTAGCTCCAGTATCAAAGCGGAAGTCATTTTCATCCATCTATTATCTGTCGCGGGGGCAGCAGCCTAAGCAGGAACTCATTTTCAGCCTTTCTTAAATCACACACTAGATATATCAGACTTTCTTATTAATTACCTCGTTTCAGATTAAAAAGTTTCTCGCACTGAAAAACAAACATACTGCATCTGATCCAAGCAAAAATCTACTAAATGAAATGTTGGCAATGGCAATGATGACACTTTGTTTAATCTCAAGTGACTGGTCTAATCATTAGCAGGTACCATTTTTAGGTTCTTCAAACTTCTACAGCTGACGAGTCAACTTGCTATCTGTAAAATTACACCGCACCTTGTTAACAGCCGTGCTCCATCTGACACCCATCTGCTGGAACATGCTCCTTACTTCATTTTTTATCACACAGCTATTTTATTATTTATCTGATTTTCTCATTAGTTTCAAAGCTTAATCACGCAGCGCCCACAGTCCATAGAGATTTCAAAGCTTATTTCTTTTTCTATCTTGCATCACTTCCATACAAAACTACAACAATCGCCATCATAGAATCATGCATAGCTACCTTACACACGGGGAACTGTTGTGGAAAAAATTAAACATAGTTGACTAGGTTGAGAGGTTTAACCTAGAACAGAGAGACAGTCAGTCTGTTCTGTACTGGAATCTGTCTACGTGGAACCTGCTATCTTTGACATGGCAATAAGACAGAAGATGATACAAGTACCTGGGTCAGGATGAGCGTAGGAAAGGACAAAGCATGTGAAACCATCTAAGATAATAGTAAAGAAAACATTCTTCACAGAACATCAATGTTTCCACCACACTTAGTCTTAATACACTTACACATTCTCTAAATACTAAATTAACATCACATTACACAGTACTGTTAATTGGTCAGGAAACAGACCTAAGAGCAGACTGTAATAAAGCCTCCAACGGGATTGGAAAACTAGAACTATCTACTCTATAAAGTAACATTACTTAAGTTCAGTTAAGAAATCCATGACTAATAACTTCCAGTGACTTCAGAAGAACCACACCAACAATCACATTCTGATTTTAATGCCTGTAGAAATGATCTGAGAGAAGCCCTAATGAGCAGTCTGCTCTCTCCGCTGCTCTAGCAGGTCAAGCCAGAGCATGTAAACACAACAGATCTGAATTTGACCATTTACTTTGAAAAGAATTTACAGAACCCAAATGGGAATTGCTTGTGTCTTCACCTTGCAAGTCGCTTTGGATAAAAGTGTCTGCCAAGTAGAGTAAAGAAAAGTAAGGAAAGGTTTGTCCTTCATGCTGCACAAAGACGTCAACAGTGGTTACCTTCTTCTGGTTTTCAAATCAGTTGCAATTTAGTTTATTTGCCTGGCACCAAATCTTAATCAATCAATCAATTCATGTCAAGGCACTTTACAATGTAAGGTCCAAGACCTTTTAGAATACAACAGCACAAAGGTAAATTATATTGAAAACCCAACCATCAGCCTTGAGCAAACCAGGAGACACATTTCTCTTAATGAGAAAACCTCCAACAAAGCATAGGTTTGAGTGCACAGCTACGATCAGCATAAATACATGACTGATGACACCACTACAGTCACAATACGTCTGATTATGGCACATAAACACATTTATCTAGGATGTGAGAGTGCATGCCATGGATGGTGTAACTGTTCCATAAATGGCATTTATTTATTTCAGTTTACATATCTATGTTTTTAAAACATGGTCTTCTTTTTACATAGCATCATGCATGATTTTTTTGTCATTGCAAACTGAAACCAACAAAAACTACAGTTATGATGTGTCATTTATTCCTATTAAATAATGTGAAGAAGAGTACAGAGCCTCACACGAAGGGCTATAATAATAATTTGCTCACACTGTCGTTGGCATTCGGTCACTGGTCACAAATGAAGAGGGATCTGACTTTAATAAAACAAAGGAATCACTAGAGTTATCCATTAGGCTGCATCTAATATGTAAAGGATTACAGTGTAGCTGTACACAGTCCACACACTGAGTTCACCCCTCACGTCATGTTAGTTTAACTCGATATAGTTATAGTGGTAATATTAATAACGATTTTATGCTGATGTGCTTAATCTACTACTGTAGACATGACACGATATATGGGGAGTTATCTACCTGTGATGAGGTTGTCCACCAGTGTTGTCGGGATACAGAAGATGCCCACAAGTAGGTCACTGATCGCCAGGTTGAGGATGAAGAGGTTGGTGACTGTGCGCATACGACGGTTTTCCAGTACAATTAGACACACCAGGAAGTTTCCCACCATACACAACAGGAAGATGAAGAAGTAGGCCAGGATGTAGCTGGCAGCCACAGACAGAGAATGCTGATAGTATGGAAAAAAGGTAATGTTGGTGACGTTGGCGCCGCCCTTTAGGCTTGAGTTTATTAACTCCATCCCTTCCTCGCTGATGTTGTCCACAGTCTCCATCTTTTGGATGAAGCAACACTGCAGAGAAAACTGAAAAGGGAGATCATTAAGACTTCAGCCTGTGTGCTAACTGCCGTTAACAGTAATTGTAGTACAGCAGCCATTCATTCATTTAGGCAGGGTGGTGCTCGGGTGGAGCAGTTTTATCCATTTATTTACTTTAGCTAATTCTGAACAATCAAGTTTGTGGGGGGCTCCCTTGGTACCCTCCTCTCCTCTCCTCTCCTCTCCTCTCCTACTAGTGTACTTTCAATATGTTATGTAAGTAAAGAGGTATGGTTCTATAGAGTGATGATTTCAAAACCTCTTCCCGTCAGTCTTAGATATTCAATGCATTATTCACTGAATAAAGCAGTAAATAGGTAATTTACATATATCCTTGACTTTCAGTTGTAGTTATGTGTAGGGGGAGAGGTTTTCATAGTAAAAGTACATATTTAGCTTATCCCTGTTTTATTATTCTCTGCTGAGGTCGCTGCTGGTTTAGTGTTTAGTAGGTTTTTCTGATTTAACATGTTTTCATCAGAATGCTTGTGTTTTCATTAGAGTTGTACGGGAATGCTATAATATGCCATCTGATCTCGTGGTGTGCCACCAACAGCACAGTGTTAGTGCCTCACAACTTGCATCAGATCTGCACCAGCCTGTGTTTATGCCATTGACAACACAAGAACACCAGTGGACTAACTACTTTACCAGCACAATTAATGGAGCTGTGCTGGCAATTTCTAAAGAGACATGATAAACCTTTCAGAAAGAATAAAACAGGCCTGACTGTTTCACTAGCAGGGAGTCAGTGTCAATTTTTTGAAGAACAGACCAGAGCTTTCATCACTTTGAGAAACCATGGATAGTGAGCCGACACAGAACTGCAAATTAACTTTGAGCTGCAGGGAAACATGGGAGGACAGAAAATCAGGATGATGTTAATGCACCAAATGTATGATGCTGTGTCAACCAATGGGTCAACAAGTAAGATATCAGCCTGATTGCACAGCAGGTTGTAGGCTTCTGTGTCAGAACAAAGAGCAGAGAGTTCCTGCTGATGCTGTCAACACCACAATGTGCACATTTAGTTAACTTCACATTGCGCGCATCGTATTACAAATGGGGAGGACAAAAACAGGCATGTACAGGTCCTTCTCAAAAAATTAGCATATTGTGATAAAGTTCATTATTTTCTGTAATTTACTGATAAACATTA
>JAUMHF010000026.1:3450850-3463204 GCA_032359275.1 Microctenopoma steveboyesi
TTATCTATGTAGCCCACGTTGTTATCGGGACACCACCTAGACAGCCAGCGATTAAATGACGACATGCGGCTATACATGTCATCACTGATCAGATTAGGAGGAGGTGAAGTGAAACCATCCCATCTGCGATTAAAATGAACTGCAGACTCTCATCACTGCTGTACTGTAATCAAAATCAACACTGCCCCAAAAATAAAGTCACCATATACATTTTCACCTCAATGTTTTTATTTATCGCGCAACATAAAACAATATTGTGGGGTTTTCACCACATACACTATGTATTCACATAATACACCATACAGCTACAAAGAGAGAGAGACTGAACAAAAACACTTTTTTACATACTGCATCCTTGACATGAAAAATAAAGAACCAAGAACAACCCTAAAATTCAAAGAGGAATGTAGCTGCCAGTTGTGTAGGTTCATTTTCTTTCTTTCTTTCCTTTTTTTGTTGTGTTTTCTTTTTGTTTGTTTTGTCTTTGTATGGCCTGGGTCCAAGTCTTTCCCAAATTTGGACAGTGTTCATTCAATTAGGTGACTTCTAAAAGTGGGCCACACACAACCAACGAGATGCATATGTGTTTTTGTGTTTGTGTGAGAAAGACAAAATATACAAGGTGTTAAGATATCGAGAAGGGCAGAATAAAGGAAGTGCATGACTAGGGAGAGGAAGAGGGAGGCAGTACACAATTGCTATTTTGTATTGTTCAAATATCTTAGCATTCAGTTTACATGAACATGTACAACATACTCAAAATATCATTTCAATAGCCTTTGGTACTTGCGCTGTACCAAACGTGAAACCCAGATAACAGTCTTCATAGAATATGATTCTATATCTCATCCTAGTTTAAATGACTTCAAGTACAATATGGAATGAATATTCATGGAGAATGTAATCAACTGTTTGATTGACTCCGCTGCCCTCAAAAAGAGATGTCACTTTGAAGCATTGTAACAAAAGACTTTTCATAAAGTCAGCACCAGGGCAGCTTCTCATCCTGTGAAACTGCGTTATTCAAAAGTATAGTTCTTTTGACATTCGAAGAGCTCAGAAAAATATTTGTGGTGATCATTTATCCCTCGCATTTTTTTTACACAGTGAATTTAAGAGTAGCATCATAGCACCAGCTGACCAACCTCCCTTCTCTGTGTGTGTTTGGGAGGTGGCGCCTCTCATGAGAACTATCCACCAAACTCATGAGACATTTAGAAATTTACAAAGGTATTAAGAGACCACGTACACTGAATTCTCACTCTTTCTTAGTCAAGTGTTTGTGTGTGTGTGTGTGTGTGTGTGTGTGTGTAATGTGGGCCATGCACCAAATTCAAACTATATAATAGGCCCAGTCTCAGCACCTCAGAATTAGTCAAACTATTGTTGTGTGTGTCATATAGTTACACACTAAAGACCTGGTGGCTTCTACAGGGATGTCATCATTTTTATGCCAAGTGCATACTTACTGTTACGAAATTCAATTAAATAATAACAATACAAATCTAAACAAGCAGGGAGGCAGTCTCATACCTGATAGTCCAACACAACTGACGAAGATGAGTGAGCTATCACTCGCCCAAACACTACCCACTGATTCGCCTCTGCCACTACCAATAAGCTGGTGGTTCTGGTGGTCAAGCTAACCTTACTAATATTATAGGAGTAGGTTAACATATAGAGAAGGATGCTCATTGGCTTTCTTGTCAATTGTTGGTAGAGAAGATTGCTCATCACGTCCGCTTCCCAAATATGAACCTATAGCCTGCAGCCGTTTAGCCCAGCTTCTGTTGGCTACCTTCATAGTTAGCATACAGACATGAGAAAGGTATTGAGCCTCTCATCTAAAGCTTTGCACATAAACAAGTATTTCCCAAAATGTCAAACGACTCGGTTCATGGTTTCAATTTGTCTTTACACTGAGCACCACAATATGAGGCCTTTAATGACATATTGCTATTCATTTGTATGGGGGGCGTCTGTCTTGGGTTGTTGACATCAAAGAAAGAATCACTGCTAAGCAGACAAGCTTTTCTACATTTCTACAATTCACACCTCTTTTGGGTGGTTTCGGTCAGAGAACTGCACAATGGGGAATTCTCAGGTCATCTTGACTGTTGTGTGTTTCCATGTGACATAACTGGGATAATGAATTTGTTTAAACAAACAGGTCTCTGTCAGTTACATGCTGACAGGGGGTACAGTACGTATAAAAGCAAAACAGCAGTGTTACTAAACACACATTTAAACTCAACACATTGGGACCAAGTGCTGTTTACTGTTGTTAAGGGCTGTCAGAGACTTTATAATACCCCCTTGTCTTTCATGATTTAGTTGCTATCTTCACCAGTTAAATAATCTTACCTAAATATTTTAATATTTACATTTTTATCTCTCTCTTGAGAAAATTAAGAAAAAACAAAAAACTAAGCTTCAAGTTGTCAATAATCGGCTCTTTCTTTTTGTCATTAAAATCAAGATTAAAAGTGCTTTTATAAATCTTTTCTTCTCTATGTACAATTTGTAATAGCTATATAAAAAGATGAAGAAAAAAAACGTCAAAGACAATCATTATCATCACCATGTAGTAATAAATAAGAGTAAAAAAAAGCAGATTTAAATGAGTGTGAAGATCTAGAGCACACAAAGGGACATGTATGCATGATTCTCTGCCCTCAGTAGCAAGTCGTGATTGTGACCAGTGTCTCTACAGCATGAGGTAGAGAGCTGGAGACCCTCTTTAGAGGTAACAGAGTCTTTCACAGATGACCAGGGCTTTGACCCAAACAACTGCCCAGCAGCCAGGAGTCAGCCTGAATGAAGTTCTGCTAGTCGCTCATTTTCATTTTTAACGTGCTGAGTAAACACGTCTCCGCGTGGTTGATGAATAAAAAACAAAAATGAGTGACTTACGGGACTCTATCATATCAAATTGTCTCTCTCTTTGGCACTTCTCTTTCACGCCTGCATGCACGCACGCACACGCACGCACACGCACGCACACACACACACAAAGTGAGAGATTCAATGATTCAATGCATTTGCATTTGGAGCCAACTCCCAGAAGCTACAGTAATTTTCCAAGGTCTCCCTTTATCTCTCAGTATAAACCAAAAATGCATTGACTGACTGTGCTTCCTGTACAGTGTAGTTTGTTTGAGACAAAACCACTTTGCCAGAATAAACTGCAAAAACACCTCAAAAGCATGTGAGTCTTGAGTCCAGTGACAGAGCTGCAATTGCTGAGCAGCCACATTGCTGGCTGGCTGTGTGGTGACAAGGTGCCTGTAGGAGGACACACCTTGCTCTGCCTGAAGATGACAGCACCATGCAGAGAAAGGAGTGGGGCCTTCACAGTAAATCAAGTGTAATAGGAGAGCACCAGAGTGTGTGTACGAGCACCAAAGCACTGCTATCCCAACACTGTGTCCATCTGCGCTAACCCTGGATCGGCAGACCAAAGACACCTGCAGCCTCCATTCACATTTGTGCCACAATGGGAAAAAAGACCAACTTTACCTTGAGCTGATTTGGGGAGGCCCATCCATGGTCAGCTAATCAGGGTGCAAGCGCCCCCTCTAGTGGCCATGAATAGTTTAAGCCGCAAGACAAGGCTTGACTGCTTTCTCAATAGATCTCAAGCGCTTGCAGGTTTGTTAGTACACACCAATGACAGTCACCGCTGCCCTCTAGAGTTCACACAGGGAAGTGCAGACCCCTACTTGGATGTTGCAGGAAGATAAAAGAGGGTCACCTGTTTCATTTGTTTGTGGTAATGGCTGATCTGGGTCAAATAGTATTTGCAAATAGTATCATGTGTTTTGACTGTGGACTACCAAATATGTATAGTTTTCCACATAGTCAAAGGAAAACATTTCATTATTCATTATGTTCTTTATGTTTACTTTTCTCAACCAATTTCGTGCAATCACTTTGGTACTCCACCTTTATCAAAACGATACTAACTTGCAAATGCTACCTCAGCCAGATTTGAGCTAGAGCACCTACAAGTACAGCATCAAGTGCTATGAAAGAGTAGCAGAATGAAAATCAATCAGCGTTGGAAGTCGAGCACCAGTCAAAAGCTGGAGAGATGTAGAAGATGAGAAGGAACACGTCGTCTGACGGCAAGAGAAGCGGCAAAATTTTCATCTAAAGGGCAATTAAATTTACCCAACCTCCTGTATGTGTAAGCCATGATTTTAACGCAATTTTTATGATAACTAAATTTAAAAAATCTGTGATTAATCGCAATTGAAATGATGAGAACCAGACTGGCTTTTATGAGATGAAAGATATACATATAGTGTATATGTATAGTGTCCGTATATGTACCTATCTACTGGAAAGGCTTTTTGTATATGGCAACATACATTACTAGTACTGACATGCTCTCTTGCCTGGCAGACAATGGCTCCTCCTCTAAGTACAACTGGAAGATTAACAAGAACATAAAAGAGGGTACACCTTTTCCAAACACAGAAAGCAACTGTTTGAGCCTGAAGGACTCAGACTAACTGATTTAAAAATATATATAACCAAAAACAATCACATCATTAATAATAACATTAATGAAAACAGCAATAATAAAAAACAAACAAATCTTCATTATAATACCTGTAATAACAACATTGACAGTAACAATAGCAATCATAATAATATTGATAATAATAGCAATAATTAGAATCATTAAAATTCTATAAACAAGAGAAAGCAATGGAGTTCCTCTTCATGTAAAAGAGAGGAAGAGCACCACAGGCAGTGTGTCTGAAGCCCAAACCACTGCCTGACATGAGGTAAAAAACAATAAAAATGTCCCCTCCTCCAAGCGGACAGCAGATGGGCCAGGATGGGGAGATGCCAGTCTGCGGTAAAGGTCTGGCATGATGAGACATTCATCCTGCTCATCGCTCTCTCCAGCCCTCCATTACACCACTCTGCAGCTATCAGTCTATCGTGTCTGTCTGACCTCAGACAAAGTGGCTGTAGGGCCCAGTGAGGCGGGTGAAGGCATAGGGAGACACAGAAACCGTAGAGGTGGTGTGAAACGTTGGGGCTAACCGCGTCACTGGCCCCTCCTTCTTGTCTTTAGTTTGCCCAGGGCCTGGACTAGCACCTGCCACGGTAGCCCCCCACTTGCGTTTCTTCCCAAGGGCTTTGATTTCTTCCTGGGAGAGGCCAAGAAGAGCTGCTTCCTGCTGCCTCTGCAGCGCTCGTTCTGCCAGCAGCTTCATTTTGGCCTCCCACAGAGCCAGGCCGTGCATGGGCTGGTTGAGGTTCTTGTGCTGGTAGAAAACCAGGGAGATGCGGGTGGGGTGGGAACGGTCAGGCTTTTTAATTGGAGTGGTAGCATGTAGTTCCCGACGGGCACATTCAATCAGGATGGAGCCATGGGCTGGTGCTACAGCTACACCACCAATGTTGGGATCCAGGAAGTTGTGCTCACTGTCAGACCACTCCTCATCTTCATCCTGTTCACAACGCTTTGTGTGCTCAATGTCACTCTCAGCTCGGCTAGGGTCCCAGCAGGCCTGATCTGATTGCTGCAAGGCATCAGGGAAGAGGCGACCTTCAGGTGCAGGAGAAGGTGTACTGCCTGCCACTGAACCTCCACAAGACTTCCAGGCCTTCTCTTGGAGCCCAAGTGGAGTGGAACACCGACTCTCCCCAGTCTTGGACCAGATCTTGTCCGGGTAGGCTCCTGCAGGATTACTGTGCTTCAAACCAGGGCTATATGCTGCATGACCAATAGCCCAAGCATTCGGCTGAGGACTTGGGGCAGGGCTGGCCCAGTGCCTGGGCGTGCCTGAGCCTGGGATGCCTGGCTGAGGCGTGAGGGAGCCTGAGTGAGAAGTGCCAGGCTGTGGTGTACCTGGAAGAGGGGTGCTTGGGCGTGGGGTGACAGGACATGTTGAGCTTTGCTGTATGTTCCCTAGATGAGGGGACGGAGAAGAGGGTACCTGGAGCGATGGGGAACGGGCAGGGGAAGCCATCAGAGCGTTTGAGCCAGGGTAGGACGTCCACTGCTGTGGGTAAGGAGAGGACTGCCGCTGCTGTGGCTGCTGGTGAAACTGCTGTTTTTCCAGGTTTAATGTTGAGGCTTCAGAATTTTGTTTAGAGTTCAAATGGCCATCCCAGTTTGTGGGACCAATGCTGCCATTAATCTTGTGCCCTGGCCAGGCTACAGACTGGGGGTTGTTGCTCGCTGTGTTGGCACCAGTCTGGTTCGGAAGAGCGCCTTCATAGACCGGCAAATCCATAGGCTCCTGTTTAATGACGGGAGTGCCTCTGTTAGAGTGCTCAGAGGAGACAGATGAAGGACGAGACTGAGTAAAATCTGCAGGCTGGGCATAAGCACTGTGGTTTGGTTGACCGGTTTGCTCTGGGTAGCCGGGGTAGGACTGGGGCAGTCTGATCAGAAGACCCTGAATATCAGGCTTCTTGTCTTCCTTACTGCCTGCTTTGGGCAAAGAGCCATTTCGACCCTCATAGGTCCTCAGCTTAGGAGGGAAAAGTGCATTGGGTGGGTAGTTGTAGTAGCCATAGTGCATTTGAGGCAGATTGGGGTGGTAACCATTTACTGGGTCGGGTGCAGAGGGCTGGCCAGTTGGGGCGAGGCCTCCTCTTGCATAGTAGGCAGGGTGTGGATAGATGTTGTTGAATGGCTCTGCTGCCTGAACAGGGTGTCCATCTACTGGTCTGTTGAAGGGCTCCTTCTTGATGTTAGGTTTTACCTCTTGTTTTATAATTGCTGCATATTCAAAACAAGGAAAACAAATTATGAACTAAATATCATAATTGTTCAAATCAGACAAAATCATCATAATGTTACATTTTAAAAGGATTTTAGTTTTTGTTCTGTAACACACTGGACTAAAAAAAGACTAAATATTAGCCGTCAATGAACGTTTGTTACGTGACAGAAACACGATAAGTCGAGATATAAATGCTGCTGACAACAACTGTAACTGAATATAAAACGTACTATTGTTGAAGAATAATAACGAGACTAAAAAAACTATTTCTCCTTTTTTGTCAGACTTTGCTAAATAAATATATTAATTACAGTGTTCTTAGGTAATAATAATATAAGAAGAAGAAAACCTTGTTTGAATTGTGAAATGGGTTTTACTAAGGGAGACTTTTGGTTTGTCTATACCATAAATATCAATATAATACTATATTGACTGAGTGAAATATAATTGCATTACTAAAGAACTTCGACTAAAAATAGACCGAAATGGATAATGAACTAAAATGCTCTGACTTTTATGTGACTGAAACTTGACTAGTCTTAAAGGTATGGACGTATGGACGTATGGCAGGCTACTGGACAAAGCCTCCAGTCAAGAGACAACACTACTACAGTGATGGAATACATTCAAATGACTTTATGAGTGACCAAAAAAAAGCCCACTCAGCAATCACTAACCTTTATTGTCTTGGGGGTGAGGGGAACCAGTGATGCAGACCTCAGCCTTGATCACTTTTTTCTCAGGTGTCTCCCCTGCTTGCTGCATGAGTTTATTTTTCTTCTTCTCTGAGGCGGCTTTCTTGGCCTCCAGTCTGCGCTGTCGGCAGGACTTGGCAGGTTCTGGCAACTTGCGTACTTCGCGGCGAAAAGCCTGAAGCACCTGGATGGCTCCTGTCTGCATCTTGAGGCGCTGAGCCTCCTCACTGCCAAACTCATCAGTCTGGGAGACTTTGTAAAGAGGCAACACATGAAGCTGTTCATCCTCAGGAACCTTCCCCACTGTACGGTTGTCCTCCTTAGTCAAAGTACACACCTAAAGCAAGATTTAAAAAAAAAATCAATTTCACTTATTTAGCTTATTCTGATAAAATAACTAAATATTACTTATTCATCTCCACAAACACAAATTTAAAATGATTGTGAGCAATGCCACTTACCACTGTGCAACCATTGTAGAGGTTGTGCTGGTCCTTGTGAGCGTGGGCACAGAAATCCATGCAAGCAGTAACTCCAGAGAATGGTCGGCCATCCTTCAAGCCCAGCCTGCACTCTGCAGCTCTGGTCTCAAACTGGCACTGGAGTAGAGGATGGAGAGCGGAAAGACAAACTTACATTTAAGCTGTCTTTTTTTTTTCAATAATAAAGGAAGCACGTCATCTATTGAATACGAAGCTGTGTGAGTTTCTCTTGTTTCTCTTGTAACAGAGTCTCTCTGTTAAGGTTGTACAACATACCTGGTTACTGTAGGCCTGAGGGGCCAGCCTCTTGTACAAAGGAGCCACTTCAGTTGCCAGATTCTGGAAATTGTCCCTGATTTTGTCCTCCTGACAAAACAAACATGGACAAAACAAGAATGAGAACAAAACACAGAGTCACAGAATTAGAAACTGCTACCTTAATAGTAATTTAGAAATGAACTAAAAACCTGACTCAGCATTAATAAATTCTTGTATAGTGCTATAGAAGTGGCTTTGATGCAATAAGTACCTCTTCAGGGCGATCTCCTTGTAGCCTGAATTTCCGTGGCATTTTGCTTCGGGCGTACTTACAGCCGTTAAAGTACATACTCCAGGAGCAGCCAAAAGAGAAGGACGCGCCACAAGTTTCAGAATCCTTGCCTTGACACGCACAGGTACGACTATAGGGGGAGACAGTGAGCATAGTCTCAACAATGTGTGAATGCCTAATAGCCTGAAAGCCAGGAAAGCCACACTATAGCCTGTAAATTACTCACCTCTGAGGAGTAATTTACAGCACCCTGTGTCCCTTTCTGGTTCTGCTCTAGCACAGTAAACTATACTATAACATATAACAATACAACACGACAATACGACTTTACTTTTTTACCTTTGGAGGAGAAAAGTGATTGACTCAATGTATGAGCTGCATGCACAGGTGTTGTGTTTACTGTTATCGGTTGAGATGTAATAACCCTGAAGCAGGAGTCTGAAGTTTTAAGTCTAGTTTTTGAGTCTTAACACTTAGTGGAGAACATTTGTTTTCCCTTTTATAGGCAAAGAATGATAAATTTTCTTTGTTTTTTTTTGTATTTTTAGGGACACGTCCCCTGGTCTCCTACTGATATTGTCCCTCTTGCACCCTAAGCTCTCATGAATCATGACAGAGGATAAAGAAAACACTGTACTGGAGCATATTTTAAAATATAGTTTGGTTAGCTGCTGTGAAGCACTGGAACTAGAGGAGTGGGCCAGATTTGGCTCACAGGCCTCAAATTTGATACTTAGTTCAGTTTCCCATCAATGATATTTATGTTTAAACCAGGTTAAACTAAACTATGTATGTTTGACATTGAATAGTTGGTACCCATTTGGTTAGAAGAAGATGTTGAACACCAGCATCAAAGAGCAGGTACTCACTCATCATTGAGGCCACAGCGTCGGCTGGTGGGGTTGCCATATTTGGGGATGGTGTAACTGAGCTCACGGTACAGCTTGTCAGCCAAGGCCTTTGGGACACCTTCCCAGGCCATAATGAGGATGATGATGACAGCATTCTCACAGTGGTGGCCTGCACGGTGACGCACCAGACACAGCAGTTTCTCTTTATCACTGCCTCGACGAATCACCTGACAGGAAAACACAGGTTATTATTATTTTAGGTTTTACTTAGGTGGCTGAGGTTTTTAACACCTTCATATATATTCCTAAAGTTTCACTCACACACACTCTTCTTGAAGCTACATCCAATCATTCAGTTTCTGTATTTTCACTTTATTTATGCATTTACTTTAATTATTTTTCTTCTGTTCCTACCAATTTTATATTTTCTTTCTGTTTTGTATCTAATCTAAACAGACTAGAGAGCCATAAAAAGCATTTAAGTAGATGACGTTTGACATATGATTGTGTTTGTGACAAATTATTTCTAATAATAAATTTACTACTGCAAAAGTACAGCGAACTAAGTGAAAGAATAAACTTGATTCACTCTCATCTAAATTAGCAATTGTGTGTCGCCTGAATGAGACGCTACAGTCAGCACAGTCAGACACATTTTTAAAGGTGCCATTAAGTTTTATTATAAATAATTTATTAAACATGCCAGTGACCAAATATATAAGTATTTTCAAAGTACACACGCACATACATATACATACATACATATATAGATTATATATAGATATGTAGGTAGATTATTTTGGTCATTTGAAAAGTAGCTCGCAAGTCGGAAAACTGTGGGGCCCCGGCAATACAATGCAGCTGAGGCAGTGGTTTCATTTTTTTAAGATGGGACTGAAGTCTAAAAATACCAGATTTTACGTAATATTATTTTACCCGATTATATTTAGCATTTGACTGAGCTGAGACACGATCAAACGCAGGAGCAGGAGACACTGCCACAGTACAAAGAAATACTTGCACTGCATTTACCAATATTTAGCCACATTGCAAATGTTATGTGATGCGACTTACCCACTTAGCGATAGGACATCCCCGTGAGCTTTTTCCCTCTCTGCCTGTGTACACCACTTTCTCAATCCGGACGGCATCCCCTTTCTCTCCATATCTACACACAAGGAGAGAAACTATTTAGTTTGACAAACAATTTTTGTTTTTCCACTGAAACACTTGATAAACCTTGAATTCATGACTTCAAGGCTCTGTCACGCCAAGATAATACAGAGAAAACGGGAGCTCAAAATAACCCAAAAATGCAGTGCAGACAACATCACACTGATCAAATCCAGTATTGACTGGCAGTGTGAATGTGAGTCCTACATCTTTCTGAACAAAGTCTATTTATATATTAAACTGTCAGCCTGTAAAAGAAGTACAGGAAAAACGTGACATTGTTAATGTGCTGAGCTGAATGATAATGGTTTATCACACTCGGTTGGCCAAATGGTCACTAATAAAGGTTAACTAGTGTGGAACCAGTGGGACCAGTGGGACCACAGTGTAACTATGGGTGACACAGGGTCACAGATGAACAGTAACAATCCAGAAGCTTTGATTTTCAAAGAATAATTGTATTTATACATGATTTCCAACAATGTGCGTTGCTCGAACCTGTGTTATTTTTTATGTGTAGTAGGACCATGTGTGAATACTGACAAACACAGGACATACTGGGCAGTTCTGGCTTGAGAGGTGTGCTCACAAGACTCTGCTGACATTCACGCAAGCATGAGAAAACCAGAACCCACTAGCTTCTGCACAATGACAGCCACAGGCTCTTCTCTTGAAGATATTGCTGGTGTTTATGTCAAATAAACTTTAAGTTTGAACACATTTTGTATTTGTCTTGTGTGTTTGTGTTTATGTGTCTCTGAACATCTGATTGAGCAGATAATAAAACTGGCCCACTTTGGGCGTGTGGATGTATGTTATTAGTAGAGAGGAGTCAGAGGCAGGTCTGGACTGGAAATCTTTGCCTTGGTGACAACACACTTTTGGTTTGATGTAACCAGAATTTTTGTAAACATATTTATTATAATCATACCAACCCCTAAAGCATACAGGTTCATTTTCTGTATTGACACATCAAATTTCTTAAAGTTAGGTCAAGTCTTTTCTTTTTGGATAATAATAGGCTAATAACAAACCCAAAACAAAAAGGGGGGTGCAGACAAATTACAGGAGAAAAATCTACAGGCAAATGCAATCTGAGCGATGGGGGTGGGTAGAAAAGCCTAGACCTGGTCACATGGCGGTTCAGGCCCTTTGCAATACCTGCAATTGTGATATTCAGCTATGAGCAGATTTGGCATGACAGCAAACACACGGAGTTCCTCCTGAATAGGAATCACCCTGAGCTGGCTGAGAGAGTGGGAGGGATGTGAGCTTCAATAACACGTGGGTGGTCTGCTAAGGTCAGAGTGCAGCAAAGGTCAGCTACAGACTATGGGTTTTAAAATCTTAATTCATCTCTTAAACAACAAAAATGGGCACTGGCCTAACAACCCACACTCAGCTTGTCGTCTCCAGGGACTAATTACACACCGGTCCTACCAACTGATAACTGATGATAATTTAATTTAAATTTTAACTGTGGCATAATGTGACGATGAGATAATGAGATCATTTTTTCTAATTTTATTTATTTGTATCTCTCTTTCTTTTCTCTCTGTCCTTCCTCTTTTTCTGCTGCTACTGGTATGCTGATGATGCTGATATGTTCCTCCTACTGAATTGTGGGTCACAGATTCCCTAAGGGCAAAACGTGAGGAGGAGGAAGAGAGGTAGAGTGAGAAGAGGAGGAGGGATAGGCAGAGAAAAGCAAGCCATGTAGGAGGAAACAGAATAGGAAGAGAATAGGAAGAGAAGAGGAGAGAAGAGAACACAAGAGAAGAGACGAGAAGAGAAGAGAAGAGAAGAGAAGAGAAGAGAAGAGACGAGAAGAGACGAGAAGACAAGAGA
>JAUMHF010000026.1:3463902-3541280 GCA_032359275.1 Microctenopoma steveboyesi
AGGAGAGAAGAGAACACAAGAGAAGAGAAGAGAAGAGAAGAGAAGAGAAGAGAAGAGAAGAGAAGAGAAGAGAAGAGAAGAGAAGAAAAGAGAGGAGAGAAGAGGAGAGAAGAGGAGAGAAGAGAGAAGAGAAGAGAAGAGAAGAGAAGAGAAGAGAAGAGAAGAGAAGAGAAGAGAAGAGAAGAGAAGAGAGGAGAGGAGAAGAGAAGAGAAGAGAAGAGAGGAGAGGAGAAGAGAAGAGAGAAAAATGTTCACCTTGTCTCCATCAGGTCTCGTATGGAAGCTACAGTAGGTCCAGATCCCAGGTGGTTGTAGTATGGTCCTTCATCTTTCTCCAGGATTTGTTCTAGAAAAAGAGGCAGAGCAGAGTGAGGAAACAACACAGAAGAACACACACAGGACAACATAGACAACCAATTAGATTAGGTCAAGGTAGCTTACTTATTACCAGCAGTCATACTATAAACAGAGTGCAACAGACAAGTATGTGTAAATTAAGCTTTTACTCATTATTATGAGTTAATACCTGTATTAACAATATTAATACTGCTCTTATATCACATAAGAATTTAACTTCCTTATTTAACAACTAAAAAGGGAACTGAGGCACCACTTGACTGACTTTACTAATAATATGTTGCTTGATTCAAACACCCCAGCAAAGATATATTATGTTTATTCTACACCTACATTAACAATAGGTTTTGTGTCAACATTACCAGCAGTAAAGATTGTAATTGCTCTCCCCTTTACTACTGCTTGGATAAAATGTTGCAAGAGACTACAGATTCAACAGCTCAGTTAAGAGCAAAGCTTTGTCTTTGCATAATATTTAACCTGTATTTTGTATTTTTCAACGTCAAAGGTATAACTACTGTTCTGATGTATTTTAGACTCAGACTTTGTAGCTGTATCCAAACCATATTTAAGAGGCGTGAGAATATGCACATGGTTGCAACATGTAGTTCCCACAATCACACATGAACACAGCCTGGGTTAGTGTGAAGTCATGAACACATGACTCTGTGTTGTACGCACATCTGTGCCTGGGAACAACAGTATGACCAGTAACTGTACTGTGCATATACTATCTCATATATTACCTCCAGTGTAGCACACTAAAATCCATTAGCTGAATGTTCTGCACAAGTCACTAATTCTATAAATGTGAAAACACCACACTTGTGTGTGTCTCTGGCTCAGAGGCATCACATTCTCCTGTTAGTGCAGGGAAGCACCAGGGTGTGGCTCCAGGCAGGAAGTGGAGGAGTCATGTTGGAGGCAGTCTCATTTCAGTGTGGTGTTATGCTACAGGTAGTTGACAGGGCAGTGTGTAACCAAGCTTAGATTTTTGTTGGTCTTCACTCTTAATAACAGCTAGTAACAGATAGCACATTTTCCAAGCAGCTGCCTTTACCCTTTTGTAAAGTGTGTACAAGTAGCAAGCATCTACTTACCTAGCGTTATAAACCCTTTCTACTGTTAACACCTTGTATTTGATTTTCTTGATACCCAACCCTTTCATATTTCAGTAATATTCAGATTTACTGTATAATTAATGACTTTGATTGACATTAACACTCTGGGTCTTTTGAAAAGATAAATAGTATGACTTGAACACTTCACAATGCGTGTCTATAAAAGGATAAATCCACCCTGATTATTTTAAGTTACTTGTTGTTCTTGACAAAACTCTATATATACACATTTATATAAATGTTAATTTTGAAGAGGTATTACAAAATGTGTTGTACTTTCACTGTAACTTCACCTACTATGCTGTATACAAGGGTACTACCCATACAATAATAGTGAACCCCTCTCTGTTAAACAAAGACTGTTCTGCCTTACTGCCAGACCAAAACCCACACAAAAGGCTCCTTCTGCCATTACTGCTATTGTTCCTGCCCATTGCCTTCAGTGCCTCATTCTGTCGCAGTCTGGATGGTTGTGGCCACACACCCTAGCAACACACACTTATTTAGACACACTCAACAAGCTGAGTTGAGTGTCCAATAGTGGAGCAGTGTAGATCAATACACAGAATACAAAGTGGCCAGAAACAACATTATGTCAACAGGTAGAGCAACATAATCCTTCTTCCTCATTCAAAAAACTGTTTTCACTACTAAAAATTCACACTGCTATCAGACAGAAAAACACTGCTCAGATTTACTTCCTTATTTTTTCTCAATGGGTAGTGTTTGGTGAGAGTGGTAAACTCTCAACGTGATTTAATATATGCCCTTAGAGTTACTAATGCAACTTACTGATGGACCGTAACCTCATCCCCTGCATACACACAGCTCAGCAAAAACAGTGACTCACCCACACAGGTGCAGGTGGGGAATTCTGCTTGAAGATCCTTGGAGGGAGTATCCAGCAAGTTCTTGGTGGGGGTGTCCAGGTAGCGCATAGGAGATTCTAGAAAGCCTCTGAGAGAAGGAGAAGAAGGCAGACCCTCCTTGGTTGGTGTATCCTGATCAGAATAGCATGTGGTGGACAGTACTGCTATATCACCCGATGCTTCAATCTTCATACGCTTAGGTAGTGGGGAACATGGTACGCTGAATGGATCTAACACACTGGGATCCTGCTTGTCCGCAAGGGCCTCTTGTTGTTGCACCTCCATAGATCCTTCTGTTGATATCTGGTTTTGTGATGCTTCACTCTCTGACTCCTTTGTGATTTCCATCTCCTGGTCATGAGGAGTGGAGCTGGCTTGACTGGTCAAGATTAAGGGCCCTGACTGTGAGGTGGACAATGATGTGGAACTGAGGTCCTGAG
This sequence comes from Microctenopoma steveboyesi, assembly GCA_032359275.1. NCBI lineage: Eukaryota > Metazoa > Chordata > Actinopteri > Anabantiformes > Anabantidae > Microctenopoma > Microctenopoma steveboyesi. The sequence goes on from JAUMHF010000026.1 coordinate 3,466,690, forward strand.
GACTGGTCTGGGACTTCTCCCCCAGCTTAGGGGCTGTAACAGTCCTCTCCGTGGGCTCAAATTCAGCCTCATACTGACGCATCAATTCCTCGTACTTCGGATTTATGTTGACAAGACTAGGTAACTGTGAGGTGTTGGATGGAGATGTGGAGGTCAGAGATGTGGTGGTGCTGGTGTTGCTGTAGGCCAGACTGCTCACTTCTTTAGACTTAGCATGGGCTACAGGTGCCACAGGTGGGAGCATAGAGCCCAAAAGGGCTGGAGTGTTTTCTGACAAAGCAGAAATATTGGAAGAGGGAGTTGTTAAGGAGTTGGAAATGAATACCTGAGATAGGGCTGGGGCAGGGAGGCCTGCAGCAGTAGCCTGAGTGGAGGTGGGCAGAGTGGGGAGAAAACCTGGTTGCAGGCTGGTCAGGGCTGGCGCTCTGTCCGTCATGAGGACCGAAGGTTTTTGTATGGTGATCTGGTTCTGAGGCAGGAAGGTTGGCATGGAGGCTTTTTGCTTGGCCTTCTTGATGATTATCTGTTTGGGTTTGGGCAAGGGAGGGTCTGTAAGCATCCCACTCATATTTTTTATGATAGGTGATCCATGGCTGCTTTTTTTCTTCTTGGGTTCTTGTTTGATGGTCAGATGTGGCAAACCTTCTGCCTCCATCTGTGGCCACCATTTTTTCAAGTTTTGACAAGGAAGAGGGGCATGTGGGCCTGGTGCACCAAAGCCAGGGGAGTGGTTAGAGAAGAGGTTCCTCTTGTAGTGAAGATGCTGCTGCAGAGCTGCCTGAGTGGAGTGGCTGATAGTTGCTTGGCCAGGCGACATGGGATTGCCAGGGTAGTGACCCTGCTGCTGACCATTAGCCATGCCATAATGGCCCATGGAGGCAGTGTGATTATAGTGCTCACCAGAGTCTGGCTCTTGCTTTATCCTAGCCAGGGCTGGTTTATCCTGGCACTGAATGCCTCCATTCTGGTTCAAGATGAGCTTCTGTGTAACTCGATCCTTGAAAAGAGCATTGCTGAACTTGCCACTGTTGTCACCAAGTAGCTGTTTGAGCTCTGACATTGGGTCTGAGCTACTGTGAGGTGCAGCAGCAAAGTGAGACTGGGACTCGGACTTCATACACATCCATGTGTTCCTCTGTACAGACGCTATGCCTGAGCCCTGCTGCCATTGCTGGAGATTAGGAATGAAGCCTGGTGGTTTTCCCTGACCTGGGAAGGGAGAGGTAGAGGATGGGAGAGGGGTAAAATTGGGTGGCTGGGTCTGGGACTGGGGCACATGGTGCTCACAAGACACTGTGACTTGTTGGCTGGTGGGCAGTCCTGGAGGAACAGACTGAGAGCGTGAGGGAGATAAGAGAGTGGCAGGAGAGGATGGAATCAAGCTAGAGCCATTTGGGAGCTGAGATAAGAGGTTCTGAGTAAGTTGTTGGTGGTTATAGGGGGACTGACCTGGAGATCCCGCAGGTTTTGGACTCGTACTTGATAATTGGGTCAGAGCTTCTATGGCAATGGCTGTCTGAAGACTGATATTCTTTTCCTTGGCTATAGAGAGCACCTGTGGAGAACAAGGAATTGGGGGTTTGGAGCTGGGCAGTTGGTCTGGTCGTGGGCATTGTGTTCCCTGTTGTTGCTGGGAGAATGAAGAAGAAAGACAGTGGCCACCATTAACCTGTGGGTAGGTCTGCGGGCGTTGAGGAGGTGGCTGTAGATGAGGCTGTAAGTGTGGGGGTGCATCGGATACCTTGTGGGCACCTTGATCTTCACTGGCTGCCAATTTAATCTTCTTCTCCAGCCATTCAAGGTAGTCTGGACAGTCAGGCCCATCACAGTTACAGTTAGGCGGTTTGTGTCCATGTTTGGCTTGGCTCAGTGCAGTCTGTAGAGTGTTCAGATCTTCTAGAGGTTCATTCCCCTCAGGAGCCCCTGCTGAGAGTCTGGTCTGTGCCCCCTCAGCACCCATCTCCTGGGTGAACTTCTCATACAGCTGGGCCGTGTTAGGCTGCACGAGGAGGCAGGAAGATGAGGACGAAGGAGGCAAGGAACCAGCAATAGCAGAAAAAGCTACTAGATTCTGGGCATCCTCCATATCTGCATGGTGGAGAGGTTCACCAGGGGTTGTACCACCATTGCTGTTCCAACATTGTTGCTGTTGTTGGGTGTCATTGACCTTGCCAGGTCCTGCCACCCAGCACTTCCTTGGAGGCACACTTCCTGCCCTCTGCTGCTCTTTTTCCATACATGCCTCAACATCATTAGCGAAGCCATTCACTCCATTGGCCAGTTCCAGGCTTAGTGCGCCTTCCTGGAGGCAGTCATGTGACCCAATTTCCATCTGGCCTCCACTTCTGGGGCCATCCACTGAAGTGACTTCACAAACAGTCTAAAAGACAAACATGAAATAAGGTGAGTGAGGTCATAAGAAAAACAAATAATAAATAAATCCAGGAAAACAGTTTGAAACAACTATGTGTTAATTTGCAAACATGTATCTTGTGGTAAATACAATCTATATACACACAACAGTTTCTAATTTCCCAGCCTATTTCTATCATTGAGGCTAGATTAAACAACATCTCTGTACAGTTCAATGGCAGCACAAACTAGGTCCAATATCTTGTATAGTGCTTTGGTTTTCGCTTGATGTACCTAATAAAATATCAACTTAGTGTACATTAAGATGACGATTCAGTGTTACCCATGTGTTTTTTGTAATCACTACAAAAAATTTAAGTTATTTCAAAAATAACTTGACATGGTATCAATAATCAAAGTAATGTCAGACACAATTTCCTTCTTCCCAAATGCTATCCCAGGTTTCCTTCCCACTTTACATTCAGAACATACAGTGCTGTAGGATTAGGTCAATGGGGCTAAGGAAAACTCAATAAACTATTTCTTCAGTGGAGTGATTTCTCAAAGAGCGAGTGTTTGGACAAGCAAGTCACAGGTCATGTGGCATAGTTTCACTGATGTTTATAAATGGACATTCAGCTCTAGATCAGTTTGGCTATGCAAAGCAGGGAGTTAGAGTTTAAACATGTGACCCGTGGTATTGGAAGAATCTGTTTGGAGCAGTGAGTGAGCTGGGAATACACACTTCAAAACATACTTCTACAAACAAAACACAATACACAAAATGACTGTGAGGTAAAAAAAATATACACTACACACTTATCCACTTACTAATATTATTATAAAAAACTAAAAACCTAGTTCTTAAGCACAAAAGAAATATTAATACAACCCCACATGTCCACAGGTCAAGTCCATTATTTAACCTAATACTATGGTATTTGTGGAGTTATTGTTATCATACTTCCGTGAACATTGAATGATGTTTTCTTATTACTGTTGTTCCTATTAAAGCGACTTGAACTACAATTGCAAAGCTAAAATGATATGCCTATATGACAGACATTGCATCAAGCTGGGTGAGTAGCCCATTAGACGTCAACTTGAGCTAACGAAAAAGGAGCATGCCTCGGTTGGTATAAGTATAGTCATGAGATGTAAATAAAAGAACTGCTGACCAAGTGTTGAGCTAGAAATACTGACATTCTTTGTTGAAGGGGTGAAGGAAAGTCTTGTTTGAACAAGACTTGTGAAAGCCCTCCAGCAAAACTGAGATATACAACATTTGCTGAACATGAGCACTTATTTAGATAAACATTCAAACGACAACTGAATGCTAATGCAGTAGAAGAATGGTAAGAAGAGCGTGTGAAACGAGAAACCACTGGTACCAGGCACTAGGATGTGCAGGTAAAATGAGCATCTGTTTGCACCATTTATATTTATATTTATAAAATAATGATGTGATTGGCACTATGAAACTATCATCGCTCTGCCATGCAGTAATGAGAAGCTGATGAAGTAAAAAAAGTGAGGATTTACAACCAAACATGTTACTGTTACGGCATGTAGATTTTGGCTGTTGTGCAGAATTGATGGTAGAAACAGTGTTAGGTTTAGATAAGAAAAACAGTGGAAAGAGATACATTAACAGTGTGTAATCACTGTGTTAGCAACTGCATAAACAGCTGTTAGGCTCACAGCAGCATATTTCTCAACTTAACCCTAAATGTGTAAAGTTACTATACTTAATTAAAGCACGCATCAATTTGTCAAAGCTTTTCATTATTTTGTAAAATATAAACAAGTAAGTGACGGGTACCTTCTTTTGTCTTTTAAATGCAACACTTATTTAATTTCTTATTTTCAGAAGGGCAGAGGACCTTCTCAGAAATGTAGTAACACTAATCAGGAGCTGATCAGAGCAGCCACAACCATTTATCTCACTTCCTCTCCAAGCCCAAACTAGAACAGTTACCACATTAGTAGTTAGGCTGAACAACACCATCTGACCCTCTGTAAAAGTACATTTAGATACATACAATATAATGTTTACTTTTGTCTGACTGAAGCAGGGACAGAATGTTATGTTACGTTACATTTGTCTGCATGTGTTGAATTACTTTTAAATGTTTAAGTCAAATATGGTCTGCAATTCACCTAAATCTTAAGATGTGACTAACAAACAGTATTCAGTTCAGGTTAGATCCTCATGGGGTATAATTAAATGAGTCTAGAGAGGAACAGTAAACAAAGATAATCCAAGGGCACGCTGGGAAATAATTGACAGAGTTCATGATGTGGCTGAACATTGTATTTCAACATGTGTAGAGGCTCTTGTAAAAGAAAAACAATAGATTCACTAAATGAATATATTTTTCAGTGTCATTAAAAGTAGATAACACCCTACTATCACACTTTTTCTGTGTTCTACATGTGTGTGTTTACTTTAAACACACATCATGCCATAAACAAGCACATGCAGGATTTTATGCTTCACACTTCATGGTAGCCTTCTAGTAAAGGACTTGTCTGTGCATCAACATTCAGAAGGACACAGCAAAAAACTTGATGGATTTATAAATCATTTCTTACACATACACTGACCTCAACCAAGCTGATGGTCTCACCACAGTATAAATGTGAACTAGTTCCTGATTCAGATAGATGTGAACCATCCAGCATTATAATCTATCTCCACCCAGAAAAAAAAGATGGCTTCTGTTTGTAGATTCTTCAGTGTATGACAGTACGTCCAGCTTCCCCATCATTTGAATATTATTAAAATGAGCCTTTTGAAGTGGCTAATTACTTGACAGACAGTTTGCTCAGGTCTTTTGAATCCACCTTCTGCACTGGGTGTCTGGAGGGGGTCCCAGGGGGCGGTGGCAGTATCGGTGAGAGGTGGTGTAGGGCTGTAGGGGGGCTGGGGGTGGCAGTGAACAGCCGGCATGCAATACGTGAGAGGCCCCATGTCTGCACTATCAGTGGCATCAGACGGGAAAGAGGAAGGAGGGGGGCAGTAGCTGCGTGCAGCAGTTATGAGAACTGCAGTGTGTTGAAACAGTGACTGCAACACTGCACAACCTGACATCCCACAGTCACACACTGTCAGTCAAACTCGCAATCTCTTTTCCTCTTTTTCTCAGTTAAATACACAAAACACCGCCGCAGACACAAGTCTCGTGGCTTTAAAGCACCTGAAGCTAACCGTTTAGAACAAAAGGCCCGGTGTAGCACTGCAGAGAACAAACACACAAAACACAACCAGAAAACCTCTAAATGAACCTGGACCCTTGGTGTTTTTGGTGAGTATATGTAAGAGATCTGCAGTGCTTTACACCTTTTCTCTGGGTCCCGCAGACGGTACAGACCACGTGCTTTGACAAATATTTACACTATGACAGAGTCTACTCTCTTTCTAGGAGCCTTTTCTTGCACCGTGCCACTGTGTGTCACACACAAACACATACATTCATTTATACAAGCTTGTTACACACTAATAAGTGCATCCCAGGAACATCAACGCACCTAACCGGATAAGATCTGGCAAAACCTGGTGGACCTGTCATTTCAGTCTGGCAGCCCTTTAAACAGGATAACACCCTCCACCGAGAAAGCGCTGCCTCACGCTGAGACCCGAAGTAATGGAGTAAAATAAAGAACGAGTATGGGTGAAGATACCAGTGGCGGCGAGGGGGTTAAGTCCAGCTTGTGAGTAGACAGCTGAACCTAAATCCTACACAACAGCCCCCTCACCCTCCCTCTTGTCCTCCTCCTTCTTCCCCCACCCCTTCCTTTGCTGCCGTGCCGAGCAGGAACATTAAGCACAGACCCTGATAATATGAAGCCGGCTGAGAGCCTCAAGGACCAGCAACACATACTTACGTGGTCCTAGACGTCGAGACAGAGCTGCCAGGCGGAGAGCAGAGAGCTGACGAGGACACAGAGAGGAGCATGAGACTTGCTTGCTGGTAGAGCAGCCCACAAGCAACCTGGCCTGGTTAGGTTGTATTCCTTTTTATTTCTGTGCAGTGCACAGACAGAGCGAGCGCAGAAAGACACATGCATGCACTCACACATGCACACACAGCCAGCCTAAGACTCATAACACACCTCCCCCCAGTACGACACACACATTTCTCATTCTCTTTCCTCTTCTTATGAGCGACGCTTTCTGTTCTGTCCTTTTTCCTTTCTCATTATCTCTGCCTGCTCCTCCCTTCCCTTTTTCAATATCCTCTTTCTTTCTCTTGGCTACACATGCAGTCGGCTTCTCTTCGCAGCCCCCACCTTCCCCTCGCTCTCCCTCCCTCCCTCCCTCCATTCCCCTCCCTCTCACGCAGCCTCTCCCTCCATCTCCTCTCCACTCTCAGAGGCCATTATCTGAGCCACAGCGGGCACGTACGATGGAATGGAGGAGTGTGTAGTGAGCTGAAACAGAGAGAGCTGTGAGGGAGAGTCACTAGCAGCAGCAACAGCCGCCTAGGAAACAGCACAATGCAGCAGAGCTCTTACCAATGAGAAATCCTCTCTCTGTTTCTATCCACGCCCTTCAACACTACTTGCTCTGTTGTATGAGATAATATTACACATAGGGCTATGTTGTGTGTTTTGTTTATCTATAAATGTCCAGTACTGGCAGTTTGGACTGTGACTGAGTTTCTCTGTTTTCGAGTACAGAAGCTAATCAGCGGCGTCCAGCGAATATACACAACCTCATCTCACAATGGCAGCAACAGGAAAAAGAAAAGGAGCACATGAAAAGCATTGCTGCGTTGTTTGTTTGTGCCTTCTGCTTTTCCTTACGGAGATCTTGTTCCGTCTCTGTGGGTCTACACTCAGCTCCGCTCCGGGCTGAAGGAAACACCGCTGATGGTTCTTCGGTGCCCACTTTCGTCCTCATCCACACTCACATTGGTCGAAACAAAAAGGTTTAATCTCACAACCGTGTCTTATATTAGATCCTCTAAACAAGGTTGCATGAACAACAAACGCTGGATGAAGAGCTGGTTTGCTGGCGATCACACTGGCCCTCACTCCAAGAGGTGTTAAGGTTACTGACTCTAAAGAAGTGTCATCAAACAGCTCTGATATCAACTCACTCCCTTACAGGGGGGGAAGGACATAGATGGCGATTATGATTACAAACGTAGACGCGCAAGACGGCTACACTGGGAAATGGAGGAGGAACAGCGATGACATTTCGACACACGTAGCAGGATGAAGAGTGAAGGAAAAATGAGAGATCTTGGAGGAATGGAGGAAGACACTGAGGAGGTGAAAGACGTCCGTAAAGATAACAGCTGAAAGCAAGATGGAGTTATTCTTGTGAGTGAGAGTGAAGACAAGCAAAAAAGGGAACCAACACAAAGAGGACAGACAGGCTGTTACCAGACGAAGAAAGCAACCACCAAGTAATCAACTCATCACAATTTGCCGAAGTCCCAAGTCTTCTGTCCTCTCCTGTCCACCAGCCTACAATAATATAGTTGTTTTCTATCCTCACCATTGTTCTGCATTAGCGTCATTGCCATTTTCATCATCAACGATGTCATGATCGCTGGTTTCCGCTCGCCCACCTTCTGGCTGACCGGCCTTGTGGTGTCGCCTCTCTCTTCTCTCCAACATTGCTGGAGTTTTGAAGCAGATTTAACCAGGAGGAGGAGAAGGAGGAGGAGGGGGACATGGCAATCTCCCCCATGCAGTTCGCTGTCAGTTCCTGCGTAGTGTTTTTCTCCTGTATTATTACACATTGCGCTGAATACGCTGTGCTACTGCTGAATTAACTTCAGAAGTATTTCCCTGCTTTGCTTTTTTTGGGGGGCTTTCCATGTTTTGCTAGGTCTCTCTTGATCTCTCATCCTCTGTGGCTTTCTCAGTCAGCCTCTGCCTCTTTCGATATGCTTCTCTGTTTTGTTTCCTGAGCCTTCTCTCCTTCTAGCACAGATTATTGCGTTACCGCTCCGACACTTTCTGATGCGCCCGCTCTCTGGCCCTGGACATTTTACACTGCCAGTCTCTCTGTTGCCACACATATTCATATATACACACACAGATGAGCGTCAAACCTAAAGAGAAACACTGCGCAGCCTAAGCTGTCTAAGGGAAGGAGAGAAGTGGAGCATTAGGTCACATGACCAGGGAGTGCCAATGACTGAACGCCAGAGCAGTCAGCAAGAGAGGTAGGAAACACATGTGGCGATGACGCAGCTGCATCGTCATCATCATCATCAGTGTCTCCCACCATGATGCTTTCTCCACCGCTGGGTAGGCACATGTGTCACCTGACACGAGCCCACTATCTGCTATCACCAACACCACACACCAACTGACACTTGAAAACACGCTCTTTCACCCACCCGACTCACTCGCTCCACCAGCTGCCGTGACACAGCATTTCAAATTAACCCCTCAATTCCATGCTATGTGTGCACATTATTTTAAACACCTGCTATACGCCGAGCATTCATTCTTTCTTTCACTACTGTGTTGTTTTCAGAAAATGCAAATATTCCTGTAAGTATTTCTCACAAAATACATGTTGTTTTCAATGCTAACAGATCACTGGACTACAAGAGACCTCGCACACCGACCTCACCAGTTAGTATTAGAAATGAATGACATAATGTGGCTATAACACTGTTTTATATTATCTAAGAAAAGAGAACAGAAACACAAGCTGAACTTGTGACCCAGCTAAGACACACAGGGAAAGCGTGATCTGTCAGTTGGTGACGTACACATCTGAGTAAAACAAAGAACTGTGAACTGACCAAAACATCAACACGGACAAAGAAATTGCCACAAGAACAAAATTCAGCTGTTTGCCGTGCACTAAAAACGCTGCAAACACAATATAGAGCATACGACGTGTGTGTGTGTGTGTAGGCAGACCTTACTGAATTACAGAAAGACGACTACTGATTCAAACACATGCGCCTATTTATGACTCAAAGCCATGAGCGCGGAACATGAGTAATTTCATTTAAACCGTTGATCAACATTTCTGGTGTCTGCTACAATCATGTCTGATCTATACGGTATTTACTGGTGAATTTAGATGAGCAACAACAATGACAGAAAAAGGTCACAAAGTATGTTCTTGGCACTGAGATGTTTCTGTGTGATTAGAGCTGTACACAGAAACAACAGCACAGTCTTGCTTTTCTGGTTTGTTCTGAAATCCCCTCCTTGACTACTCAGTTACGTGACACCACAAGGTGACAGGTTACACTATAACTGAGAGGCATACAATCTGGTTAACTTGTAACTCACTTCACTTCACATGACACTGGGACTTTGAGACAATAGGAAACTACAACAAAAATACAGGAACCCTGACATTTCAGTGAAATAAAATGGAAACCATGACACTTACTGTAAACCTGCTGTATCCCGGCATGGAGAGAGAGAGGGAAGTATAACAGAGAGTCCAGATCTTACATCAGTCGCTTCATCTCGCAGCGTAGTCAAATTATCATCCAAATGGGTTTCACGCCCTCATCGTTCTCTTTCTCTCTCTCCATCTCTCTCACTTCTCTGTCTCTCGCTTACTGTTTCTCAGCAATTCAAAGAAAAGGTCTTGGTTGTAGGAGTGATGACTGACAACAAAAGTCGATCATCAGCGATGTGTGCTGGGTTGACTTGCATATGACTAAGCCTGAGTCATCTTTCTTTCTCAACAAAGTCCTGACTCTCACACACATTGAAACAGGTTTTTAAATCTGTACCAGCTCGGTAGTGGGAGGTCTGTGTATGTGAAACACATAAAGAAGAACAAATTGTTTCAGTGGCTCAGTGGAGACATTTTCTTTTCAATTTGACTCCTTTAGAGTGAGAAATATTTCTCTGGCAGCCATTTCTATTTATTTAAACAACAACTCGTATGAGCATCACGGTCATGACATGCATGAGTGGCTTTTTCCCTCCTCCCATCTCTTCCTGTCAGCTGACTCCACCCGCCACCACCACTACTCCCATCTACTACCCCCTCTATCCGTTCCCCTCTTCATCTCTTTTCACTCGGCATCCTTATCTTTCTGTTTCTTGCTGTCAGCCCTCCAACACACTCACACACACACACTCACACCCAACATATCGTCTATAATCATGTACACATTAAAGCAAATATTCCAGTGTCTTCTGCACCAATGCATACCCACATATGCTAGCATGCGTACGGTAGTGGACCATTTACTGAGGGTCACTAGGTTTATTGGTGGGAGGGACAAGAGGCTGGAGGGCGGCACTAAGGACATTAGATGTAGCAAAGTAAAAGCACCACAGTGTTTAAATGTCCCTTCAGTTTCTACTTTTAGTTTGATTTGGTCTCTTTATGAACAAACCATCACAAAATGACTGACTGTGCTGCTGTTACAGGATGTGCAACCACATTATATATATATATATATATAAATATATAAATCTCTTCATCTCTCTGGTTATGGTGAGTAATCAACTGCCAACGTATGGCATTCTATTTAAGACAATACACACACACACACACACACACACACACACACATAATGTGTTTGGGTGTGGATTGTAGTAACAAGTGCAGGGTATCCAGTCTGAGTCATACCTCCTGACATTCGGCACGTGCAAGTCAGCACGAACAGCCCAGCTGGGAAAGCCAGCCAAGCCCCTCCCTTACCACTCCTCACAAAGAGAAGGGAGGAGGGGTTTAGGGGGGAGGAGAGAAAAAAGACGCAAAGGTGGTGATGAGTGGGAGGCTGTTTTAAGCCTGGGTGGAGCCACTAAAAAATAACGACAAGGAAAGAGGAAGGGGGGGTGCTGTTTTTAGGAGGTGACTCTTTGTGCTTGCGGTTTGTGACATGAAAGGAAGGAGATGAATGTAATCAATACACAGAACATGTTTCAAACAAAGACAGCGGTTAACAGATGGATGGAAAATGACTTCACAGAGTTCACATTGTTCAAACAATGGTTCAGGGGACAGTCCGCAATTACCTAACAGAGTAATACACGTCAAGTCATAAAAAAGAGCTGACCAGACAAACCTGACAAACACAATCATTAACAGAACACTTTCAATGCTCAGACCACAGGAATTCTTCACAGTCTGAATAATTATGTGGTGAGTTTTTGGAAACACTATTTGGGGTTATATCGTACATGTTATTCAGAATTAAGAGGGAAAACAGAGAGAAAGCAAGTGAAACCTTTCACAGCCCTGCATGCGTGGCTGGTTGCCAGCCTTGTCTCTCTCAGGGCTTGGGCTAAGATTAGCTTCCCATATGTTCAAGTCAGGCGTAGCCGGGCTTAAAGGGCCAGCACTTGACTGTAGCAAAACAGCGTTGTCAGGAGTTTGAGTTGACTTTTAGAGTTGAAATGTATTTTTTATTTTTATATGAAAGGCAGATTCCTAGAGGAGGATCTAATGTGAGATGTTCCAATAATTTGTATACTCTTTGTATTTCTGAGGTACTGGTTGTTTATACTGTCTTACATTATAGATTGGACACATTATGTCCAATCCTCCACCTGTTTGTATTCATAAGCCTACAGCGAATTCATATGTTCACAAATCAATGTTTTCATGTGCGTTTTTTCAGTAGCGTGATGAAAACTCCGACAGTCGTGGCACTGCGTTGCATAAAACCTGGCAGCATCTAGCAGCAGTGGGATTCAGGACTGTATAAACTGTGGGCCCAGTGGGAGCAGCAGAGAAGCCACCAGAGAGGCAAGAGTTAAAGAGCTCCAGCAACAGCTGAGGGCTCCTCCCACTCTCTTTCCATTCATTTTTTATTAACTGCGGCACCAGGCGGCTGACAACCTCCCTCCGACATCAAACACAGATCCCACCAACAATGCCAACAATCCACCAACCACAACTCATCGTGCCATGCGCACTATTGATCCAGTGGCGACTAAGTGCAGTGACACTCCACTACGGTTCACTGGCATAGGACGAACTACATTAGGACAGACCGTGCAGAAATGACCTGCTAGTTGTCATTAATCCAAACTAAAGCATGACAGCACATCAGAGCTTACCAAGTCACTACACAGCGTATTACCGAGAGCATGCATTGTTAGTGACTACAGTAGATGCATTAAAAGGTCACTAGGAATGAATGTATGTATGTTGTTTTCTACTTCTTAGGATTACATTGATAAAAGTATTGTTTTACAACCTTAGACTGCTAACCACCTGCACTACATGTGATTCGCTGTTGACACAACAGCTGTTGAATGTCTGGTAGCAGCCAGCACCTCCTGGGTTTGCATGCGGTGGTGCAGTTAATTCATATAACTACTTAGTTAATAAGATGAAGGAACATTTTATAAAGTAACAGGAGGACACAGAACAGGATACAACAGGATTATTATTCATATATTACTTGTATTATGATGTGAGACTTGTGTCAGTCCCTTTACAGCTCTGTTAAAGATCATGAAACACCATTTATTATAATCCAGTACCCTTAAACTTGGGTTGATATATGAGAAGATCAAAAAGATAAATATGATTATTTATCCATTTATTTAGTAGTCGTGTGTCATGGCACATGGGTAACTGAGCTGCACGTCTTCACTGACTTCGTGGAAACAGCGCGGTAAATACACTGAAAGCAAACACTGAATGGAAGAGGTGATGTCAAACCCTCCACTTCCCGAGTCTGTACTATATACCAAACCACTTACTACACAAATACACACACACGTGTATGTGGTGCCGGCTAGCTGGTCACGTGACCAACCTTGAATGCCGGACTTGAGCTAAAATTAAAGCGTTGATGACATCAGACATTCAGTGTTGCCAGGGAAACTAGGTCAGTGTTAACCCTTTGTGAGCGAGGCTGGGGATTCCACGCAAGGCTAAACATGTGATTAACAAACGTTCCATCTGCCGTCACGCATTCAGTGGTTCAAGTGTTTTTGCTCTGCGTTTGACTCGTTCCCACCAGTGTGCTGTGTGAAGTTCATCTTGTGCAAAGAGGAAATCCTGTGTATGGGCGCGGAAAAAAAACACACGCACTCAATTGCAATTTGTCTGTCTGCCTTGTAACCTGTTGTGGTAACCTCTTAATTCAGTTTTGCTTCCAGCGAAGAAAACTGCCAGACAAAGACTGTGCTGTAAAACTGAAATAAATTATTCATAGTGCAGCAGAGTCACATTCAAACCATGTCTACACAACACTGTCACACAATGTTTTCCTGTTCTTGGAGTTGAAAGTACATATTAAAATGTCAAAAGTAGTACCCTCGACTTGCTGCGTGTAGACCATGCTTTGTGTAAGCAGGGAAATGTTCATGACATAAACAGTCCACCAAGGACGTACACAGCAACCAAGACCCTGTACAAACAGGAACTCAGGAAAGCCACAAAGGCAGTGAGCACAAACTTGTAAAACACACATAACTGGTCCTCTCACGAACAGACGGGTTAATGAATATCTCCCCGTGAGCCAGACAGACGTATAGCCTGTAGATAACATAAAGCATGTCAGTAGAACTGAGCTAACCCCATTCAACGCATTCGACTGTTAACCTACTTTTCATGTCCCTTTTACCTGCTGCTATACGTGTCCCTGAGTCTTATCTCGTCCCTTCCACGCGCCACGGTTTCTAACGCTGTAACGTTTAACCTGACTCGTGAAGATTCTTATAACGCAGACAAAGGTTTCTTATGGTGGAACCTCACTGCTCAAACTTCCTTTCCATGTAAACACACAAGCGTGCCCCGACTCGGCAAGCTCTATGAGAGCAGCTCCCAGCGGCCACAAGCCACAGGTTACTACGCCCGACAATCAAACACGTACGCATGCGTGACCCACTAACTTTTACTCTCTTTACCTCATTTGACTCCAGAACCTAGGAGAACGAAGGACAGCCCCCTGGCTCCTGAGCCAGCGTGCAGGGCGCCTCCTCCTCCTCCACCCTCCTACTCTCCCTGGTCTCTTGTATCTACACATGCCTGGCTCTGGCACCAATCAGCGGGTAGCGTGGGACGCTTTAAACTGAAGATGCCGCAACTTGATCACCGAGGCGCTCAGCTCACTTGGACATAAAGCCAAAAAAAGCTGATTAAATGCGGTCGAGCAACACGGATGGTACGACAGATACGTGGAGGTGCCTGTCGCACCTTCGCGGCACTTTTCTATCATAGGCTAATGGGCTAATTTAACAATCTTGTGTCCGCGCTCGGGAGAGGAGCAAATGGGCAAATGACATCCTGGCAACACAGTGGTAACAACAATAACAACCTTTTCCGGTGTCGATGGTTAAACCTATTGAAACAAATAGTATGCCTATAATTTATTTTAATTTATATTTGTCAAAATCCACATGAAAAAGTAGGAGGTCTGGTATTTGCCACCACACACATTTACAAGTCACTGGAGCCTCAGAGCAACATGGACAGAAATGCACTGATGACAGAGATGAGACACACACAGCAGCGCGGAAACACAAACCCAATACTTTCTTACCTCAGCTGCCACTTCAGTTTTTCCCAAACAGCCTCGACTGTTGTCTTCAAAATATTCCACCTTTACAGCCATCGAACAGAAGAGAGGTGGAGAGAGGGAGACAGAGAGAAATGGGAGGGGGAGAATAATAATCAATACAATAATGCGACAAGAGTCTGATTTGTCTTTAAGGATAGTGAGATAGCAGGTACAATGTGGTTGTTATTCTACATGCAGTCTTCTTATGATTCCTGTCCATCTCAGCAGCCAAAAAAAAACAGCTCTTTTCTTTGATTTGTGCTCAAACTGTGAGCCGGCAGTTCCCACTACTGCCGGGACACAAAATCACAGACAGCTAAAGCAAGGATTCATTTTCAATTATAGACTTATGTAATGTCTGTATCCCAACCTGGCACAGCCTTCTCAATATATGCATTAGGCAAGTCTGGATAACTCCGATTTCTAAAGGGTAAACGGACAAAACATACGCGAGTGTGAGAGGACAGGTCAGCTAGAAGTAAGATGGAATAAATGGAAATGGTTTAATAAAGCTTATGTGATTATTGTGAGACAATGGCATGTTCTTCTTCTCTGGCACAGCATGCCCCCCCCCCCCCTTGTCTACTTGGCCCCAGCTGTCTCAATTTTTAAATGATATGTTTTGTCTCTAAGCTGTTCCCTAGTCCCGCCAACCTCATCCCAGCCCCTGCTCCCCTTCCCACCCACCTATCAATCCCAAAATAGTCTGGAGTGATGAATATTTACCCTCCAAGCCTCTGAGCTGCCTTGGTTTGTACTCCTCCGTCTCTTGTCCAAATCCCCATCAGAAGACTCCGACACCCTCTCGTCTTCACCTCTTTCCCTCTATCCCTTTCTTCTCTCTCTCTCTGTCTCTCCACTCTTCTTTCTTGGTCTCTCGCTCTCTCTCGTCTGTGTTCCAGCAGCCCATTCAGGAAGCCATCTTGTGTTTTTAATCTGGTTTTACATGAGCTCTCGTACGCACGTTCTCTCTCTCTCTCTCTGCCGCTTACTCTGCTGCTCAACCCCCTCCCTCCCTCCCTCTCTCTCTCTCTCTCTCTCTCTCTCTCTCTCTACTATACCAATAGGTCTATCGCACACACGCTCATATACAAACACACACTGTGATCGCTATCACTCCTTCCTCCTACTCGTTCAGTTTTTTTTGTCTCCTTCTGCACACATGATGTGAATGCCCCTTCAACCACCCCCTCCCCCCTCTCTCCCTCTTCAAACATATACACTCGTGAACTAATGTACACACACACACACACATACACACGCACACAGCTTGCCGGAGAGACGTCACACTAGAGATAGCACACAAAGGCAGCCTGTCCACCAATCAGAGACCAGGCTGGGCTCTGCTGCTAGGGTGAAACTGAAGGAGAGCATATAAGGGTGGTGTGAGAGACAAGGAGAGAGGGAGAGAGAGAGAGACAGTAAAAATAGGAGGTTAAAGTAAAAAAAAAGGAAAGATGCGCGTGCATTTGTGAATGTGCAGCACAAAAAAAGAGCCTTGCATAAAGAGACTGAAGGTGGACAGAGGGTGTACATGTGTTGGGGGGGGGGGGGAGGGTACTCTCTATGCCTGTCAATTATCTTCTCGAACTCGCCTTCTCTAAACAATGCCTCTGGTATGTGGTATCACTGAGCACCATCTGTGTCACGGCTGCCTGCAATAACTGGACTGGACTGCACATCATCCACGCACACAACACACACACTCCTTCACGCACAGAACCCCTTGGTACAGCCGCACCCCACCCCCACCCCCCGACAAGTAAAATGCACAATTATACAGCAGAGCCCACATGCTGAGTCAAAGCAAATGGAGACACAAAAACGGGCACAGTAACACCGATGCACGTTAAAGCTGCGCCATAAGCGACGTCCTCATGTTGTGAACAACAACATGAGGACTATAATATAAACTGGAATTGTTGTCACATACACAAATCGGTAATCAGCAAAGCAAACACATGCAAGCACGACTCCAGCCTTTCGTTTAAAGAACAAAGCTGACAAGGCCTTAGGTTTCCCTTACACACAGTCTATGTGGGAGTTACATACAATCATACTTCTGAAGCCTGCATTCATAATGTTTGCTTTGTGTCAAAGATCATCTTAAGACAGTGCTGTTTTCAAATCAAGAATCAGCACACATACTTGCCAGAGTACTGAACATAACCACAAATGCCAAGAAAAAATGGTTTTTGTCCAAATCAGCAACCGGTTACCGCTGCCTGGATGCATTTCTCTTTTTTAACGAAGCCTCCATTGATCAGCTTTCGCTGAACAGGAAATTTAAGAAAAACAAAGTGTGCAGCAGAACAGTCTGTTACGATATGAGAAACAGCAAAGATGTGTGAGCGTGAAAAGGGCTGCTAAATTGGAAAACCCGAAAGACGAGACAAAGTCAGCGAAAGTTTAGGCAGTCTGGCGAAGACGCAGCCGTCGAGGCAAAACGGACAGACACCAAGAGGCAGACAAGAGGCGCAGAAACAGAGCAGGGAATCGAAAAGGGAAAGGCAGCTGAAGTGCGGCGTGCTGAGGCGATGCAGCCTCACAATGACACAGCATTACTTGAGTCTGTCTCACGCTCTCAGATGGCAAGGGAAATCCCCTCTGCTGACGTCAGATGAGCCACGTGTGTGTCTGAGCGTGTGTGAGTGCGTGTGTTTATGTGTGTGCAGGGGCGTGCTTGTGGTAAGCTGGACAGCAATTTCGCCTGTTTGGCTTTGGTGTGCTTCGTTACAGGTGTCAGACGTAGTTACAGTACTTGGTGCGGTAAGTGTAGTTGCAATGCGAGCGTTTCAGTAAAGTCATTAAGAGTTGTTATGATACCAAGGATGGTGTGAGACTAAAAATAATGGTTTCAGTGAAGGTACAGCAAGTAAAAACAAGAGCGACAGCGGAAGGAGAGGTTATTGTAGAGCTAGCAATAATAACAAATGCAGTAGAGACGATAATTCTACCTCTGTTAGATACATATCTGACTCTGGTATAAATGCCAAGCAAAATGTCTATAAGAGAGACAAACGCTGAATCAAAACCTATCATCCAGGATATCTCTCATTGTCCCAGATGTTCCCCGCCTTCGTCGGACACCTGGCAATCACTGACAAACACACCATGCATCTTCATAATCTTGAAGCACATACGCCTTCCTTTCATTCAAACCTTTCCCTGTCTGCTGCTGTTATCTACTCACATTTAATAGAAGGGAAGGCTATGGCTAGATCTGTAATAAACGCTTCCTCCTGCTCACATTCAAACTTAAAACCGCGATGGTGCTGGGGTAGTTTGCCTGCCATTAAACTAATGGCTGTAATTAATGGTAGTAATTAAACTGGTCTGTCAGAAGCACTCCACAGGCCTACTCCATATTCCACACATAAGAACAGGTATGGTCAGCTGTCTCGAGGGCAGACTCAACCATTACTGACAGTGCAGAACCTCAGCATGCTACAAAGTTAGAAAAGGTAAAGTGGATGGAAAAGACATGAAACAAGACAGCCAGAGGTTAAGAGTTGCTGTTGCGGAGCTGTTGTCACAGGAAAAGATGAGGGTTGTCAGCCGGCATCCATACAGAGGTCAGAGGGCATGGGTGCAGGGACTGAGGGAGGGGGATTTAACTGGATAGACGAACACTTGGTTAAGAGTTACTCAAGGAGAAATCTTTACCTCACTTTACTGTCGGTGGAGACGGTGGACCAAGAGAAATTTCAGAGGGCTAATAGTAGTAGTTTGGAAATAATCATTATTTAGTAAAACACCTTGCAATATATGTATTTTGGGAGTTATGTTGTCAGTAGTTTATGGAATAAAACTAAAATGGTCATTTTACTTAAAATAGCTAAATGAAAGAAACTAATCATAGTCATCGTTTAACTCTCCAGTTTAAAAATGGCTCCAAAAACTCTCTCTAAAGAAAGTTTGAACATTCTGCAAATTGAAAGCAATTGATTTGTCATTACTTCTCTGTTAGCAATCATGGTAGACTGTTGAGATCAGTAGATGCTGGATTAAGAGGGAAATAGTTTGGCTGACTTGGAGAAGAGCTCCTCCAGATGTCAGGGGTTTTGAAAAACTGAGCCGTAAACATCTATTGCCCCTAAAACAAGAAAGCCTCTGAAGAAAGGCAATGGTTACAATTAGTTACAATAACAATTAGAAAACATGTTTGAACAAGCGCGTTTCCCTCTCAGCGGCTGCACTCACGTGACAAAGACGTTTAACTGTGCTGCAGTGAATATGCTTAATAATTCTTTACATTATCATTCAGACTTTAAGAGAAGAAGAAGAATTGAGAAGCCATCAATAACAACAACAACAATGTTCATGTCTCTTATTTTATGACTGAGAAGCCAACATGTTTGCCCTCTAAACTAAGACAAGTAGTGAACTGAAATGCTGTAAAATCAGCTTATTTTGCAGGAGACTGTGTGTGTTTATTCTAAAACACTAGAAACATCTTACTAGACAGGACAGGACAGGACAGGACAGGCCTGAGGAGTGCTGAGGGAAACCCTGACTTCCTGTTTGGTTGGTAAACAGCATTGTTCATGTTCTGTACCTCTGAGCTAGACATACTGGATGCTGACGAGGTGTTGAGTATATATTTCAATAATAGTACGAGTAGAAACTTCACAGTAGGCACAGTACCTGTCAACACTACGATAAAACGTCTCACAGCATATTACTACGCACAGTGGTAAGACGGGCAGATACTGGCCTTTAGTTAGGACGTTTACATTAGCAGATAACTATAAAACATACGTTTTATTTCCTCTTCTCTTCCTAAATCTTATGTCTATGTGATTAGTGTGAATCGTTAGTAGAAACAGTGGCGATTAGCCCCTATTAGCCCTCAGAGAAACAGTTAAGCCTCCATTCTTTGCTTGTGCTTTATTAGCCTTTTCTGTTTTTGTCTTGCCTCTCCTCCTCTAATACTGCTGACCAGTCACTGCATTTTCCCGTCCTCCTTCTTGACTCTACAGCCCATCCCCCGTGTTTAAGACACTGGTGTACACACAAACACACAGAGTCACACACAATGGCACCGCACTTCCATTAACACAAGTGCACACTTTAAAAACCTGCACTCTTTCTCTTTCTTCACACACCCGCACTCACACAAATACCGAATGCCCTAAGGTTAACCCCCACTCTCATTGGCAGCATCAGAGGTCAAAGGACAAAGCTCAGGCAACGGCAGGAATTCTCCCCTGTTTGGTAGCCCTCACAGTCTCTCACCCATGGAAACACACACACACCACACACAAAATGACTTCAACTTTTCATTGGTTTGTCTTAAGGAGAATATCAAGTAAAACTGAAGTTGCACATCTATTGATTTATTGCACTGATTTTACTGAAGGTGGGAAGAGTCCACTGTTATTCTAACAGTCAAACACCAAGCACAGAGCTCTACTCTACATATATCAGTGTGGGTGGACACACTAGCTGCTTTATGACACAGCAGCACTTCTGCTTGAGACAACTTCACAAGCTGCAGCATGTAGAAACCTTACTGTACATATTCATTACCAGTCAAACGTTCAGAGACATGTAGGATGGACCATGTTTTTCATGTCTGTAGCTGTGTTACCATGACCGCACAACATTTTCTAATGATATGCAAACATGTTTTACATTGCTGATATTAGGTCTCTGTGCATTTGTAAAAATATTCATTTAAAAAACAGCTCTTTCCTTTCTGTTCTTTTTCTACTGCATTTCTTTTTATGATTTCTATGCGTGTCCAAACTTTGGGCTGCTAGTGTAGATCAGAAAGCACTCGAAGAAGACCAAAGTAATACTAAACTACAGTGTGTTGCCCAGAAATTAGGGCTTTAGCTAGCTACTCCACTTCAGCTGAGACAGAAGTGGAGTTGACATGTGGAGAAAGGTCAACCTGTGGGTACACATTTAAACATTTGAATGGTAGAATTCCATTTCTAATACACTTCCACATCTACTCGCATTACAGTTTGTCATTTGCTCACATAAGGGAGGCAGGTCCACTCTGCACAGATAAAGAAGGCTAATAGTAGCACCAGCAGCATTAATAGACTGTAGCAGCAACAAGTGGATGGATGGATACACTCCCTACTCTATTCTAGTCTTCTACTCAAGTATCTTGAGCGTGGCATGAGAATCAGCTAAAAGTAGAACATGTTTCTATGGTGAAAGCCTTGGTGGGGTTGTTTCAGATAAAAAAGAAAAGGCACTTTCTACACAAATCATTCTTAATGCGTTTGATATATTTTGTGTCAAATATATCATATTTTCACCTTTAAGCTAATAAGCAAAAGCCTAAGACGGTAGGTATTTTGCAAAAAATGAATTTTATAAGAAACTCACTAACCTCCCACTCGTTCTGTCGTTTCTTCAGCTGCTCACATTTGCGGAGCTTGCAGATCTGCTTGCCTGTTTTGCGGTTTAGACAGTTTGCACAGGAACCGCAGTTTTCTTTGAGTAGACATGGCACACAGGCACCACATTTCTTCCTCCTTTTCTTCTGAGGGTCAGCGGTGGCATCCAGGGAGGCATCGAAGAGAGACAGGGAGAAGAGCCCACCTTGCTGGTGTTCAGTCTCGATATATTTGCTCAGAGGTGACGTCTTCTCTAAGGATTTCTTATGCATGTAGAGCGACTGAGCCTCTTCTCTGTCCATGCAGAATTCATAAATGTCATTAGGTGGCGGACCAGGTCTTGCCTTTGGCTTCAGCATTGTAACTCTCTCGCCTTATATCTAGTTTGTCTCGTAGTTAAGGAGACTTAAAAGCAACGATATATACGACTATGTTTAAAATGTAGCATATAAAATCAACACTATGAATATGTGGAGCACTTGCCATAAGTTTGCCTGCTTATTAACAATTCAAAAGAGCTTTAAACGCCTTCACTGAGTGGTCTGCCGTCAAAGAAGTTAAGTTAACGTTCATCTTCTCTACCAGGCTGAGAGAACAACTTGATTATTACATTGTACTCTTTGGTCAACCAGGTGGCCCAGGGGAATCAGGGAGGTAACTTCAAGCGTGGACCCCATCTTTTCCAACTAGCCTGAGGGATGGATGGTAATGCACCACGATACAGGCAGCACAGCTGGAACCTGGACAGTCATGGCATGTTCTGGGAACTACCTGGAAATATGCAAGAAAAAGGGGGATATGAAAAAAAATGGAATTATAAATAGTATGCCAAAAGAAAAGTATATCTACCCTTTTATTTTCTACAATTGGAATAGGCAAGCTGGATGTTATTATAATGTTTTATAAAGTTATTACCTTTTACCATAAAATGTGAAGTGATGCTTACAGAAATACTAGGAGTTCATCATTTATCAGATTTAACCAAACTTTGTCAGTCATGAGTTCTAAATCCCTGGAAATATGGTTATAGCCTATACGTGACTGTGTGAAATATAAGATGCCTTGGCCTACATTTGAGTTGAGTCTGGCACCCCTGATTACTGTCTGGATACTGTCTGGTTTGCAAACACAGCTGTCAGTGCCGTGCATCTCGTTGGCTCATAGCCATACAGGCCTACGTGAACAGTTTAGGAAGATAGCGTTTAAATGGCAGACCCCACATAGACTGGGGGCTTTCACTCCCCGAATGAAAGACGGGGGTTCTGAGTTCATGCCAGGGACGGTCCTCTTTGTCTTGTGGTTGCACGCTCCAGTAAACCACCAATAAAGTGAATTGTGCTAAGGAAACCCAGTGTTTCTCTGCTACTGTGTGGCTTTGCAGTCTGCACTGAACTTATGTTTACGTGTTAACAACAATGCAAACGAGGTTTCAAGTCACTTAGATTTACCACAAAATATGTAGGGTGCTTTCTTTAAAATTTCAAAATCACGTAGGCATTGCAATAGATTTACTTTGGATTCATAAAAATTAAGTTTTATATCTATGGGAGGGCCTTTCATGGCGGGAAAAGGGCTTCTTTGTGACAGAATTAATCTTGCTAATGTTTGTGGTTATTGCACTACGTTTCATTTAGTTTAATGTCAACTACAACCTTGTAATAACGCTACAAGGTAATAATATGTTGATATTTTAGCTTGCCTGCTTTGCTAGCTAGGGTACCGCTTGCATTTGACCATTTTGCTCAAACATGCTTTGGGTAAGTTTAGGTTTAAAACCTTACCAAACAGGCTTCCATGGTGTAACTCATGTAGTTTGTAGTATTTAGTGCAAAGATGGAACTGGACTTTCCAACCTGTTACCGCCAAATTACGGTGTAACTATAAGAGTATAACTGCTGAGCGCCATTAAAAGCACTCCCTCCACCACACAGCACTCCATTGCTACCTCCATTAGACGGTGCGTGTCCAGTGAAAGTGCAGCAGTGGGAAAGCCTCTCCACAGCCCAGGTGTTTCTGGGCTGCGCTCGCACGCGCTCGGACCACTCAACACCACACGCGCGAATTAAACACGTGCTATAATCAGCACTTTTGCCGCGCGCCTCGCAGCTGGCTGCTGTTGTCAGAGGTGCACGCGCTGGTGTGCTACTGTTGTTACTGTAGGTCCACGTGGTTCCCCACGGGGAACTGCTAAATGACCTAACATCACTGTGGGGGTTCGGCCAGCCCAGGGCCATCAGATAAAACTAACAGGCATCCTTAGATTTATATTAAGATAACACAATCTACAGCGGAATACACAACACGCGTCAGAGCTGTGAATCAGGACACTTGGCTAATTGCTCTAGGTGACAAAAACAGCACTTTTACTTTGTGGGAATACACATTTTGATTTACATCCACAAGTCACAACAAGTCAAAGCCTGTTGCTCAGCGTATCTGCCATCGCTGATTATCCGATTGTCAGTAGTGTAAATAAAACAGTTTCAGTCAAAGCATTGATATCATCCTTAAATACATACCTTCACGCTACTTTCTGACCTGTTCGTTTAGACATTTAGCTAAATTACGCGACGAATAAACACATCTGCAGCGGGGAAACCACTGACACGATATTCACAATGAAAGGAACAACCTGCAGAAGCGATGAATGGGTCTTTAAATGCCTCGATGGTCCTTTTCACGCCAGGCTCTTAAATCGCAAAACGAGGGAGAAAATGGTGAGATCTATCAAACAGCACTTGGACAGCATAAGAAAAAGTTTTTACTAGAGAGTTGTAAAAGTTTTCCACTCGTGCACAGACGGAGAGAGAGGAAACAACTAATGGCCTAATGACATAACTTGGACTTAAAGCTATGCCTGGTTGATGGTGCGAGTGTGTGCGTGAGAGAGAGAGAGAGAGAGAGAGAGAGAGAGAGAGAGAGGGCGAGATTCTTTAGAAAGGGTTCAAGTCATCAGTAAATTATGGAGTGGAGTCCTGCCAGCTGGAGCTGAGGGGGCAGGGGGTGGCTGACGTCACAAGACGTACGTTTAAAATTTGCCCCCGTGATACTTTGTTCATAAATCACCATCAGATGACCTAAACCACCCCATGTGCCTCCTTAAAGACATTATGAATCATAGCTGTGATGTACTGAAGCGGGCTGCAGACAGGGTCCTGTGATGTCATGTGCAGGCTTTAAACCAGATGTTGTGATGTCATCACTGGAATGGGCTCCAGGGCCTTTTAGATGTGAAATCACCCTCCTGGACGTGGATATCCTAGACCTGGATACGTGACTCACTGTTCAGACAACGAAGAGCAGCGACATCTGCTGGAAGAGTGTAGTGATGGCGACAAAAGCCGTTTTGGTAGTATTGATGGAGAACACGCAAGGAGCATGATGCTGTATTTTATGCTGGCTCAGCTGAGAGCGACACCTATTGTAACTGTATAGATTATAAGAGTTCATATAAAACAGAAACAACTTGTGGTTTCATTCTTCTTACAACTATCTATGTGGTTCTATGGAGCATTGCACCTGCGATAAAACATCCAAACGTGACTTGTCTTACACTCATACTACTCCTTAGTTACAACTGGATGGCAAATTTAGAACGCTGCAGTCCACAGCTACTGTTCACCACAATAAAAGTAAAACACTAAATAATCCGTCACACTCTTGCTTGAATTAAGACTAAATACTGAGATATAAAATTACCAGAATGATTATTACGAGGCCTGTTAACATAATATTTACCTTCACAGGATAACATTCATTCTTAATTAGTGTTAGCACTCGGCTCACATCAAATCTTTATTTTTAGACTGTTAAAATAGTCCATTGGAGGCTGTTCGACACAAACAGAACAATGTAAACACAAAAATGAAAACTTTCATATTGATTGTGAGGTACTTGGCCATCATACCATGAAACATCATATATGGTGGGTTGATTTCAGCAGAGGCTTTTACGCTTTTTCCTCTCATGTATCCAGATCAGTCCAGTTCCAATGGAGACATTCGTAATGCTTACATGAAGTATGCAAACAGACATTAAGATGCACCTAATACAGTTTCTCTCACTGTATCGGTTTCATAAATAATCATTAAAGATGAAGAATACAGGAAACCTTTACGGTAATAAACAGCTCAAGAGCTTCAGAAATGTTAGATTTAAAAAGTGCAAAACTGAGGAGGGCTCCAGTGTCACGTTCTCATAGGTCAGTGAACTGACTCCAGTGCAACAGACAAAATCACCAGTGTGAAAACAAGCAGATGCTGGAAAAGGAATCAGAGAATATGGGCAGGAGGAGATCACACACACACACACACACACAGAGTACCTAGCAGTTCATCACAGGTGACTGCAGGACCCATGGCAGCGCCACATAATCAGCTGTCACTAGTTTCTTGAGCTTGATGAAGAGTTCTTCACAGGTACCTCAGGGTACTACTGCGCTGTGAGAAAAGCCTCTTGTTTGGAGTGTAAATAGCAGTCACATTTAAATATTGTGCGGAGCAGATCACTGTGGCCCATTCTCATGTAAACTAGGTCTGATTTGAAAGGATAAGTGAAGATGGTTTATGAATGTATATACAGCATGAGGACAGATATAATGGGATTAATTAGGCTTGGCCTGGGAAAAAGATGGAAATTCTGTAGACAGTTTAGTGGACATTTGAGCTTCTACATCAGCCATTTCTGTGGGAAATGGTCCATTCCTAACTGCTACAAGCAGCCTCCAATTAGAGTAGAAATGCATATACACAGGGAATGTACGGACTCCCCTTCCCCCAGCACAGCCGTCAGTCTTGTGATGGTTTGGTCCGGTAGTCACAGAGAAACAGTCTTTATGTCCGGACCTGGAACTTTCCAGCCTTCGTCATGTACTTGATGCCTTTGAAAGGTTTATACTTCTCACCGTACATGTCCAGTCGATTCACCTTCAGCCCTGTTAAACGCCACAATTAACAGTCACTCATCAATACAGCAAGAAAATACCATCAGAGATGCCAACATCACATCTCAGCCACAATTTGTGTCACTCGTGTACGACCGTTACATTCGCGTTTCAGGGCAAGACATGTGGTAAACGATTGGAACTTCAGATGGTCATTTGATACTGAAGGTATTTCCAAACACCGTAAACTCACTAATAACTCCCTAGTTTACAATTGGACTTTTGCTTTAACAGCTTATGAAGTAAATCAGCAGATGAAAACACTAAATTGATACATTAACTATCGTCTTGTCCAGTAATGTTACAATGAAACAATGATAGCAGACAGCAATATGTTAATATCTGCTCTCGGGTGTCATGTGATGCGGTGCATTCCCTGTGGTTAGCACCATCTAGTGGACACTGTGCTAACACAAATAGAGAACATGGGCTAGTGTTCACCAGATGATCACTACTGCTACAGGATGAGACACAGAGACGCACTATATCTCAGCACAATGCAATGAATCCCTACACAGACACAGTTATGACTGTGTGCTGATGAGCAGATTGGGGGGGGGGGTGTACCTGAGATGGCCATCTGCTGGATCTTGAACTGGATGTTGATGGTGGGGTTCTCGTCAGGTTTGGAAGCCCCCGCCTGCAGGCTCATGGTGCCTTTGAGACTGGGAAGCTTCTGTGGATTGATCTTGCCAACATCCCATGTCAACAACTGACCAAAACAGAAAACATCAAGACGGCAAGGTGAGAAACCCTACATGAGATTACGACACCCACGCGGTGACAACACCAAATGAAAGCAGCAGGCGGCTTTATGTTTTTCATAAGACTGAGATGATGTGCATTTACCAAAGAGACTTCTAGCCATAATTTTTACTTCCCATGGTCATGTACACATCCTGCCTTCGTATAATTGCAGCAATACACTGGTCAAGTACCTTTGTGACTGGGTCAAAGGTGTATGTTCCCTGGGAGGGGTTGAGGTTGGCATTGAGGACACCCCGGGGCAGCTGGCTGCTGACGAGCACCGATTCCACAGCCTTGCCCATGGTCTGTTTGGGTCCCAGGGTCAAATCAAAACGTCCCTGGGAGCTTCCCTCCCGAAAGGTGATATTATGCTTGACATAGACCGGAATCGCCACCAGACTAAAGAAGCAGCAGCAAAACACGGGACGAGGAGACAGAGTCACACACACATCAGTGCAATGATGGGTGTTTTAATGATGGTTTGTGTCACCTAGTAACAAGAACGAACAGGGTAATACGACTTTGCTCTAATGTAACTTGAAGGACAAACACTGACTTCTGAGAGCTGACGTGGTAGGAGAGTAACCGGAAATTTCCATCGGGGGGGATGAAGGAGAGGATCCGCTCTGCCTCCCAACGCTTGAACCGAACACACGGGTGAAAGCTGACATCATCCAGCAGCCGAGGATTCTGGCAAAGGAAAGAAAACGGTCAGGATAGTTTGTGGAGGAGTAAAATATAAGTTAAAGCAAAAAACGCTTCTAATAACTTCAAGCATTTTAGCCTTCATTAGATTAGCCTGATAGTAGAGATGGATACAGGAAACATGTGTCCGTATGAATCACAGTGCTCAGCATAAAGGAGTACAGCTCAAAGATTACAAAAACAATACACCCCAAAAACAGGCTTAGGAGCCAAGCTACATTTTAGATCATCAAATCTGAATTAACAAGAAAAAGACCACAAATGAGTCTAACTGTTTATTTAACAGGCATTGTGACTATGAAAAGGCATTACATAACAAACAAAAAAGAGTCTGTGCACAGAAAAGAGGAAACCCACCATAAATGATAAGGTGAGGTCAGGCATGCCCGTCAGTTTCACACAGGCATCAATTACTCCCTGAATTTCGGCCGTAATAGTCGAGCCTGAAGACAAAAAAGAAAAAAACAAATAAATAAGCCATAACACTTTTGATGATAACGACGAAAGTAGATCATTTTACCTGTGGAGTAAACCCACACAAAAGTTCTACCAATAATGCTAATTTAGTCCTGCTTGTAAATGCATTTTTTGCATATATATATAATCTGCGAAACGTTATCAGAAATGCAGTGATAACAGTAGGTAAATAAAAACATCTATTGTACAGAAGTATTTGACCAAAGGGTTGTTCAGAGCAGCACCTGATTTATCAATGATGGCATCGATCTCCTCCACCACGTCAAAATAGGCTTCATTGTTGGTGTATTTGACACCGGTACGTCTCCATGGCACCACTGACAGCTGGCCCGTGGGGAGTTGTTCACCCACATTGGTGCTGCCTGAAATACAAACATTTCCCACTGTAAAAGAATTCTACATTTACACATAAGCCAGTCCCCAGAAATCAGTTGCTGTGACCCCGTGTGTCAGTACTTACAATGTCTGTTGACACTGATTCTGTACAGTCAGTGACTGTCTATGCTGTACATAACACATCACATTACCAGCAGTGTCACCATATAAATAAATCAATTAGAGCTCAGCATCGATTATCATCATCACAATAACCAAACTCAGTCATTTAGAAGTAATAACATAGTAATCTACACATTTAACCGCTCACTAAAAATAAGAACAATTCCAGTGGTGGGATTATTGAACTTTTAGCAGAACCACTGACCCCGGGGTTCGTAGACGACTGCTCTACCAACAGTAAGAATATCTGATTCATGTGTGTGTTGTACCTGTGATAGTGTTGACCATTGTGCGGAGGATGGTGGGGGGCTTAATGAGTTCTTTGAGGATGTTGGACTCTGTGGCTAGTGGAAAGCCGTTGTCCAGCATCTCCTCCAGTAGTTCATAGACCACTACCACATTGTCCTTGATGGCAGCTTCTGTACACACTCCAAAATAGTCCTGAGAACATAAATAACAGTAACAACAAATATGAGTCATAATAGTGAGTCCTGCATCAACTAACTTAAAACTGGACTCAAGAGAGACAGAAAAATCCTGAACCTGGAACGTGTCGACAACTCTGTGCAGAAACTCGATGACGAAGAGCGGTGGCACCTCACTCTGGATGACAGCCACAAAGTAGATGCGATGCCGGAGCACGCTAATAAGATAGTGGTGCGGCGTCGGGATCACAGGCGGGACATTCTCCGGTTCGGTGGCACGCTCCTGCGCCTCAAAGAAGTAGTCACACACTGAGCGGCTGACCACGCTTTTCCAGTGCTTCTCCAGGAAAATGTCCCCCGAGGCGTTAATAAGGAACAGGCTGTGGATCATTTTGGCTGCAGGACGGATGAAAAACAGAAAATCAAAACATTTTAAATGACAGATTTAACTTACAAACATACATAGCATTATAAAGATCGGTGTGTTGCAAATATGAATGTTTGAAATGTTCTACAATGTCCAAATGTAGTGTGACACAGCGTTTGAACACCCCCCTGATTCTCACATGACACATTTCATGGTGGATAACAGCAAGTTTTTTTATGGTCTGGACAACATACAAAGTGCTTACTTAAGTAATGAATGAGTCTGTCTTTAGGAAGTTCCTCCTGCTTAAAATGTGCTCAAGTCAAGTAAAGAGAAACGTGTGTCCAGTTTTTATATACATAAGCAAACTCTGACACTGTCTGATAAACTCATAGCTATTAGAAAAAGAAATGTAATTAATTAACAAAGCTCCACCTTATTAGAACAAAACATAAACGATGTGATAATGTCAGGTGACGTATGGTTTACTAAGTCTTGTTTAGTTATGGAGGCTGGGAAATACGAGACCGGAGTGTTCATGAATTATGCGCCAACAGTCTCCTCGGTTTGGAGTTAAAACCAGAAATGATTCTGTTAAAAACAACACGAGAAAACCGCAGTTACGCATAATTATCCATTACGACGGATTAAACATGTGTTGTAGTAACTAGCTGTCTCTGGCGCAAAGCAGTTGAAGGCCTCCATCTCCACAGAAGATGCTACATCCGTCCCTCCTGCTGCCCCACAGTCTTATGACAGAGGAGAAGCTTGTCACCTGCTACACAGGGTGAAAATACATCAAAATAATCACGCGGTTCTGACTGAACTTTCACCATTTAACACTGGAGCGATTAATGAATTGCAACCGACTTACCGAAGACAGTTTTTACGTTTTCGTCTCGCCTTTCACCTCCTTTTTTTCCCAATGAAAGATTAAGCAGCCGTCGTTGCTTCCCGTTAGGTGGAGCGGATCCTGAAACGAGAAACCTACAGCATCACAGCGAACCAATGAAAAACCGAGGACACCATTAAATCCCGCCCACTTAGCGGTGTCACAGGTCAACAATACGGAAGCTGATAACTCGTGACTAGAGTGTGATTGGACCGCGGGGAGAAAGGTAGAACAAACACCAGTAAGCCTGCCCGCTGATTGGCTCCGACATGTAGCCGGTCTGACATTTTGTTTCCATTATCAGATTTCATCTTGTGGACTCACCATTCATTTACACGTAACAGCTTGTGCATCAGGAGGTGGGCAGAGTTTACAGACTAAACGGCTTATCCAAAAAGCATACAATTATTTATGTACAAATGACTATTGCACAGTAGGTTATATAGGAACACAATGCAAATAACTAACACTAATATCCTCTTTACATCAGCCTGTATTGTGTGTAATAAAAAAATCAATAAAACCTGGAAATTATATTACATAATGTGATACTGTTCAAACACAAATGAATGTGTTCTGCCTACGCATTAATACATTACCAGATTGCATTAGATTATACAGGTGTACCCTATGAGTGTTTATGAAGATCAAATCCAGCGATGCATAGCATTTATCTGAATGTGTGGACTCCACCTGGTGTGATGACGATGCTAAAGCAAAGACTCTGAGGTTCTGCAGTGTTTTTGCAACAAACTAATTAATTCCATCATGCAGAAGTAACAGTATTATGGCTATAATGATTGAAGTGGTAGTACGTGTTTAATATAGCATATTGTCAGTCAATACTTGTAATGTAATATGGGTTTAAGATGACAAACTCTCCTCTAGCCCAGTAAAATAAACCTACATTTTCAAAAATTAGTCTGATTCAATGAACTACAACAACAAATGCAGACTCAACTCACCTTCTAAAGGCAGCCGGGGAACTCAAACTAGTCAGACATCAGAGCTTCAATAAAGTAAAGTCTGTCAATTTGGATTTTCATGAAGAGAGAAGTGGACCACAAAAGTACTTAAGTTCACATCAAGGCTTTTCTGACATGGCACACTCCTGTTTCAGGGACATCTAGTGGTTTGAAATGGTCACAACAGTCCCATTAGTGACCGATTTAATGTCTCCAAGTCCATTATCTGTTAATTAAAATGGTGTGACGCTTTGAGAAACAGAATTATTCATAATAATAATGAAATCTTTTCTGATCCATCAGCTACTTAGCAGAATAAATGATTATGACAGGCTGAGCATGTCAACACTTAGGTACAAGACGTCAACAGCAGCGGGGAAGTCCTGCATATTTGGATAACTCGTCAATATAGCACTTCTCATACACATTTTAAGTGCAAATGTGAATCTAATTGGAATTAAACATTAAAAACCTCAAGGTAAACATAAATGGCTCAACATAATTTATTTTCATTTTATGTTAAAATGTACAGAGTTCTTTGAAAGTACTTGCTAAGAAAGAAAAAAAACAAATAAATGGAAATACATACAGGAGCAGAGCAGAGTTGAGGCCGCTGAGCGCAAATCAACCTTCACTGTGTGCCCAGCTGTCACTCCTCTCTTTATTTTGAGCTCTCTCTTAGCATACAACGCAACATGTACAATTACAAAGGATACAAAAAGGGAAGCGATATAAACAGACAAGAAATATACTGAGCTCATTTTTACATGCCTCTTAAATGTAAGGAATTCATCCTATACACACGAGTAAAAAACAGAAACAAAACAAAAGAATGAAAAGTGACCGTCAGATATTTGTAGTCCCTTTGTTTAAAATAGCATTAATATACTACACAAAGATAGAAAAACTCTAGAGATGAGATGGAATGGAGAGGTTAAAGGCATCTTAAAGTCACTAAAAGTGAGTAATTTTTTTAAATTTTGAATTTCTTAGTAATTATTACCCAAGAGGCGAGCTAAAAAATATGTATTGTTTTTTTCCTGAAACAGAAGTGAAAAAAAATGACAGTACCAATATCAATGTCAGAATTTCCTTTTTATATTATAGAAAAAACATTTTCTCTACAATAAGTTTTCTAAAGTCAAAAAGAGTCAGCTTGTGTCATAAAAGAAAGCTGCCCAGTCTGATAAAATTCAGAAAGAAACTAAATGAAAAAATACGTACAGAACAGAACAATACACACAAATAAAGTATGCAATGTCAGGTCTGTAAGAAAATGAAAACTCCTCTTTTGACTTTGAATACTGGTACATGGAACAACAAGGTCAACTGTTTCGCCCCTGCCCGTTGAACACCATAACCAGCAGGACCTGGAACACTTTGCTCGCCTCCGACCCTGCTTTTGTACGAGTGTGCCGCTGTGTGAGGGCCAAACCGTGCACTAGATCAGGCATATCGGTACACCACCTTTTACAAAGGCTGTTTGCTGCCATATTTCTAGCCAATGCAAGTGCAGAATTTTGCAGAAAAGAAATCAAAAAGAAAACTTTTAACATAATACATCATTTAAAAGCAGACTCTGGACCTCTTTGGGTCACTAACACTTGAGGGGAGATCGACTATAGTTAACTGACTTTCCCTAAAGCAGTTAAACAGAGATTCCTCCATTTGTTCTGCACTTCTTAAATGGCTAAAAAAAAGCTGACATTTAAACCGTCTGTCAGAGGAGTGTGAAAAAGAACAAGTGGAAGTTGGATTTCCTGAGCTAGCCACCTATTGGCAATAGCTAGCCAGTGTGTGTTTGTGTCTGTGTGTGTGTGTGTGTGTGTGCGCTGGATATTGGGAAGTACCTGAATATTTACATCTAAACGTTTCAGAGTGGTGGCAAACTGGAAAATAATGCTACTCGTTTCATTTCTGGACATACAGTAGACAGTAACGCACTCTTCTCTTCTGTGTCTTTGCTGTGTTTTTGGTACAACATCGTCAACCCGGGAAGACGGAGACTGCTCAACACCTCAGACACCGGAAGCCCGCTCCTATGCTTTTCTGGAACTGGGTGAACAGCCATCTGACCAACTGGCCAAAGAGATGTATTTCTGAGAGAGCAAGAGGGTCAGTCACCATTTCAGAATGTCATACATATAAAGACCAAAGCATATAAGAGGTCGGACAGCACACAAGTATTTCAAAAAACAAAAACAACAACAAAAATAAGATTCAACATTATGTTTATAACAAAACAAGAGTTCGCCTACAATGTCTCATTGTCTCTTTTTTCAAGGTAAGGCTTCCTATATCAATTAAAAGATTGTGTGCATGTTTGAATATATTCAGTTAACCATTGTTCTTTTCCATTTGCAGTCTGACAAAGGAAGGTAATCCTGTATTGTCTTTCTGTGTATCTTCCTCATCATTCCTGTCCTCCCCAACTCTCCTCCTGCACAGCGTGAGGAGGAGGGGACCCCTGGACCTGTGTGAACCCACAACACAGAGGCAGACCTGGTCTGGCCGAGGTCCATGTCCGCACACCTACCCCGAATCCTACTGACTTGCTCCCGTACACAGCCAGCTGGGAGGGGGAACGAGCCGAAAGAAAAAGGGAGAAATGACAACATAGAAAACAGGAAACCCAAAGACCCTCTCTGTCTCCATCACCCACACTTCCTGGTGCCTGCAGAGGCACTGAAGAGGGTGAACAGGAGTAATGGACATTTAGAGTACAGCGAGTATCAGCTCTGGCCCCGTGGTTTCTTTTTTAGTTTATGGCTGCTCATCTACTCATGTAAGGTGACTGTTTTGGGACACCAGCATAGCTGTGATGGGAAGGGCCAGTGTACATCATGTTGCCATGGTGATTGGGCTGCATAGGCTGCTGTGGGTAACCCTGCCCACCCATCATGCCCATCTGCATCTGCATGGGGTACTGAGCTGGCTGATTCATGTAAGACGGGTTGCCGTGATAACCACTGTTCATCATGGGTTGGGGCATTCGGTAGCCGGCTGACATGGCATTGAGGGACGTCATGTTCATGGAACTGTATGGTGCCGGTGTAGGCATGATGTTTGACATCATACCACGCTGGACGGCCAAGGTGCGCGGTGTGCCCTGCATGGCCACGGCCCCTGAGCTGCGTCCATAGAGCTGCTGCTGGTGTGGGGCGGGGGCCAGCTGTTGAGGGGCTTTGGACCGGATGGGGAGGTGTCCTTTAACAGTTGCCATCTGGCCCTGCAGCCTCTGTGTGTGTGGTGGGGGTCCCAAACCAATGTTGGTTGTGGGCATGTTGCACTGCAGCGGCAGGGAGCCCAGGTTCATGGAGCCGGAGCTAAGGTTAGGAGGCGGGGTCATTGTGGGCTGGCCCTGAGGCAGGGGAGTGTGGGGTGAGGGGGCCAGCCCAGGATTTGAGAGAGAGACACCAGGCGCATAGGAGGTGACGGGGGCTGAGTGAGAGTAGGGCATGGCATGAGGGTCCATGATGGTGTTGGTGAGCTGCTGAAGCTTGGCCAGACTGAACGTCGCTGAGGGCTGGGGGTAGCCCCCTGAGCCAAAGTCCTGACCCATGCGCTCATAGAGGGTGCGTCCACCTCCTCCCCCACCACTCTCTGGGATCTCCATGATCATGGGTGTGGAGGCGAAGCCGTTTCCCATGCTACACTGGGACAGGGCTTGCTGTTGTTGCTGTGGTGGTGGGGGCGGTGCTGTAGCTGGCTGGGGGTTTGGGGCTTGATGCTGAGGAGGCTGCTGAGGAACCTTCTTTTGTGACTGCTGCTGCTGCTGGTTGGTGCTAGGAGGCCTTTCAATCACACCACAGCTCTGAGGAGACTTAATGCCACAGCTGGGAGTGTTGGAAGGCGGTGGAGGTGGTGGTGGTTGGGGTACAGCACTGCCTACATTACTGGCACCTGGTCCGCTGTTAGGCCCCGGGCCTGTCTGCTGAATGAGGCTACAGCTGCCCATTGCCAACTGGGATCCTGTGGAAGATGTGAGACTGGGTGCTGGCACGAAGGAGCAGCTGTTAGACTGGGAGGACACGGATGGGGTGGCCGAGCTGGAAGATGAGGCTGATGATGATGATGAAGCTGTGGAAGCTCCTGCAACAACAGACATTCCCCCTCCGTTCCCACCATTCCCAGTTCCATTGCCCCCTCCGCCCATGGTGGAGTCATAGCTGCTGGGGTTGTCGTAGTTTTCTGTGGTGCTCTCTATGCTGCCCAGATCACTGAAGCCACTGTCCACTACCTGCTGCGAGTGGTCTGACACGGACGGCACATCCATCATTGGTGACGTCTCCATGTTCTGCTGGGATGGGGCAGACAGAGAACTGGGATGCTCTGGCGTGATCTGAGTGTACCCCCCTCCAGAACCACCATTACTGCCACCTGTTCCAGTGGGGCCGGGAGTCCCTCCTCTCGGTCCTGCTGGCGTCGTGTCTATAATGCCAGAGGACAACCCTGGACTGTTCACGGAGCGCACAGACTGACTCGCTAGGGACGGTACGGGGGGATTGGGGAGGGGGCTGCTATGTTGAGAGGCCCCACATTCCTCCACTAAGGCCAAGGCCTCCTCCTCGGCCTCCCCTGTATTACTGTAACTCTGCAGGGTCCGGCAGGCAGCCAGAGTCTCCTCACAATCCTGGTAAGCCCCGTGATGCGGCTGGGGTTCAGTCTCCTCATCCTGGGCTTCCCCCTGGGTCAGGGACTGGACGGCCTGCATAGTCTCCAGGTCCAGCTCATTTGAGTGGTGATGTGGGTGGTGCGAGTGATGGTGGCCCAGCTCCTCTTTGAAGTCAGAGTGCTGGTGAGGGTGGGAGTGTGGATGTGTGTGCTGGGGCTCCATCAACAGCGTGACGTCCTTGTCGTCCGGGTGCAGAGGCTGGAGCTCCATGGGCTCCGAAGGAACAGACATGGCCGTAACCGTTTCCACCGCCGCAGCTGCTGCAGCGGACTCCTCCTGTTCTCTGCGCCGCCTCTCCTCCTGTTGCGGGTCAGCTGAAGAGAGCCGACACGCTTCCTGTACGTCTTCAGCCTCCTCCTCCTCTTCTTCCTCCTCCTGCTTGCTGACATATTCCCGGGCCACGCTGTTCTCCATGTCTAAAAAAGCCTCTCCGCCTTGGGGTTCTTCTTTGACTGGAGGAGAGCTTGCACGAGAGGCGGGTTCCTCCTCCTCATCTTCGTCATCATCTTCATCCTCAGACTCTTGACTTTTTCTCTTCTTACTACTATTGTTGCTGCTGTTGCTCTTGTCCTCCAAGTGTCCTTCACCTTCATCATCTGCATCATGGTCATCACTTCGCCTGCTTCCTGAACCTGGTGTGACTGCTGTCCGTCTGTTCATGCTACCACCCCCACTGCCTAGGCTGCCACATTCCTCTTCCTCCCTCTCCTCGTCTTCATCGTCTTCTTCTCTGTCACCCATATCTGTGTCCTGAGGTCGGGACTGTGGGGCCCGGAGCCTTGAGGTGGAAGAGGAGGAAGATGGTGACAACAGAGGGCGAGACGGTGGACGGCTGGGTTTGTCTTCCTCCCACGCTCTTTCATTCTCTTCCTCCTCCTCCTCCTCCTCCTCATCTTCCTCCTCTGGCTCAGAGTTGGCAGGTGGTTTGGGGGCAGGCTGTGGCGGCTGGCAGAGAGCACGGTTCTTGGGTGGTCTCCCTCTCCTTTTGGGCACCTTCTGCTCAACAGGCTTAGGAAGATAGTCATCTTCTTCATCCGAGTGTTTTTGTTTGTTGTCTCTGTCAGTGTTGATTCTGCAGATTCTCTTGCTGTTATGGTCATTAGCCTGGAGCAGCTTTGGATCTTTGTCCAGCTGTTGCTCCAGCAGCCTTCGTCTCTCCTGCTGCTGCCTCTCTGCCTCCTCTTGGGCCCGCTGTAAGTACCAGCTCCTGGGCTTGCGCCCGGGCTTCATCTTGATTTTGGTGGGTGCAGGGTCTCTACTTAGTGCCTGGCTGTCTGCAGCTGACCCCTGGTCAGGTCCGCCAATAGGTGGTTTTCCAGGCCCGCGTTGTTTCCAGTGCAGCGGTTTGCGGCTCTTTCCCTTCGGCCAACCCTTCTTCTTCTTGACTGGTACCTCAGAGTTGGTTGCTAGAGACTCTGATGGGGTTGCTGGCAGAGAAGCAACAGCTTTCAGCATGGGTGTGAGCTCTGAGAGAAGATAAGAAGAGAAGTAATTGTCAGCTGTAGTTGCACACATAGCCCTGTAAATATAAGCAACAAAAACTAAATCCTGCAAAGCCTAGCATCAAACTTTATCCGCTCACCGTCTTCCTCTGAATCTGTGAGGTTGGAGTGCCGACCTCTTTTGGGCACTGGGTCTGACAACCTCAGAGCAGAGCGGGCTGGGGGGTAGCGGCGCAGCGGGTGGCCCAGAGGCGTCTCCTCCTCCAGCCTGGGCATAGGCCTCTCTGAGTCCGAGTCTACAAAGGACTCATCCAAAACCTCGGTGGTCTCAGAAATGGTCTCTGTCACCACGCTGCTGTGAGGGTGGCTGCGCTGGCGAAAGCGACGTTTCCTCAGGGGCTTCTAGGTTAAAACAGGGCAGGGAATTACTTATGGTTTCAAAATACTTATATATATATTAAACATACTTGATGCACCTTAACTTGTTCTACGTGTAAGTGGGCAAGAAAAATAAGCTTAATAACATCAGAAATATTATTTTTCTGCCCTAATACAGGCTTACAGAACATAACTGAATGAGATCAAAGAGATTATATTCTTCCTCTCCAAGGAGAGTCCACTTCAAACAATCCGATCGGAAAGCCTCACCTTGCATTTGAGCCCCATGGCGGGCTTGGTGAGAATGGGTGGAGAGCATGCCCTCTCATCATCATCATCATCGTCTTCATCATCTTCGTCATCGTCATCCTCCTCCTCCTCATCTTCACTGCTTTCGCTGAAGCAGCTCTTCCTGACAGACGGAGGCTCATTCAACCTTGAAACTGCAGGAAACTGTAACAGCCCCTCTCCAGGTCCTTCTATCAGTCTCGGCTTAGGGCCTCTCTTTTTCCTAGGGGGCCGCCCTCTTCCTTTGGGGGTTATAGACGGGTGCCTGGCCATGTCGAGCGGGTGAATGGCTGTGGACTCCGTTTGTCGGTCCAGAGAGAAAAGGGAGGAGGGGCTGCTGGCAGAGCCTGTGGTTTTCCTTCCCTCAGGTCTGTCCTCATCTTCATCGTCCTCGTCCTCCATGGGGCAGATTTTAGGCGGCCGCCCCACTCGCGTGTTGTCCTTCACTTTGCCCCAGGACCAGTTTTTGGGTGGCCGCCCTCGTGGTCTGCGCTCTCCATTTGTGGGAGGAGGCGGTCGTGGTGGTTCTGGGACAGGCGGTGGATAGCGGATGGGAGCGGAAGTTGGAGAGCTTTGACTAATGGGAAACCCCAGAAAGCCTTTCCTCTCCTCCTCTTCCTCATCTCTCTTCTTCGCTTGGCGCATGTGCCAGGGTGCTGGTGGGATCTTGGGACTGTGTTTGGCCTATTTACAGATGAAGAAACCCCCCCCAAAAACAATTAGTACAGAAGTACACAAACTCTAGTATCACAAATATTATCTCCACTTAAAGTACAATGTCAATGTATTTACCTCCTTGCGGTTGTCTTCCTGTGGATCTTCGTCATCATTGTCATCGTCATCATCTCCATCTGCATCAGAGACCACCGTGTTGGTTACAATGACAGGAGTCCAGCGGAGACATTCAGGGTCGACCTCCAGCTGTCGCGGCCGAGCCTTGAGGCGAGCCATGTGGTTTTCCACAACCTTCTCCCTTCGCACCAGGACCAGCCTGACAAAATCCAGCAAGAGCATTAGATGTTAGTATGTTTCACATACCATTATACAAGGGCAAGCATACAACACACACACACACACACACGTTGGCCCTGACGGGGTAGCAACATATTTTCCAATCTTAATTTAATTGTACAGCCGATATAAAGCAAATGAAACCATCTATTTATCGGACTTCAGTGCATTTTCCTTGTATGCTTCTTTCTGAAGCCTGGAACCTTCCAGCTAAACGTAAAATAATTTCCTGTGCATTTGTATACACTGTGGAAAAAGAAGTGAGAAGATCTGTGCGCATTTCTGGTGCTGCATCAGGAATATCTTCATATTTAAAATACATAAAAACTGCTGCCAAACTCCAGAATCATCACTAAGATAATTAGTGAAAAATAATATAGATAATATTTTATTGTATACAATGTATTTTTTCTGCACACATGCTCAAATAAATGTGTCTGTGTCACCATTTGGTTAAAAAAAGTGTCATAGTTCAGTATTCTCCCATAATTACAGTACCAAAATGATGTCATCTTAATTTAAACTGAACTAATTACACAATTACTACAAACTGCATAGTGGGTACGCTGGAAAAAAAAATTTATTTCATTAGAATTTGATTAGGCCGAGTGTTATTAGGTAAACACGGACAACAACATCTCTGCGGGTCAAATTAAGTCAAGTCAATTAATTAAGGAAGGGGCAGGACACGTAACCAGTACCGATAATTACATCAACATATTATCATAGCAGCTATGAGGAGTGTTACCAGTGTTGTCTGCCTTAAAGACTGTCCTTGAAAGCATAACCTGGCTAATGTTCATATTCTGTTTCATTTGAAGGAAACCTCCTACGATGGGCAACAATGTGAACCACAGCGCATCTTTGTCCTGTATAATTATGCACTCCTGACTCTGACCTGTCTCCTCGCTGCTCCAACATGTTTAGGCTCTGCAGAGTGGCGGTTATGTCCTGCGGGCAGATTCCCGTCAGTCTGCTGAGATGTCGTATGGTGATTTGGCGATCGCGGATCTCGTGGAGACACTCAAGAACTACGCTTCGCCAGTAGGCCATGTAGGACAGCCGACCCAAGTCTGACAGAGGCTTCTCTGGGGATCCGGGCTGGCCCTCCTGCTTGGACAATAAGTAGCCTGTGTGGAAGGATAGATGTTAGTTAGTGGCAGTGTTCATATATGACTTTTGTCTATCGAGCAGTCACTGTGTTTTGTCTGCATCCCTTACTGAAGTCGATGAGAAAGCGTCCATAGCCCTTGCGCTGGTACTGTGGAAGAATCATGATGCATGATACGTTGTATTTCTGTTGACAGTGCTTTTCCTGCAGAAGATGGAAAAACACAGATGCGTTCCGCCATTAGGGTGGAAATGATGGAACTGGATCATAGAGTCTGTGTGGGTGTACAGCAGGGTGTCGATGGTGCTGCGTCCGCTCACTAAATGCTATGTTTTGGCAACAAAGCGGCATGTTAATGGGAGCACCTGCACAAGCTAACTCCACAGAGAGATCCCAGCACCCAATGTTTATCTGGGACACAACACAAGCATTTATACGTGCTAAATTATTTCCACTTTAATTTGCCTCTCTATTCTGGTTAATGTAGTTCTCTTAGATCAAGTTCATGCAGCATTACTCAAGTTATTCCGTGAATGAGGTTGGAAGCATGGCGGTCATACCTTGGAGAAGTAGCCAACGAGGTGGCAACCCTTGCTGTCATTCTGGGTCAAGACGTAGAAAAGGAAGGGCTCCACATCATAGTAGAGGGTCTTGTGGTCCAGGAAAAGTTTGGCCAGTAGACACAGGTTCTGACAGTAGATTGTGCTCACATTTCCGTCAACCTGTTGTAGGATTAGTGGCAAATAAAACGCATCAGTACAGGACAAAGTCAGTCCCAGAAACAGTGCTGAAGCACATTAGTAAGCTGCTGTTGGAGAGCCGCGGAGCAAAGCGAAGGTGAGCGGAGCAGAAGTTAGTGTCAGGCAATGATCTCAGCTTTGTCTCTGGAGACTCTGACAGATAGAGAGGGTGGAGGAGAGAAACAAAGAGCTCTAAGAAGGAGGAGGAGGAGGGAGGTTGGGGTTGGCAGCGCGCCAGTTATCTCTGCTCTCCCCGAGTGAGAGTGGACTGCAGAGCAGAGACACTGGAGTTGCAGTGGCCACAGTCTGCAGGCTACAATGCACTGAATTAATCTGCTGCTGTGCTACAAGACCCAGAGCAGCTTCATTTTAAACCAGCAATTAGAAAATCCTCTAAAAATAACTTTCCCCAATGAAAGAATTCAGCACGTGTCAGTTATCAGCATGAGGATACTGCATGTTCATGCTGTGACTGCACTGTCATAACATTCAGCCCATCTTTCCTAAAAAGCTCCTCACCTCAAATACAGACACGTCATCTTTTCTGTAGATCTCATTGGCAGGGGGGTGGAACCAGTTGCACTTCTTCATGTGCTGGTAGAGGATGCTGCGACTCTTCATGTAACGCAGGCAGAACTCACACAGGTAGAGTTTCGGCAGCCTGGTGATGAGGTGATAAATTATTTATTCTTAACATTTCAGATAATAACCTGCAGATCAGTCAGTGTAACCAACAGAATATGAGCTTTTTCAGGGCTACTATACATATTTTTGCTCTTTTTAAACAGTTTTCAAATAGTTGATTGGAGAAGCTTTGGCAAACAATCTGAAATCACCAGCCTGCCTCTGGTCGACTACCTGCTCGAGTGGGTGCTACTGTGAACAGACGGTGAGCCTACCTGCTGTACTCCTGGGGGTAGGGAGATGAATACCACGTCTGGATTTCAAACTTGCCAAATTCAATGACTGACGGACAGCGCATCTGAGGATCCGGTGGACCTGTCACCCCAACTTTCTGTTTGGGTGGACACAGAAGATGAAGACAGAGAGGGTGAGTGAGACACGGAAGGTCAAGTCCAGGTTCACCACAGAAGAGATTAGTAGATCATAGATTACACACAGGGGATTAGTGGCCAAGGATCAAAGCGTGAAACATTACAGATGGAGAGAAAACCTGTCACAGAGCACTGCCTCAGCATATTAACTGGACTGTCTGGACTCACATGCCTGCTGTTTATGATCCCGTACTCTACTCCACTGCTACTCAGCCTTGATATTCACATGAGTGCTTTTCATACATCATTAACACTGATGCGGACGTTTCAGTCGAGTTAGGGTGCTTTAATGCGGCTTGTGTACACGTGCCAAACACCTGCTCTCAATCTACTGCACCAATAATGAGACTGATATGCATTTCCTCTTAGTGGTTAAAGTGTCAGTGCAGGACGCCGTCATTAGAGCTGCCATACTCGATGCGGAGGATCTTCTCTGACACCAACACTAACGTTAGGTGCTTGCACTGCCCACTGTAGTTACGCTGACCAGCCTGGTCCTTCTGTTGAGGAGGGTTCGTCAGGCAGAAAGTGAAACTTTCATTATACTTTATTAAAGCTGTTTTCCTACAATCATCACTTGTGTACATTATGTGTACACATAGGATCCCCACTAAAGCCTTCCTTAATGTGAATGTTATTGTTACCCTGCCTCATGTGCTCTGTCATCTACAGCTTTCTGAGCAATGATTTTAGTATACATGCTAACTCTGCCAGCTGTTCTAGTGTGAATTCATTTCACTGCTCACCTACACATCACCGACTTCTCCTTCCACGAATATTCCTGCATCCTCATCTGAATCAGTGACCCTTTCTTTTACAACCTGGCTGATGTTAACTCTGCTCTTTCTGTGGGTTTACACATCACGTCCAGTGACTCCTGTCAGGCAGCATCA
The DNA here is from genome assembly GCA_032359275.1 of Microctenopoma steveboyesi. NCBI lineage: Eukaryota > Metazoa > Chordata > Actinopteri > Anabantiformes > Anabantidae > Microctenopoma > Microctenopoma steveboyesi. The sequence goes on from JAUMHF010000026.1 coordinate 3,509,488, forward strand.
GACACAGGCGCTGTCTCTCCCTGGATCCCTGGCTTCTCTGCAGCTCTTTACCATTCGCCAAAGTTTTAAGACACATTTATTACGTCTCGCAGTCTGTATACCTGTAGTGCCAGCTCCTGGATGTGTCTAAACAGTTCAATGTCTTTTTCCGTCAGGTTTTCGTGGCCAGGCAGCTTTTCATCCTCATCGCGCCAGTCGCTGCCTTCCTGATTGTCTGGAGATTGAACAAAAAGAGTGAACATTAAGGCAAATCGAACAGCTAATAGCTTAAATGATACGCCATCATTATATGAGCTATATTTAAACCAACAGAGATGTGTATACAGTAAATGGGAAACAAACAATCGCCTTTTCATGAATATTCTTGTCTAAGAAGGATGAAAAAACAACACATGAGCTGTTGACACCTGAGGTAGATGATCCTTTGCGTCTTTTTTTGTCACTTTTTCTGCCTTGTGTGTTTTTGGTCTGAGAAACGTCAGCGCGCATACAACCGCTGATGCCCATCTTACAGAACCATTTCTTATTATGCATAGGCGCGATTAAATGTAACAACAAAGTGTTGTTGCATTGTTGCATCATGTCTGTCGCATCACGGCTGACTCAGACTGACACAATAGCAAAGCCATTTGAAGCACATACGTTTTTGATGTACGCAATAAAAATTGACAGTTACGCGCTGTGTGCATAAGCAGAAAAACGCATGAGATCCTCACCCCCCCTGTCATCTCCTTCCCCTTTGCGACTGGCTTTCTTACGGATGCGGCACTGCTGTGAGTAGTCCACCACTTCCTGTCGCGCCTTGCGGCCTTCGGGTGAGGGTGTGAAGAACTTAGTGAGGGCGTCGATGAGGCCCTTCGTCTTGTTGTTGAAGCGCAGGCCGCTCTGGGACAGCTCGTCATCGTCGCGCATGGAAAAAAGCAGCCGGTCATCACCGGGGTAACCTTCACAAGATGAGCTGGAAGATGAGTTGGCCGAGCCTGACCGCTTCCGCCGTCCACGCCCGCCCAGCTTCTTGAAAGGCCGGCCCGGCCTGCAGGAAAGAGGAGTCTGGTTAAGTAACCGAGCTCGGTGGATCCATGACTGTGGGACCACATATATTATATAGCTACTTGAAATATAAATAAATACATATTGACGCCGTGGGAAGGGAAGAGAAAGGGGGTTGAGAACTCTCCCCCGGGATGACGCCATTAACTGAAGGCAGGTTTATACCTGTTCTTGGGCCGCCCCAGCGGCGCGTTGTAGCGACGTTTGATTTGTGCTGCCTTTTCATGTAAGAGCTTCTTCCCCTTTTTTCTGGGTTGGCAGATTTGACAAATCCACATGCCTGCAATAGAAAATGTCAAATCACAGGTTCACGCACACCAACAGGGCCTCAGTGCAGATTACAATGACACTGTTCATTGTTAGCATTTAGGTGCTTTATTCATGTTGGAGGGAACAGCTCAGGTGACTTTACTGATCAAACAGTAAAGTAAAAAAAAACCTTTTGGCATCCGTGTGAGGGGAGGATCACAGCACTCCATGTGGAAGCCACGGTCACAGGAGTCGCAGAACAACATGTTGTCCTGTGTGAACAAACACACACATACGTCAAAGACTGTCCCAGTGACCCTATTAAATACAAAGCTACATCATCGCCACATTAAGATAAGTCTCTAAAGAACGGACTAAAGTTAAGTCAGTATCATCCATGCCAATCATAGCAATATTAATAAATGCGTTTCACAGAGACATACTAAGCTTGTTATTGGTTTTTCATTTAAAGTCAGACCATAGTTTGAGTTTTATTTTTCTCCCCATCCTCATAGATGCTTTTCATCACTGTGCATGTTGGCAGTATTTAGTGTGTTTTCCCTCTCTACAAATATTTGAATAACAATGATTTCTCTCTTGACAAGTACAAGAAAAGACTGAAATCAGGCAGAGGTTGACTAAAATAGCTCAATCCCAGGACCACAGATACGCCTATCAGCATCTCTATCTGGCACTTAAGCAGGGAAGAGAGTGTTCACAGACACTGTTCTGCTGCCATATTCGCTCCTCCACTCACCGCATTCTTTCCTTGATCCTGACAGCTGCTGCAAGTCTTGCATTCGATGCACTGCCACCACAGAGCCTTGACTCGCGCTGTGAGCTCTGGGGAGAACTTGAGACAGGACGGGTGGCCTGCAGGTACATAGACACACATACACAAAGAAGTGCATCAACGTCACACACGTTTTTTTTTTTTTGTCCTTGCTGCTGACTGACAGCTGTGACCCACTTGCATCATTGTAGAAGGAAAAAAAGCTCCTTTTGGAATTGAAAGCCCTCACTGAATCAAACCTGGCTGCAAAGAGAGTGTTCAAACATAAATGACAATCTGTCAGGGCTGTGCTTTTGCTGTGTTTGAAGAGAAGCAAACAAGACGGGGTGCGTCTGGGACAGAAGCCCACTGAGGAAAGTAGAGGAAGACGATCTGTCCTCTGCTTTCACTCAACAATGTCAGGCCTCTGTGAAAATTTTACAAGAACAGATTTTATACGGAAATATCCCAATTTCTCTAAAGAAAGACTCATACCAATGTGAGTTCAATCACTGTCTTCATGTGTCTCGTGTATCAGTTTAAGCAAGCACAGACAAAGAAGACAACCAAAATAAAACAACAGAATTACTATAAAATCTAAAAAGAGACTGCAGCCAAAAACTAAAAAATATAAATGCAGTCATAATGCAAGTGGTGAAAGAAGAACATGTGTAAGCACTGAATGCATCAGCTGAAGTTTAAACACTTCGTGTGATGTGTATGATGACTTGTGCTGCAGGTGTGATCACTAAAAACAAATACACTCAAAGCAGTGGAACAGTCAGAAGAAATGACTGTGAAAGCAGCTGAATTACCAGAAAATTCACTTGAAGAAGCAGCAGAGACACTACAGCAGTGTGCATCCCGGGAAGATGATGATAATAAAATACAACCTTTATTTGAATCACACCTACATTTTGTAGATGCAGTTTGTGTCTACCACTGGTAGAAACCAGGACTGAACTGGTCCCGATATGATTTGGTGTTATAAGCCACAAACTACCACTCACCACTGTTGCCACAGTCGGCGCAGGAGATGAGCTCCTCCGGCTTCTTGTCGCGATTCTGCTCCTTGGTCCCCAAACAGAAGCTGCAGATGGGGATGGGCTCTGCCACCGGCTGGCAGAGGGACAGAGCAGAAGGCAAAGTGAGACATAGGAGAGAAAGTCAACTTAACAGCTTCATTGTGCAAATGAAAACAACAGAGCGGCCTTGTGTGTCCTGCCACAGCAGAGCTGTGTACTGTGCATGCTGTGTGTATTAACAAGCTAACAGTGAACCGTAGTAGATCAGCGAACAGAAAGTTAAAGATAATGAACTGCTGTGATGAGCAAGCTTGTATAATTTATGTCCCGTTATATGATGATGTGTCAGTGTCTCTCGTGACTCCTGCGCCGTTTGATCCACCATGTTAGCTCAGGTCCTTTGGTTCTGCTGGCAGAGGAGTGTAATTCCAGAGCAACATGTCCCATTTTGACACTTACTCCAAACGCATGCCATCAGCTTCCGTTCTAGGGCAGCATGAATCTTTTCATGTGTCCCCTGCACACGGAAAACATGTCAGCACGTGTGTACCCCGACACAAATCAAACGCATTACTTGATATGCACACGAAACAAAGGCAGGTTTGCATTCAGGAAAACCAAAGGCAGGTTAGCACTTTACATGTTGTTAGACACTGAATGGGACTTGTGTGTCCAATAAGGGGGAAAAATCACATCCCTGGAGCACTGCAGGTGCTCTTCACAAAGGAACAAACACAAGAGAGGAGGGGCCATGAGGCGACTATCCTTCAAAGTTTCTGAAGCCAGGAAGCCCCGAGGGGAAATAGTGGCTTACTGATACCACAGGTAATACTCATCACATCCCCTGTTTACTGCAGCATTGTACAGAAGAGATAGGCAAATCTAATTTATATTACAGCCACAACCTAACAATAAATATCTTGCGCATGTAAACTAGCCTGGAGAACCTACACTGTAAGTCTTTGCTACTGTGGTGTAAGTTCCCAGTGAAGCTCTATTCAACCATTTCATATTTGACTGTTTATCATCAACACTGACAGTGAGTTGGTGGAATAAGGCTTTTTTTTACAGTGATCAAATGGAAAAACGAAATCTCCATGCCTTGAGGCAAGTACATATTTAAAAGCTCAGTAACACTGCCACATCTATCATTAATAGCAAAGCCACTTGTTCTTACACAGCACACCGAGCTTAACGGAGTCCTGTGTGTAAATGATGAATAATCTGAAATAATGGGGCTGTGTTATGGCAATACACAGTGCTTCCGAAATCCAATACTAAAAATAATACTCAAGTGAAGTCTGTTAATCAGAAGAAATATGTACGTGTGGCACAGTCTGTCCAGCGCAAACTGTCCTCAAAGAGTGTGTCTGACCGACACAGATTGAATTTCCTACTTAAATACCTTTTTCAATACCTCCTGAACATTTTTTAAAACCAACATGACATTGCAACTGTTTTAATTGACAACCTTTCTAACTTTTAAATTCATTTATTATAAATAAAGGTCCAATTCATACACTGTGGTCTAGTAGAACACTATTTAAATGTCAGCTGAACAGATTTAGAGACTCTTGCATTTATTTAACTAATGCTATCAACAAGTTGTCTTTTGTAATCCAGACATCACAGAATGTTGGTGTGGCATAATGTTGCAAGGTCAGCCAGTCAGTGCAGCGATGTTTACTCTCAAAAACGAATAATGAAAAATATGCAACTGCAGGAAAGTATCAAACATTCACTGCAAGTTTTTTTCTAAACTTTGCTACACTGCAACTTCCCACCTGGAGGTCTGACGTTGATGCAGCCTTGGCGTTTGGTTTAAAGTGTAACGGTGGCAGCAGCAGAGATAAAGTTATGCAAAGGTTTGAGAAACAAGGCTGTCGCAAATTTTAAAGTCAGTCAGAATAATTTAGGTTTTACACATGGAGCACATGTAAGACTTCAGGGCATGCTGGGAAAGACCTAGTCCTCACATAATCTAAGAGCTGGTTCAGGTCTGAAGCTCTGACTGATCAATACGCAAAGTGTTTGTCTTGTGTTTCCAATGTTTCCTCTAACGTTATCGACAAGCAGTAAAAACACAAATCAGATCACATTCTCTTTTCTTTTATATGGTCAATCATTAAAAATTATAAGTTTGTACATTTATCTCAATGATCATTATAGCCTATTAAAGTGTAACTGAAGGGTGATGAGAGGAGTACAAGCGGTGGTCAGTGAGGGAGCTACAGGGCTCCATGGCTGAGATGGAAGACGCTGTGCACACAACATCTGTTGCCCAACTGCTTCACATAATCAGCTTTATGGCAGAGCAGCAAAGAGAAAGCCACTGTTGAAAACAATTCACATGACATCTGGACTGGTGTTTTCGAGCGGGCATATGGGAGAAATCGCTATGATCTGACACACCAAAGCTGTGCTTTTGGGTCGTCACATTAAACCGTTTGTATCAATCACACACTGCACGTCGGCACCCACACTGTATGATAGCATCGCCCTGTGGGGAGGCATCTGTGCAGCAGGTCACCCAAGGAAGGAGGCAAAATCTGCAAGGCAGCAAGGAAATGTAAAGGCTAAACTCTAAAACAACGTCTTTAAGCTGACAAATCAGAATCCACATCTCAATTCAATTCCTGTGGCAGGAGCTGTTCACTCCAGTCCTCCAGAGACTGCAGTGCCACAGCTCTCACAACTCTCACAACTCAAACATTATTTTCATATTATCCCAAGTTCCAAAGCACTGCAATATAAAGGGAAGTGAGGATTACAGACCCAATTACGGCTAAGAGATTAGATATATCTAAAATAATTAGGTCTATTTAACATTTATCTGAGCGTTCACACATAATATTATGAAGACCTAAAATCATAGCATACATACATTTTTTTGTCCCCAGCAGGAAATCCAATCACTTTACTCTTTTGTCTGAGGCTGTAGTTAATAGAGTATAAATTAATATAAAGTACCTCCACACTGGTCAGTGACTCGCGTATGATGCTGCCCTACAAAGTCATCTACTACTGTATTCTTAGCAGAACATTAACCTGTGACCTGTGCTAATGTGCAATATTGTAGAGGGCAGACCCTATAATTATGAAATGTATGTAAAATATTAATGTAAAAATTAAAGGCTTTCCAGAGTCGCAAATTACACTTTTTACCTCATGCTTAACATCAGTCTGTGCTTATTATGAGAAGTTGTACATGTTGGTTCTTTACGCGAGATGGAAATCACAAATAACATATCAATAAAGCTTTATTGTAATGAGGGCGGAACAATAACACATTTACTGTGGTTGGTTTCAGAAGGTTTTCTACAGGACAAAAGTGTAAATGTACATAGCTACAGAGAGCTGGGTCGGCAGTGGGTCCTGGTAGGGAGGAGACAGGGACAAGAGCTTGATTTATTGGGTTCATTTCCTTCTGACTCAGACTGCTTCCAACACCCCCGCTGCCTCTTACCCACCCACCTAACACAGCACGCGCGCACAGAGAGAAAGAGAAGCAAAGGGTATGGCGTAAAGAAGTGAGAGAAGAAAGAGATAAACAGAGAGGAGGGCATGTAGAGAGCAAGTGGTGAAGTGGGAAACAGATGAGTGGACACATACAGGATGCAGTGAGAAGATAGTAAGGCTCTACCTTTCTACTTCCACCTCTCAAACCATCTGATATTTTATCCTGAGATATTCTATAAGAGGACAAACATTATTAGTGATAGGACCTGACTGCGTGGTGAAAAGATTTCTATTTGCCTGGAAAGCAAACAAACGGAATCTGAACAGAAATGGAAGTCAGCCACAAGAAGAAAGAAAAGAGGAGGAGCGAGTGTGAAGAAAAAAAAAAATCAGCAGGCACAAAAATAAGAATCCAGAGGGCAGGAGAATGAAGGAAATGGAAAACAACAAGAAAAGAGAGAAAATGTGCAGCAGCAGCCCTGTGAGCAGCCTGCGTGCGACCAACACCTCAATCATTCCTGACGCTTAACCCCTTGCCTGCTGAAAGAGGTCAACAGTTCCCGCTCGCCCGGTACAGGCTGGAGTAAACAGAAGATGAGAGCGAGCATCGCGTTTCACACACACACCTTGTACCGAGACGCGTGCTACAGTGGCGCTTCAGTTACTGGCTGCCACTGTAAATTAATCCCCAACAGACACTAAAAAATGAAAAGCTAATCCTCCCTCTATGACAGAGATATTGGAACAGTGAAACACAATCCACAAATTCCTCCTGAGAGCCGTTTTCCCTCCCCTTTTCAGCCATTTCTACCTCAGCCAGCAGTCGCTGCCAGGACTGCTCTTACACTACAGTGGCAAATTTCCTCACACCGACTGACTGTTTGAGTTAAGTGTCATGGCTGACATTTGACTTGAGGTGTGTGTGCGTGCGTGTGTGGTTGGTTAGTTGGTTGTGTGCATATCTATTTTAAGCCATGTTCATAGGCTGGTATGCTGGCTTGTCTTTTCTCCCTCCAACATAAGGAGGATTCAGGAAGGAGATTTTATTCTGAAGAAAAGAGACGCTTCTCTTAGCAGCTGTTGGAAAGTAGATGCTAGCTCAACTGGGTGGACCTGAAATGCCACCTTAAATCAATACAAACATGCTTTGCAGGTTACAGGTTTTTTAATAAATACACACCTAGACACAAACAAGCAGGTGAAAGTAGCCTAGTTTTACCCAGTGGTCACACCCACCCGTTCTTTAATGGCTCACTTAGGCACACTATCAAATACACTCGTATCCTGTAGCATTATGCTCCAGCGTGTGCCTCGCTTGTTTTATTCTGTAGTGGTTGAAATTAATACTTGACGCAACACGTAGCATTGTCTGAGAGCTCGTACAGAGAGATAATAGGTTGTAGATAAAAAAAAAACGCGGTGTCCCGGTTTTCCCTTTATATTCTCACATCCAACGAGGTAGAGGACGAGAGTGAGAGAGTGAGACAGGAAGGAGAGAACAATGGAGTAAGGACAAATGGAGAAGCAGAAATGTGTTCTGGGCTTGGGGGGGTGGGGGGGTATGCAAAGGGAAAAAAGAGAAAGAGGGAAAAGCGTTGCTGTTGTCCTTGTCTCGTCTCAAGTCAAGGATCTCATTAACATGGAAGTCTGATCTCAGCAACCCACCACCACACCTCCCTATGGCCTCCCCCACCTCGAACACAAACTCATTGATCACCGTTACAGGACATGCCGCGCAAGCAAAGATGGCGCTCGCAAACACACGAGCACTTGTTTCAAAAGTCATCAGATGCACCCAGAGCTGCCAGTCAGGAGACACACCTCAACGTGATACTGCTCCACTTTCGTTTCAGTCCACGCAAACATGTGCAACCTTACCTTGGCTTCTATTAACATGTACAACAGTGCATGTGTCGGCGACAGATGAAAGCCAACCAGCACCACTGCAAATTAACCGGTGTAAATCTGCATGTGACATCTAGCAGAGTCTGGAGAAGAGCCTACACTGTGCCCCACAGCTAGGTAGAACCCACCATTGAAAATCAAGGTTAGCCAGGGTGCACAAAGCTAAATCACTGCATCAAACGGAGCGGAGCTGGCCGGGCTCCAGTCGTCACTTCCACAGCTGCTCAACACATTGGCTCTATTTGTGGGGTGGTGAGGTTAGCCATACGCAAGGCCCCACACAGCTATGCTGCCAGTGCCAAATGCCACTCCATCAGTCGCTGGTGAGTTTGAGGCAACCGTTACCTCTGGGCACAGACACTGCCGCTAATGCCATTTCTATAGAGAGTCAGGGCAGCTGTGACTATTCCTGGTTGGTCTTATGCTGCTCATAGTGATGGTCAGCAGCATAAGGAGATGGTGGTGTATTTGGCATGCAGGACAGACACACACATTACTGCAGATGTTTTCTTTCTCTACAAATAAAGCAGAAAATTGTGAGGTCTGCAGATTATCTTCAACTACTAGCACTGTATTTCTGCAAGCACCCTTTGTTGTTTACTAGTTTACATCACATGCACAACACACACAATTTCATGCTGATTCATTCTTTTGTAGTGCAGCAAACAGCGAGAAATAACTTTAACTATTTGTCTTATTATCAGTTAGTCATTATGCTCATTATTCAATAATGAATGTGTCTGTTTTGTCAGTAAATAGTGACAAAGGCAATGTTTAAACCCACAGGATATTTATTTTGAAGTGATATAAAAAACAAAACTCTGAACATCCTCACACAGGAGTACTTCAAGCAGATAATGTATTAAAATCTTGTTCAAATAAAACCGCCACCAACTATCCATTACATAATCTGTTACAGTTTGTGTGAAGTTTAAATAAATGAAAGCTGCACATCTTTTTCCATTTCTCTGCTTGTGTATACGGCTAAATGTCAAACAAGTGCTGGTTCCATCAGAGCGAGGGCAGCCTTTTTAACTTTAGGAACTAATAATGGGTCAACTGAGGCCGGGGTTCTGGCAAAATAGAAACAAAGGATGACTGTCAAGACAATGAGAAGCAGAAAGAACTCACATCCTACGTCAAAACAGAGTAGTCCTAAATCTGAAACTTCAGAAAAGCTGACAACAAAGTTAAGGGAGGCTATCTGATGGCACCTTTTTTCCCAGCATTCCAGTGGTGTAGCACCATAACTCTGGGAAACGTTTCCATATTTTCTGCCAATAAACAAAATCCTCTCCTGCAACTACGTAACCTGATGGTTGTTGAAAATAATAGACAAAAAAAAATGTAGCAACCAAGACAGATAAACAATGTGTGAGGGCATTTTCTCTTCCAGGTCCTTTGAGTGACGATACATGGCGTCTTCACATTACCACTGTGTAATGTATGTGAGGTCGATCCAATAGTCGCCATTATGGTTCCTAATAAGTGATGCCTAATGCAGCGGCTCTGCGAACACTACTAGCAAAGCACCGGCTTGCAGCAGGATATCAGACAGACCAGTTAAAAGGATCAGTAAGACATTTTGGAGGGAAACTGCCCTAACGAGTGTATGAGTAAAGAGCTTGGCTGTGTGTAAATGTTGGCCACCGGTCCCTCTTTTCACACGTCCCCGCCATGACACTGCATGTTGACACCGAGAACTCTGGTTCACCCCACTCCAGCTGTTGCGGAGAGGGCAACTGTGGGGCAGAGATTGCTCTTGCCTATTATGACAGGATGAACATCACCCATGTGCACGCTCGCGCGCACACGCCCACAACTACATACCCACTCGGGTACACACACACACACACACACACACACACACACACACACAAAGGCTCAGCGTCAGGCCCATCACACCTAATGGCCGCAGCCTCACACTGCTAACAGGCACTTGGAAAGGCAATGAGGTTTGTCATCTATATATCCGTGACCCCCGTTTGACTTCACTCCCCCATTCTACTCCCCCATCCTGACCTGGCAATGGCACTCTATTAGGGTGAGAGGGGGAGACTGAAAGACAGAAATAGGGTTCTATGACCCCGGTTGAACGGAGTGCTCCGACACAAACATCAGCGCACTGAGTACACAAATCTCCCTGCAAATGGGGTCAAAGCCAGTGCTTAGCCATTTGTTTTGATTACCCTCCCCCCTGCCTTCACTCACCCTCTCTCCCCCTTTCCTTGGGAAATCATAACTGTTAGCAATCATGCGGCGCAATATGGCAATGATGCGCCAGAGAAAGAATACTGGATGGAGCAGCGGAGGAGAGTAATCATGCAGCACCTGCCTCCTTCTGTGCACACAGTTTCGGTCTCTTTGACGCATAGACTGCCTGCACAGGAAGAAAATAAGACATGCATAAAAAAACAAGAAAAGTCACGCGCAAAACACACATGATTGAGCAGCAATGAGGTTGGTTCCTCTGGAGAGATATATCAAGGCTACATCACAAAAAACAGCAGAGGAGAGTAAACAGGCTCGCATGAATGCCAGATACAAATGTCAACTTCCTTGCTGCTGCTGCAGATTTTCGATGACCTATCTAGACGGAAGAGGAGCCTCACAAACAGAAACTACCCTCTACTATCCTAACCCTATTTTTCAGGAAATTGTATTTATATTCATAGTACACTGCTTTCACGTAGAGCCGTGCATAACTTTTGTGTTGTTTAGAGTGGCACACTGATCAGTAGCGCTGTCAGAGAGAAGGTTGATCTCTGCTCATACAGAATGAACGAAGAGCAGCGACAGCCGCCATTCATTGTGAACACAACCTAGCTTCGCAGTCACATGTCTCCTGCTGATCTTGACTGATTCAGAAGTTGAGGAGGGCTCAACTTTGCACAAATATCTTCAGGCACCCAGTGTGACCTGTGGCCAGGCAAGAGCCATCCACAATTATCTTGATGCCAGTGGAATCTGAAGCACAGAGCTACTTTAAAGAAAACATGGATACAGCTGACTTACAGGATATTCAGATTCCTAGTTACCTACAAAGCCATGTATTTTATCAAATGTGTGACAGCACATTTAGACTTGAAATACAAAGTCAAGTTCAGAAGTAAACATCATTTGAGCAGCATATGATGCTATAAAGTCATCCAGGAATGCATGCTTGCATTTATGTCATGTTGTGCTGCGAAGACGTTGAACCAGATACAAATTCTTTTCAACCATACAATTCTGTTAAGGAAATAAAGTATGTCTGAACACAGTCTTAAAGAGTTGGACCATCTGCAGCCAAGCAGGTCACTGTGTTAGGCAGACCTTATGCGACTCTAGGCTAATCCTACTCTCCTGTGTGTTTGTGTGTGTGGGAACACACATGCATGGTCGTACCTACCAGCTTCTATGGCTGCACAGACAAGTCCACAGACACACACACGCACAGAGAGAGCCCGTCATAACAGTGTTTATGACCAGCCTAATGTCCTACTGGCTGTCTGAGAAACAGTGTAGTGTGCAGCTCCACTAGGTTTTTACATGATGGCTGTGAGAATACATCTTTGCATGCCTGCTGGCATCTGAACTAAAACATTTCTGACATTTGAGCAAATGTTTGTGTGGTCTCATTAGACAATATTTGTTTATGTCTGTGCTTCTTTGTGTGCAGTATTATGGGCGTGGGTGTGTGTGTGTGTGTGTGTGTGTGTGCATGTCTCTGGTCCTTACAAGCAGAGGTTAGCGAACAGCTACACTATGATCGGGTTACAAAAGTGGGTGTGTTCCCTTTCTCCTCTGTCGCCTGCATGTCTGCCTCTCCCTCTCTCTCTCTAACTCATTCTGTCTCTCTCACTCTCTTCTGCCTTTCTGGTTAGAGAGGGCTGAAGCTTGCGTCACCCAGGCTTCTTCCTTTGGCACCGCTACAGACCACCTCTTCTTTGCCCGTCTGTATTTCTCCTTCTTTCCTTCCATCCCCTGACAGAACAGTCCACACTCACTGCAGGAGGCTTTAAGCCATGTGATGCTCTTCCCTGACCTACTCCTCTTCTGCTGCTAAAAAGCTGGCCCACTATGCGCCCACCCAACACAACTCTCGTATTGCTCAGTTTGACCACAAGATACCCCCACATCTACACCTGTTGTTCAGTTACTCAAACGTCAACTCAGGAATGCAGTGGACTACCTGGTTTTGGTCTTTCAGGTCTTTCTAACATGAATTCTGACCGGACAGCTGTAATCTGCCAAAAACAAGCTGATAGCATCTTAAACACAAACATGCAGACCCCTGTTTTTGGATAGATGCTCAATCTGGTATCTGCCTAATCTTACAGCTGTTGCCCATCCCTTCTCAGTCGCCTCTAAAATAACTCTGCAATATGTTAACTGTAAACCACTTCTACCATAAGCTGGATGCACACTGACATTCGCCCACAATTCTGTTTCCTGTTATTTACACAGATCAAAGTTGCTTTCTTGCTATTGCTCCAAAGAGTTTAAACTTAAGAGCACATCAGATTTCTTGCCACAATTGCCTCAACCACAATTATTGTTTCAACAGGATATCCGTGATCCTATCAGACAACCGATGCCACAAAACCAAAATGCTTTCCACCCATTTATTTTCGTGTATTTATGACATTTTTTCTGTCAACTTTGATCACAACCATCCAAATGATGACTCTCACATAGATTTGCCTAAAATGTGTGTTATTTGTTAGTCTGAAATGTATGCACACTGTTTTGTGTCTCATGTTTGTTATGGTGCACATCTGGATCACATTACCTTATCTTTCTCATGGGGCAGCAACCGGACAGGTGGCAGGGATTCCAGAGAGACTGTCCCGGTCCCGTCATCCTGGGTACTGCTGCGGCTGATGAGCTGGAACAGCGGACCCTGCTTGGCCACACGTCCATGCGCGACTGCCCTCTTGAGGGCCACCCGCAGTTGCTGGTGGAAGAGACCAGGACCCAAGGAGCCACTGCCTGACAAGGAAGCTGCCACGTCAGCCTGGCATTTGAGAAACCGCTCAATGTTCTTTAAGGTTGAGCCTCCAGGTTCATGAAGTCCCTCTAGTGCTCGCTTAATCAGCTTGTTCCAGTCAAGTCCTGGTTTCTTTCCTGAATGGGAGTGAGAGCTGCTGCTGCTGCCGCTGCTGCCGCCGCCGCTGCCGCCGCCGCCACCACCACCGCCACCACCACCACTACTACCACCACCACCACCGCCTCCACCTGCTCCTCCAGCTGTGCTGCCACCAGTGGTGCCACCACTTTTGGGCTTGGAAAGAGCCAAGCGCCCAGGGTTATCTGGGTCCTTGTACGAGTTGAGACCCTTATTGGTGACTTTAAGGATGGTACCATCCTTGACACTGAGCTCCAACTGCTCCAAAACCGTTTTACGGTCCAGACCATGGGACATGGAGACAGCATTGCAAATGCGCTCCTCTGACGGTCGCTGCTTCTGTTTCTTCACCTTCTTGATGGCCTCTAGTATCCATTGGGTGTACATTGGATTTGCCAGCTTGACCATGGCTGCAGTCTGGATGGGTGCAGGGGCCCTGGGGTCCTACTGCAATGGCCGCACACAAAAAATAGGGACTGTAAGCCAAGGAAACACCTGGCCTGCGCCGTAGCGCCGCCTTGTCCTTTTCCTTTTTGCTCTCTGTCTGATTACTATCCCTTGTCCTGGGGTCGCACAGAGAGTCCCTCAGAAGCTGAGTACGAGCAGCACGGAAGGAAGCAGCTGACCATAGCACAACCACCCTGAACCAACCCTCCACCCAGTAAAGTCTGTCCCACCCACCGCCCACTCCCTGCCAGGTGAAGGTCTCTGGCAAGATGCAGGGGGAGTGGAGTAAAAAGAAGGTCTATTAGCAAATTTAGTCCCACAGCATGAAAGGTAAGCCTTTTTCCAAATGCCTATAAACTGGAAAAAAAACGCTGTTCAGGCAGTTTCCTGACATCGGCAAACTTCTCAATGGGAGACGTGAAAGACAATCATAGACCCGAAGCCATATAATTTGTGTTTCAACGATACAGAATACAGTAAATATGTTTTCTGTGGATTATAACATCCCACGAGATATGGATTTTTCTCTGCATCCACGTTCCCTCGTCTTCACTCGTTTTCTCCCGCTGTCGTTCACTCTTCCAGCTTCTCAGCTCTGAGACGGTACAGATATCTCATCCCAGGTAGCAGCCAGGACTGATCACCTTCATGCCTCTTACACATCAGTAGCGTACAAACCCTGGAGGAAAGACGATGAACATAGAGAAAGAAGTAAGTGAAACCTTGCAGAAAGGCAAACCACATGTTTTCATTAAATTTTAAAAAATACAGCAACAAAGGTTTAAAGGTTGGTAAGTTTGAGAATCAGAGGGGCACAGATCTGAAAACACTGGGCCACCAAACAGGGCACCCCCACAGACATAAACAAAACCATGCCTGACCTTAAAAAGCACCACGAGGTTTGGTTATGCAGTAATAACAAAACAATAAAGGAAAGAAAAACGAGCAACTTGACTGATATGCATTTCCTAAAATAGTCTGGTGGTTATATCTGTGTACAACCACACATTTCTCTCATTACATGGATGTAACTGTCAGAAACACAGCTAATATACCACAAACAGTGTCAACAAACAAGTCACGTTATGTCCAGACTATCAAGTAAATAACAGAATTCAGACATCTCTCTCTACCACTGCACAAAATAGGTAAACATCATCCTAAAATGTACAAGCAAGTTGTCTATGGGCTAGTTTGGTTGCTAACGTCAACACGATGCAGTCAAAACACAGACTGTTAGCAAACATTAGCTGCGAGGCTAACTAAAAATCAAAGCGAACCTAATTGTGGCTCTGCCAGGACATTTCCTGTGTTGTTAACACTGAGGGCGAACTCTGCTGTTTACACTAACTTTCATTATGTTAGGCAGCCAAGTGTCTGACAACAAGCCTTCCCGCTAACTGCTGTTGTTTAGCAAGCTAACACCAGGAGCTAACGTAACGATTATGTTACTAACGTTACACGCTAGCCCGAAACGTAAACAGCATGAAACGAGGGGTTAGCCCGCGCTCATGCGCCAGCAGACAACATTTCCTCGTTCGGCTGAAAATAAAAACCTCCACACAACAGCCAGCGCATCCAGTTATCTGATTTTGAATGTCACTGAGCTGTTAACGTGAATTCGCGGCCTTGCAGAAGGCACAATGCAACTTGCAGACGGCCATCTCGGCTAGCGGGCAAGTGCAAAAATAAAGATATGATAGCTGCGAAATCTGCAGTATCAAATGTTCTGTGGCCTCCTCCTTAACCTCCGCTGTGGGTGAGCAGCCTCGACCCGATTACACCCGTCCCTACAAGCGGTCCCCACCTCGCCGACTTCCTCCCTCCACAAACCGCCCTCCCACGTAACGCTACAGCCTGCGGTGCAGTGAAGACAAGGCCGCTGAAGCAGAGTAGCTAGGCCTCGGCTCCCCCCTCCGTAACCCCCCCTACCCACCTCCGCGACCATCATCCCTCCGTACCCCTCTCTGCCTCTACCTCTCGCAGATCCCCCAGAAAGCCCGTGCTGGTCCGGTTCTGGTTTCCGAGAGAAGCTCGGGCAAAGCACGCCGTGTTAAAATCTCACATCCCTCCATCCGGCTTCCTCTTATACTCACCGGAATTTCGTGTCGAGCCGAAGAGAAGAAGGTGCCAGAACCGTGCGAAACGGAGACAACAACAAGCCTAAAAATGCAGCCAGAGACCAGGGGCTCTAGAGCCGACGCCATCTTTGAGTGAAACAGGAGCGCGGCTGGTGGGGGAGGGGGGAACACTGAACAGCCAGGCAGGGCCCAGGGACCGTCTGCGTGGTGCGAAGCGAAAATCCAGGGGAAGAAAAATTCACTGCAAGGCGCGGGGGGCGGCGGCGGCGGCGTGCTGTTGCTATGAGAGGGGTGTGGATATTGCTTGAGCGCATGAAATGGAAGAAAGGGACAGATGGTGATGGTGGTGTTGCTGGAAGGGGGGGGGGGGGGGAGAAGATAGGTGTTCTCGCACTCTCTGCTGAGCTACAGCTACACGAGATTCAAGGGAGCGTCTGCCACTTGCCCAGCAATTGTAAGGAAAAAACAGAAAAAGGCAATGAGCATGCTTTAACGTTAGAGGGTATTTAAAGATCAAAGTGAGACACCCTCCACACTGCAGTCTATTGTAGCAACTGTGTGTTTTTGGAAGCTGAAGATGGGAAGTGAGCTACAGAGATCCAGTCCCCCAGAGATGATCAAATGTTGTAGTGGCACGCTATCTGGAGTATTAGCCTACTGTATTTGTATGTAAGATAAAGCATGTCATTATCTGTCTATGCAGCATCTACTACAGCATTGCTCCTCACATTGTGGAGCACAGTATTATCTTGGCACCACAGAAAATGATCATGTAAACTTATCTACTTTGTCACATTTCACAAAACGACAGCACAATCTAACGCCTTTTTCCTAAATGTATTTTCTTCAGCTCTCAGTGCAACACAAATTACAGCATCTGGTGACAGATGGAAGCAGCATAGTTCTAAGGTATCGCTCTGTGTGTATTTGAAACTGCACTGTGTCTAATTTGAAAGTCATTTGCATTGAATATGCACAAATGATAGACACCTTTAGCTCTAATACGTTGTAGAAAACTAAAAACTACAGCAGTTAAAGTGAGAGACTGTTATTCATGGCTCAGAACACACATGACTTGTTTGGGGTTATAAAGTGTCACACTCTTTTGTCCTGTGGAAGTCTGCACAGCTTAAGTACACTCTTCTTCTCATTCATAAGTAAAACAATCAGGAGGGGAAAACTGATATTGCTGCTTCAATTTCATGATCATGGTGATACAGAGGCACTTGTGTTGGAAATCTGGCAGCGATCTTCCTTTTCTATTACAAGCTAATGCTGAAAGCTCCCTGGGTGGAAATTAAATTATCTGCAGCTTTGTGTAAAATGATGTGTACAGCAGTCCTCAGAGACGGATTATAGAGTGTGTTATAGGGAGCAATTAGACCTGAGGTTTTCCCATGTTCCACGAGGGTGCCTTATGAGAGGCTGAACTGCTGTCAGCACAAATAAAAGCAGTAAGGTCACACTTTACTAGATGTTTAACTTGCACTTCTTCAGGTGCAGATCAATCACAATCCACAGCACTAATTATAATTAACGGTACTGGTTATTTCACGGATATGAAGTTTGAAGTGTTACCACATGAATGGCTGTTAGTACACCTCCTGAGGACTCGCATATCACATTATTGTTTACAGTAGGCCAGCCAACAGATGGACAGTGCTCAGGAGACGTTTGCACCACATCTATATTTCCGAGGCATAAATAAATAATGTTGCGCACCGTGATCCTCGAGCAGAGGCCATGTTCACGGACACACAACAAGAGAAACAAATTAACCAGGGTGGGGCGTGTGAGGATTCTTTTCACTGTAATTCTGATAAGATCTTATTGATTTTCAGTCAGTTAAATGGAGGCAGAGGCACAAATTGAAGTGCTACTTATTCCAAATGAGTGCTGTCAACTTCTCCAGTAAGTAGAAGAAAGAAGGACGCAGATGCACAGGAGGGTGAATTCTAATCTTAATTTACGCAAGCTGTTAATGCAGTTCACTCTCCTTTCTAAGATGTTACAAATGGCCACAGGCTAACTCTATTTGTGGATTTTAAATAGGTAAAACTATCCAGAGTAGAGAGTTAGTGAAGAAAACAGGAACTCTAAAGGAATATATTGACCAGAGGGATATGCATGTGATATCAACCTATTCAGGAGATTATTTACCTATGCAGTGAAGTCAATCCCAAATGTTATTTTAGCATCAAGGGAAAGGCATCTTTTATCAGGATAGCCTGTTTTCTAAATTAGATGTCCTATGAATTTCTTCATCCAGGGGATTTCTTTCCTTTTTCTAAACGTATATACATTATTACATATATATTAAGAAGTCCTTTATATATTAGTTCAACATACCATAGTTGTATTTGTGTCCATGAAGCACATATTTATGATAAATATAATGAAACCTGCAGGTGTTATTATTTAGCAGTTGCCCCTTTAAAACACTGGTAACTGAAAATGTGAACAATTATTGTTGTGTAATAAATTGTCTGTGGATGTTTTGGTATGAGACCCTTGTTTCGTTGTTGGAGAAGAGGAGACAAGTAATCCTTGGCTTCCTTTCATCTGCTTAATCCCTTCTGTTTTGATTTCTGTTCAATGTGCATCCACCTGCTAGGGCCCCGGAGCCCCCGGCAAGCTGCACCAGTGTCCGCCTGCCCCTTCGCTGACACGCACACATAAACACACGCATCCTGTCCACCTGATGCACAGCAGCACCCTCAACTCTGTAGGCCTGCTGCCGGGCTGGCTGGTTCCCACTCCGCTCCGCTTCTTCCTGCCTCCGGTTTAAAAGCTGGACCTATGCCAAGCCAAATAAACCTACGGCATCCCTTTCAGTCTATGAAAGCATCTCATGCTACTCTTACTTCGCTTGTTTCATTGTTGCTGGTGTTGATTTTTAATTGTGATTTGGCCATTTCCACACAGCCTGGAAATGAGTTGTGCTGTTCTTTTAATACTTAATCCTTCAGTGGGTACATGTCAGATCCCCTATTGAGAAGTGTACTTAGAATAGGATCTAATTGATTGCCTGTCTAGGTTCAGCAACTGAGGATGTTGGAACATTTTCCAAGTAAACAAAGCCACTCTTGACATTTGACTAATATAAACACACTAAATCCTCGGCTGCCACCTCTTTATAGGCAGAAGTCAGCCGTAATGATGGGAACCCATGAAACCTGAAGAATCAGACATTATTAAACAGAAGTGACTCAGTTGAAAGGAAAAATGGGAACTGCATCTTTTCCTGATGATTTTCACTTTGTCAACATTCAGTAAGGAAACCTAGTTAAACCTAACCTAGTTAGTCCAGGCCACCACCCGTGCAGACCACATTTCTGAGATCGTGTTTTTTTTTAGGGTGATGACTGGAGTGCTACGTTCAGATAGCACGGCCGTGTCTAGGACTGCCTCTTTTGTCCGTGTGAAACTAGCAAGCTTCCTGCTGTGGCTGGCTCATTGCCAAGTCCCCAAGCCCCAACCTAGCCACTCCCCCCATTTCCAACTCCAACTCCAACTCCAAACCCCTCCCATCCCAAAAAGAGCTCAAACATACAACGGAAATTTCCAGCGCCTGTCCACCCAAGGCTGTGCCCCCACCCGTCTAGTACACCACCCAAATCCCTCCTCCCAGCCTCCCTCCCCGCTGCTCCCTCTCCTGCTTTGAATCCAAAGGGACAGAGAGCAGCTGGAAGGTGAAGTGCAGCTTGTGGGCGCTGAGCTGAAAGTCAAGCCAGACACCTCTCGTGCTGCCTCCAACTCCTCTTGTCTAAAATCTATCTGAAAACCCCACCGCCTTCACTCAAACCCAGAAGTGCTTAAGAGCACTGCAGAGTCCACTTGTTTGCTGGACATGAGCACTGGAGAGACACCGTGAGGGAAACGCGGAGAGCTACTCTGTTTGACAAATCAATCGTCCTGCTGTGGTTAAAAGTCGTGTACTTACATTTCAAGCGGCGGCATCTGACAAGTCCATTAACATGCACAAATAGCTCAGACTTCAACACTATTAAGAGCGGCAGAGGAGGAAACCAGCAAGAAAAGCCCTGACGCATGCATTTCTTAGTGTTCTTACTTTTAGAGGTGAGGCCTGTTAGGTCATTCTATGTAATTAGGTGTTTCCAGAGAGAGGGAAGGCTGAGCAAAAGAGCCTTTCATACTCGAGCGAGTCATAAAATGTGTAATTCATTTGAATTAAAAGACTCATCGGTCAGCATTTCTCTCTGTCAACATGTTACATTTCTTTTGTTTCATCTATTCAAGTGCCAAAGTATTACGAATACAGAGGGCTGTGATGTGCTATTTTTTCACCAGCACCAGTAACTTCCTGGAGTGACCACTGGTTGCCTGGCAACTGGTCCTGCTCAAGAACAGTCCAACAATAACGTCCCATAAAATGGCAAATAGTTTTTTATCCACACTTAATAAAAACTAAAACATACAAGATATAATGAGTTGATTAGTAGAATTTTTTTTCCTTTTGAAGAGTGGCGGGCTAGCTGCTTCCAGTCCAGCCATCTGTCAGCGCCAGCTGTGTCTTTTAATATGAGCGGTTTTAGTCTTAGCTCCAAACTGGAGTATCAGAAGTAGACCGAAGTGTCTGGGTTGGCATCATCTGCATAGAAATATGTTAATGTACTTATTAGAGCGTTTGGTAAATTCCATATGCACATGGTATATTATTGGGCAACATTGGTAGAAATCACCTGAGAGGGGAACCCTGTGGCTGCCTCTCACTAACGGTGAGGTTAGGTTTAGTTAGTTAGAAAGAGTTTATTACTGAGCTTTACAGATACTTGAAGGTGGATTTCTGTTTCCAGTGTTAATGCTAAAGTCCTTTGCGTTCCTCACAGGTGAAGCACTAACAAGGAAGCAAAGCCCAACAGCAGAATGAATAACTGTATTCACCAAAATGTCAAAATCCACCTTTAAGTAGAGTTGAGCTGAATCGTTTTCCTCCTGTGTCTTGTTCACCATCACTTCTTCATGTCCTGATCACATCTCTGGTGAAGTGACCCAGTGCTTGATGATTCAGCTATGCTGCACATGGCGGCCTGGCTGCTACTAAATCTTCTGGTTCTAGTCCATGGCACAGTTGACTCGCACCAGTCAAGTCCAGACAGTGGAGCAGAAAAGACAGTATGCAACTACTGCTACAGTGAAAGTGGGAATGATGAGTTTGGAAAAGAGAATAATTACAGGACGGAGATGTCCGTGTCTTTGCCTTGTAGTTACTATGTGCTGTGGAGAGTTCTCGTGTTCACCTCCCTTAAATACCATTAAAGCTTTTTTGAATGCAAAACAGTTCATCTGTGTCTAAACAGCTGCACCACAGAGGGTTTCATGGCTTTCACACAACAAACACCAATTATATCATGATGCCTCGTTTGGCTGTTTGGCATCCAGACCTCCCACATTACAGGCTCCTTCCCAAGTCCAAGCCTCTCAGAGCAGCAGCTCTGCAGTGTTTGCTGAGCAGGATGCACCACAGACGACAATGCAGTCTCCAGGACGCGCGAGCACACACATACACATTCCTGTGGGCCTGGTGTTGGGGGAGACTTAACCTCTGAAGCCCAGCAGGCTTTGTCTACCCCCCCACTCACCCACCTTTTTGACCAAGCGCTCACTCACTCGCACAATGAGCGTTTCTCACAGTGGAACACGAAGAACTCTTTAATCAGTTCCATCAGGCCAGGAGCAAGATTTACGTCAAAGTGCACGCTGCCTAATGAGCGGGGGAACGCAAATGATGTGCGATTCCTTGATTTCCATCAATATGAGTGATATACATTAAAAGGCATTCAGTTCACAGCCATTTATATTAATGATGGCACTTTCTGATTACTGCGGGGTAATAAGAGCAGAAACTGTGCATTGCCATGAACGATGAGCCCTCTGTGGTTGCGCTAAATTGCATTACTGAGGCAGTAATGATCTGTGTTGTTCTTACGTACACTGTGGTGAATCAGTTATTCATTCAGTACACTACCTAATTGAATAATTAGATTCTTGTCTGTGTAAAGATATGCATGTTTGACTCCCCCCTGTGTTAGCAAGAGGCAACAGATGGAGCATGTTATGTAATCATACTGATAGAAATTAAAGTCACAGATCATCCTGAGAGGCGCGTAACAATATAAAACGGTTAGATGTGTCATAGTGAAGGTGATAAATATCTTTAGTCCTTTTGGATAACAGTATCTAGCTCAGGTGACAATGACAGAAGGTTTGCTTTGTTTTTCATATAGAGAAAGAACAGAAACTGCCGCAGAGAGTGATGATTATATCATGTCTCATCCATCCAGGTTTCCCACGTGCACTTTTCCTGCCCGGAAACAGGCATCTGCAGCCTCTAGTGGATAAACTCATGTCAGGTCTGCCAATTTATACAGTATGTGCGACACATACAAGCCACTTTATTGTCTTTATTCTAGTGGCTTACATGACATCACCATCAGGGTAAAAAAGAGGCTTCAGCTGAAGGGTGAAAGCTTCTCCTCTCTCGTCTGTGCCTAGATTAGGTACGAGTCTAGAGCTGCCCTAAGAGCTCAGTGATGCTGTGTTAATAGTCAGGTAAACACGTGATTAGTAAGATGTGTCAGAAGTTCAAAGTCGGAATAGTTGTTATGAAAGGTTACATGAAAATACATGAAGTCATGACGCACATTTGTGACGGACATTTCAGACTATCCCTGAGGGAGAGTCCTTCCCTGACCTGCAGAACCACAACATAGGCTTTTACAGCAGCGGGGGCCTGGAAGTCATCACTGATACTGGCAACACACAGGGAGCACCGAGGTCATCAATAATGACTCCATTTACTTAACACAGACCCAAACACCTGCTCATTTATCATGGCTGACACACGTCAGACTGGTTCATTTCTCAGCGAGGAGCCAGCCAACCGCTGCAGATCTTGATCAGGTCACCTCCGCTCTGAGGGGGCTTTAGAGAGCAGATTGATGCACAGTCAAGTGCAAACAGTTACCTACGCAGACGCTGCTGGGAAAGTTTCTGCATGGATGTTAGCAGTTTGATTGCACTAAAAATAAAGTAGCATTGACTCTGGTTGTGTTCGAGCGAGTTGCGCACTAATCATTTAAACACCAGCATGTGGAAGTCTTCATAATCACACTGCATGAACGTGAAATCCCCAGATATTTCACCCTCTGCTACATAATTAGTACAGATGTTTCTTTACCAGGACATAAGGCTTAGTGGTCATGATACAGTGGAGATGCTCACAGGGAAACTAAACTACCAGGTGGTTGGTTGAGTTGAGACCCAACAGGTTTTGAAAGCATTAAAAAAAATGTATCTTCTGGTGGATCAGCGAAGTTTCCATAAATCATCACACTCATCTGTCCAATAAAAATATTTACTTTAAGTCCCACACATCGACCTCGAGCTGGTGCTACGGGAAACGTCAGCTCATTGAGCAGTTGGAGTTTATACACAGGTAGTAAAAAAGTACATTTATGAAGATTCCTGGTTTCTGTGTACAGTATATTTCTCTGTAGCTACCAGGACTGAGTTTAAAGCCCATTTTGTGCTAAGCCTCTGAGGCCCTTTATCAGAGCGAGTAGTACAATATCTTCCTTCATTGCCCTTCAGATCCATGCTCACAGAGTTGAACAAGGAGTTGAAAATAGAACTTCTCATCAGGGATTCTTCAGGAAACAGCAAAAGATCTTGTCTTGCACTTGCCGTGGCGGACTGCCTCCTGTCTCTGGAGACAACATCTCGGCTCAGTTGACTCCGCCACCCAGGACCAGGATGTCTCAGACAGACACGATTTTGATACTGCACATTTAAAACGCTGCAGTGGAGCCTTATCTGCTTCTACTACACACAGAGTGGACTGGGAACGTTTCCCAGCATGCAACAGGCAGAGGGGAAAGAAACACTCAGACCAGGTCAGACAGAGGTCCACAACACAGTTATACAACACAACAACAAACCTAGGAAATCTGTGATACAAAATTCAAAGTCAGGTGTATTCCAGCTACTCTGACCTCGAACAACTTGATTTTGAGAACGAAGTAACAAATAAAAAAAGACGATGCTTTACACACAGATATTCATCAGTTCAGTTTGGAGTAAGAACGTAGGAAGATCCTACTTCTCCTCACTAAAGGCACCCGGCTATACAACGCGTCAGTCGAGTCTGGGCATGCCCAGACAGTTTGGAGGGTTACGCAGGTATGTCGCCGGGCAGCTCTTTCTGTCTGTTACACAGCACACCTGAAGCTGTCTCTCTCTCTGTGCATCTTCAAATACATTATGTGATTATTCCTACAATGCAAAAGAATACCTGCTTGTTCAGACTGTTGAATGTAACCTGTCTAAGAATTAGATCTATCATTATCTACTGAGAGTACTGTGATCAACATAACTGGGATACGTGCAGTTTTGTTACCCAGAATACCAACTGTTCAAAAAAATCCAATTTACCATGAATCCTGTTGCTTCCTGACACAAACAGGATGTTACTAGTTGTCTTCTTCGACTTCTCTGGCATCTCTCTGCATGTGTTACAGATAAAGAGCAGATGGTGATGTAATGGGATGGGGGGGGGGTCATATAAGAGAATATTATACTGTCAGTTACTCCCAAAACAGAAACTACTTTCATAAAGCTCTGCTGCTCTTCTTTATAGTTGGTAGTGGTCTTTAACATCAGTTATTCTTTAGGTAAAACTCCATTAGGAGGCAGTTGGAGCTATAGCATGCAGACACACTGGGACGGCAAAGCAAACGGAGAGTAGCTGGAGGGTCTCCTGTTGTTGTCCTGCCTTTGTTTTGCTGTCCTCCTCCTGCTGTCTTTAGCTCCATAGGAGAGCTGTGTAGGGCTCAGAGGAGGCGCCTGCGAGCATCAATAATAGCGGGCTCACAGCAGCGAGGACAGAAAGGACTGAGGCAGTGGGACAACTTAATACTATTCAGCCACTAATTAACTAATTTAAGATAAAAGTCAAATAGTACAAATAACTGATTGCACTGCTTGTTTTTGTCTGTACACAAAGTGCTCATCACTTTAAAATGAGGCGTACAGTGAGTGTGAAATCTTGTGTCTCAGGCCCATCTTTGTCAATAAGATCGATACTCACTGATTACTAACAGCAACGCGAGCCCATAAAGACCGAGATTTACTGTTGTCTCGTTAAGTCATTTTATGTCCGGGGGCATTGTAGGTGGTGAGTCGGGCCCATAAGGTCAATCACATGAAGCTGTAAAATGAGATGTAACCCACATTCATAAGGGCCCACAGTAGAGGTGGACAGGGGGAAGAGGGAAAAGATAGAGAGCCCGGGAGCCTCAGTGGAAAGAAATGGACTCCATTTTTGTAAGTCCACCTCTCCAGCTGTCAGCCCGCTCCCTGTCCCATGGGGGGTTGCCACGGTGACTGGAGGCCACATGTCTTGAGGGCGTCATTTTGGTCAAAGGACCCCATTGTTCTTGTGTTAAGCCGTCTTCTCTATGCCCGTCTGCCAGGGACAGGGGATTCAGCTTCACACCCTTCATACACACTCTCACACAGGGAAAAAAACATCCAACAACCATTTGTATAGAGGTGCAGCAGTTTAATTGTGCACTCGAACAATAAAAACAGCCTATTCACATATATGCTCCCAGTTTTTAAGTTAGAAAGACACAGTCAGAACAGGCACATGACGCAGTGAAAAGAAAAAAAAAAAGCAATCTCTGCTGTGAAGTAGCAAACAAAAATCTCTGACACATGTGAATGTGCATCTATTAATTTTGTCCCTCTCATGATGATAAAATCAGCTCTTAACACTTCCTTCATCTTCACAGTTGATCAAGCTGCCTGACGAATGACAGGCTACTGCAACTCCTCACAGCCACCACCAGATGGCACAGTAACCCCACTGATCCCACAGAACCACGTCACAGGCTGCGCCACTCTTACAAGTTCATCCGTCTTCCAGTAGGAATACACAAGAGACCTTGGCACACGCGAGGAGCCAGAAACCTCTGGTGTCCTTCAGCCAAGTGAGTCTGACTGGATGTAAAAGGAGGGAGTCAATTACCCAGTGATGGATAGATTACGGTCATGCATCATTCTGGAAGCCAATTTTTCTATGCGAACTGAATCTGAAACTCAATTTGTTACTGCTCCCTCCGTTCCTCTCTGACAGATGGATGGAGTCAGTAAAGAGGAACTGATTTGAATGTGACTGGTGGAATCTGAGGTTAGAGGTCAATTTACTTCCAGACATTTGGCTGTGCTCGAAATGGAGATCAGAATGGTAATTTATGTAGAAAGTAATTCAGTTATGGCCCCCCCAAAAAAAGGCTGTGCAAAAGGAAAGCTGCTTTAGTTGAACTGAAATGACCACGCAGCTGGAACATGACATTTGTAGAGACAGTGGCTGCTTTAGAATTTGGATTATTTCCATCCAAATGAAGACAATTTGGTGTAGTAAAACGTCTCCACAGGTAACCACAGTATCAGCTCAGGTTAGAACCCAGCAAAGTACAATTCTGATTTGTGATTGACCTCACTCACTCAATTTGTTTCATTTAAAACAACAAATTAAAAATGAAAAATACTATTTAATCTATGACACTGTACTACAATCACCCATTAAAGTTGAGATTATGCAAGAAAACATTTTCTGGGTCTTTACACTACGGATCATTAAAAACAAACAAAAACAGCCCCAGATGAAAAGAATGATTTGAGCTTATTAATCTGATTTATATGTAAGGCGAATGCTCTCCCTCCATTACTTATCCATTATTCTCCACCTGCTCCAGCCCGACCTGACAGTTGGTGAATGCCGCGCAGCCGTCTTCATCTATCCAGAGCAGATATTGACTGGAACATGCTCGATCCAGTGACTTTGGAGAGTGAGAGGGAAGATGCCCTGTGATTACCAGCTGAGTGGTTGGATATTGATTAGAAGGTGGTCAGCAGAGATGATTGGGCTCTTGGTGCATTGACGGGCTGTTACCGTGGGGAATCTGCTTCCAAATTGCTGGTCGGCCTTAATAATTCACGTAGAACAAGGACAAAGTTGTCAGTCACCTCATAACAACAAGGTCGTTCTTCGAAGAATCATCCTATTTCATTTTAGGGAAAAGAAACATTAGATAGTCTGACGGTTTTATTGTCCCACTGAATCTTCGCTCATTCAGTTAGATGTGTCCCTTGTGGTCACTTTAAAGTCTCAGGATGCGTTGGCTTGTGTCTCCTCAGGGAATGAAGGTTGGACAGGTAGAGCAGCACTGAGCCGCCTGCTCCGGGTCTTCCCGCGGGGATCACTACAGTCAGGGGAGTGCAGAGGCATCCATGCGAGACCTGCACTGTTGCTGTTGGGGACGGTGTTGCTTTGGTTCCTCAGGCTGCGGCGAACTGAGCGCTGGCCTCTAGTGGTGACAGGTTTGAACACATCCTCAAAATTAAAGTCAGCCTGCCAGGGGGCCAGGTGCAAATTTGCTACTCCCTCGTCGTCCTGGCTGTCAGAGATGGACCTGCTTTCATGCTGGCTGGATGCTTGGTGTCCATGTCCCTTCCCCTCCACTTCATAGCTCAGTTGATCTTCTCCCTGCTCGTGTTGGGCTGAGCTCCTCCTGCCTCGCCTGGCTTTTCTTTGTGCTGGGGGTTTTGGCACATTCAAAGTGTAGCTGAGTTCTTCAGCTGAGGATGGGCAGACACTTAGACTGGCATGACATTCTGAGGTCCTGTCTGTGCTGGGTGTCTGGGTATCAGCTTCGATGTCAGCTCCTCCCTGTTTGGGTACAGCGTGTTCCACTGGGACTGCGTTTGATGCCTCAGTGTTCGTAGCGGTTTTCTGTGCGCTGTGCTCCACTGTCTCTTCTCCAGACGGGTGCTGAGACTCCTCACTGAGCAGGTCACAATCAACAACACTGACCTTTCTCTTCTTCAGCCGTCTCCCTCTGGCCCTCAGCCCTGACACCCTGCTTTCTTTCCCTGTGGCATTTTCTTTACTTGAGTGTAGAGATGCGACACCTTCTTCTGAAGGACTTTCCAAAGGATTTGTAACAGGGTGGTCACCTTGAGTGTCATGAGCGTCAGGATGTATGCGGGTCTCCTGGTCTGTGACTGACAAACAAAAAGGTACATTATGTAAAAATGTATAAAACACAATTCATTATGTTTAAATATCCATTGATAGTTGGGAATTGCCTGAATGTCCCACCTGTGCACATTAAAGAGTGACTCTGCTGTGCTGCTGAAGACTGGCTAATGAGGGACAGTCTCTCAGTGATGGGACTCAGGGTGGGATTCTTGGAGGCGTATTCTCGAGAGCCGTACAGCGAACGGTCGACGCTCCTGTTCCACTGGCGTGTTGCTGTGATCTGTGGAAAGATAATCTCCATCATGAGCAGGCCTGAGGATTATTTATTGGGTCTCCAATATTCAGCTATGACACGATGCTGTAATTATTTTTGTGTTGAACATCTAATCAATACTGGTTAATTATTAAGAACGATTATATGTTTATATACAGTTATGGCTGAAATTATTGGCACTGGCATTTTTCCATAAAATGCACCATTTCGCTTAGAACACTGTTGTGATTACAATTGTTTTGGATTATTCCCTTTATAGGCCAAACTCTAAAAATGGGACAGACAAAATCGTTGGCATCTCTTAAAAAAATAAAATAAATAAAATAAAATATTTTTTTTCAAGCAGTATAATGTTTAAACTCCCCAGTGGCACGAAACAGGTGCTGGCAAAATACCAATCACACCTGAAACCAGTTAAAAGCGAGGTTGACTCACCTTTCTATTGTATGTCTGTGTGCCACACTAAGCATGGAGAACAGAGAAGTAGAGAATTATCTGAGGCCCTGAGGACAACACCTAAACACTTAAAAAAATCTTAACAATCTCAAGGCTTCAAGTCAATCTCCAGAGATCGTCATGTTCCTTTGACCACTGGGCACAACATTATTAAGTTTACAACACATGGCCCTGTAGCTAATCTCCGGGGACGTGGATGGAAGAGAAAAACAGATAGGTCACTTTGGAGAAAAAGCTACGCAGGACTGTCCGAATGGGGCATAAACCGCCACAATCAAGTTCCAAACAAATTCAAGCTGTTCTGCAGACTCGGGGTTGTTAAAGAAACATGAAAAAGACGGATTGGAGTTTGCCAAAATGAACTTGAGAAATCCAAAATCCTTCTGAGAGAATGTCTTATTGACAGATGAGACAAAGACCATTCTACTGTTTCCAGAATACAGAACGAGGCCCACAAAGAGAAGAACACGGCACCCACAGTCCTGCATGCTGGATGTTTATAGATGTTTTGCTGCCTCTGGCACTGGGAGCCTGGACTGTGTGCAAAACATCATGGTTTACTTTCTGTGGGAGTCAGTGATAGGAATATTGTACATATACACATTCCTGTTCTTGGTTTGTTCTGATAATTAAGGTCTGGCCTGAACGCCACCCTGTGCTTTACAGTGAATCTCCAGGTATTTACACAGTGCTTTAATTAAATTTCACCGGCCTGTCCCCACTCTGTGGAACAAGTTATTTGGTTAACCCGGTGGATAGGAACTCATTTAGACTGATACACAGCGCTGACAGAGAGCCTATGCGTGTGCAAGACAAACACCGCCACGAAGCAGTTAGAAAAGCCAGACACTGCACGCTCCCTAAATCAACTGTTGTAATGTGAGGCACAGTTGAGTTAGCTGCAGATTGCCTGGTCTGATGAGCTACCTGCTCCGATGTTGTACTGAATAAACTAGCATCCGGTCTGTAGCTGCCCACTGCTTCCCCCAGGGGGAGGGGTTAAATGCAGAGGATACATTTCACTGTGTAACCATGTATGTGACAAATAAAATCGGAATTTATTAATTATTTAATTAATTATATTCATCTTCTTCATAGAATAATTTCATTCTGCCACACGAGGCTCAGTTCTCAGAGTAACAGATTAGGAAGTTGGAAGGTACAGACAGAACAGTTGTGGATTTTGATCAGTATAAGACATTAAAAAACTAAATTTTTCTGCTTCGCCATGTTGTTTTATCTGATTATCTGTGACAGCAGCGCAGGTTCTCGCACCTTGATGAATTTCTGATTTAATAAGAGATTTTCTATTATTTCTGATTCCTGTGGTGGGGGTGACTAATCTGGATGTGGCGTGTCTGAGATTTAAACTCAAGTAATGTAAACTGTAGTCAGACTGTGCAACTCTCAGCTCTGTGACCGTCTCCCAGAGAGATGTGTCTGAAGAGCTCTCGTTGAAGTGGTGTAAAGAGAAATCAAACAAGCACACTCAGCCAACTCACCTTCATCTTTCCAGGGGCCGACTTGGCAGCCGAGCGTGTGGATCTCCTTACAGGTCGACTCTCCTCTGGCTGCTGGAGGAGCACAAAGCTGGCATGAGGATATGTTATACAGAGTGTGTGTCTATGCCACACTCTCAAACATAAAGTGGATTTTCTCATATGTGATTAAGTTCAGATCCAGAGGAATTAAAGAGTAGATTAGATGGGAGCATGTTATGACCCCTAAATTATTAAAAAAGGCAATCTAGTGTGGGAGATCAAGCCTTAAATGAGCAGTTTGCAGTAGGAGCAGACCTTTCTTTTTCGAGTGCTGCAGCGAGCTGGTGCCACACTGGTAGAGTCACACTCTGGTCCTGGCAGCTTTGGTGTAGAAGATTCACAGTATGAGATTCAACACCGATGATAAAGTGGCAATATTTCAGTCGAAATGCAGCACTCACAATAACCTATCCACTAAGATGAAACAAACAACAACTACAGCAATGATGGTAGCAGACTGTTATTTTAGATTTTCCAGATCTGACTGGAGCTGAAGCTTCGGGACCTGCCTCAGTTAGCGTCTTCTTCTCTGGAAGGCACGCAGGCTCGTCCAGGCCATCCATCTGGGAAGCTGTGCTGAGTGTTGTATCGGATTCTAAAGGAAGATCCACAGTATCATAACTGAAATGCTTTTGGTAATATTAATGAATGCAGATTTTAGTTTTGCTATGGATCACCACCACCTGGATCAAAACATATGATTCACAGTAGTTTCATATGGCTTCGATGCACACTTTCAGACATCAGCTTAACATGTTTAGACCTTGATATTTTCCTGTTACACTGGAGAACGGGCAAGGATATCTAAAGCCGACTTCAAAATGAGGAATCTGGTCCGTTTGAGCTACTGACAACAAACCTGTATTTCACTTCTGACGAGTCTTACAGCTCGACATTTGTCAGGATACAGGAGGTGGAGAGGAGGAGATGAAGACATAATGGTATGTGACAATGTGAGGAGAAAATGGAGAAGTATGACGGCAGTTTACCTGTCACCACCTCGTGAGAGGCACTGTTTAAATTCAGTGGCTGGGCTTCCCATGGGTCTCCTGAAAATGTAAAGAACGGAGTTTAACAACAACCGCTAGAGTCAAGAAAGCAACACTCGGGGTCAATCCACGGTAATACTCCTGTAATACCTGTTCCATTCATCACTGCAGAGTCAGCCTCATCAATTGAAGGGAAAACGATCTAGGACCAGGAAATAAAAAACAAACATAACTAGAAATCGCGTGGGGGAGCATGACTGTCGCCGAAAGACGCCGGTCGGCGTCTTTTCAGCAAGTTAATTCAAGTTGACAAAGACAAAAAGGTGACAAAAGATGATAAAGACAAAAAGTTGAGAAAGATTAAAAGT
>JAUMHF010000026.1:3541380-3570909 GCA_032359275.1 Microctenopoma steveboyesi
AAGTCAATTTTCATTTGCACTCTGTGTTCAGATATTATACTTAAAGGTATATATATATATATATATACATTTGACTTGAAAAGGTGCCCTCATACCCGCTGCCACAGGCTTTCATAGGTTTACAAAAGGTACTGATTCTGTTATGTTAATAGTTATGTACATAAAAGTGCGTGGAGTTGCTGCATTTATTGTTTCCAAGATAAAAGCACAAATGCAATATTTAAGTATGACTAAAAGTATTCATTTTTACCACTTCTTAACAGCACTTGCACTTTAAACCTTGATAATGCCCAACTGAGGCTCCTAGCCCATTCCCCATACGAGGTGTGTCTTTGAGCAAGACACTCAGCACTTGCTCCTTTTAGTCACCTTTGGTAAAAGTATCATAAATGTAATGCTGATAACTATTATATTTAGGTTAGGTATATTTAGGTATTATATTTATGTTTATAATATTTTTATCATATTTAAATTTTTAGTAAACTGATAACCAGCTGTAGTGAGTGTGCAAAACATTGCTGACAGTCCTGGTCCAGCTGCTTTAGTCTAAGGAACAGCACTGTATTTTCTAGTTCTTTATATAAAGGTAGCTAACCGTAGGTTTTAGTTATACGCAATGTTTGTACATTCCTGATCATACAAATTTTCAACAAGTATGCAGCTCACATGCATTATTATTGTCAGACATTTTGTCAAATGGTGCAGTTGTTTTAAAGAAAAGACTGTCAAACAAACAAGCTGATAATATATAAACTTGAAGAAATGTGACATGTCAGCTATTTTCAGTGAATTTAGAAGTTAAATATTGACCTCTAAGCCAAATAAAGTGATTGTTACTTCTTAGTGTTACACTTAAGTATTATAAGCCAACTTTTTTTTGTAAAATGTGATATTGAGAAGCTGACCAACGTTTCCACCCTAGAACACATTGTATGCCTACTTGTCTGTTTCCAATCACACTCAAC
This sequence comes from Microctenopoma steveboyesi, assembly GCA_032359275.1. NCBI lineage: Eukaryota > Metazoa > Chordata > Actinopteri > Anabantiformes > Anabantidae > Microctenopoma > Microctenopoma steveboyesi. Next base: position 3,542,346 of record JAUMHF010000026.1, read on the forward strand.
ACTGAGTAAGAAAACCTTGGATGGTGTTGTTTAGTTATGTTTGAGTACCTGATCAAGCTAATGATTATGTTCCAGTGGCAGAAAGAAACTGGTGTTGCCTTTAAATAAAAGCCCACATTTATGTTTGTAAATCACAAATAATTTAATTCAACTTTATATAGTTCCAAATTACAACATAAGTCATATTAAGACACTTTACAGTTTAAGACCTTATAGTCTTTAAATAACACTCTTTATCTCATTTACAGAGCACACGTCTGTGTCTCCCAGGAAAAGAAGGTTTCGGCCAGGGACTAGGGCCTTAATGGAGATCCGCAAGTACCAAAAGAGCAGTGATCTTCTTCTCAGAAAGGCATCCTTCTCTCGTCTGGTGAGTCAGGCAGCAGCATACATTAAAACAAGACTGAACCTGTATGTCTTTCACACATGCCCAGGTTTCTCAAGTTGTAAAATTGTTTAGACTAAGAAATAGTAATAGAGAAATAGTAAACTTCATTTGTCACATGTCATATCTCCAGAACTGCAGCTGAAAATAAACTTAGTGCATGATTGACCTGATGCAATTAGAAAAACAAATGAGAGGTTAGAAATGCTGAGGTTGTTGCTGAGGCTGGAGAGAAAATTGTGATAGCCAGGAATGACTAGGCCCCAGTCTGCATCCTCGTGGCTAACCCTATTTGCATGGGCGAATAAACAATCTCAACAGAGTTGGAGGCCATTTCTTCAATCTCAAAATCAGACCCAACTCACACCTTTATTCAGTCACACTTAAGTACCCCAGACTCTGCTTTGGTGCACTTTTGTGGCTGTCTAGGTAATTTCCAGCATTCTGGGAGTTAAACGGGTTTCTTGGCTTTGTGCTTAATGAATGTTGCCTTTAACCCTGCATGAAGATTAGGGTTAAGAGTTTTGTCGGCCCTTTGTGGAGCATTCATTGCTAATAGTAATAATAGTCATAAATAATTCTGGGGTGTGCTGAAGGCACTATATTAGTTACTTTATTATTATTATTATTGTGCCTAAAAGTTTGCCGCTCAGTTAGTCCCACACGCTTTGTCCAAAAAATCGCGTGCCTATGTTACTCTTGTATGGACACCGAAGCAACTTGTGTCTGCACACACCAGGCCTCGAAGTCTCGGGGGACTTCGGATGTGCTGCGCAAGGAAACCAAAGCTTCGTTACAGCAGCTATTAGCATTTACTAGTACGACTTTAGTACATTTTCTTAGGTTCTATCAATAAATAATTTCCACAGTCAGGAGATTTCTGTATTGAGAATTGTAGGTGTGCTTTGAAACACCAGTGCATTTCTGCAGTCATGGCTTTAGTCTTTATCAGCTGTTAGCGACATGGAGGGGAGTTGTGGGTTACGTTACGTTCAAAGCGAGCTATTTACAGCTCACCGCCAGATTTAAACAGTGCGCGTACATACTGTTTGTGTGTGTGTGTGTGTGTGTGTGTGTGTGTGTACCGGTTAAATTTGCAATACTTGTTTTAGCCTGCAGTAAGTCAAACAGCGTGTGGAGATTCTGTGGCGCCTGGATAATAAAATCTGGTATATCCTCAGATTTGGATTATTAATTAATTAAATGTAAGATATTCTAAAATTAAAGTGTGTAAAGCCATTGAGTTTAAATTTATGGTTTGTCTGTTATTTGAAGTGGAGATAAGCTGTTGATTGCAACAACTAGAAGCGGTTCCGCTTGCCTTTCACAATAAGAGCATTACGATCGATTATACTTGCAAAGCATTTCTTTTCTAGCAGAGGTAGTTCACGTGTACTATGTCTATGGCAGAGCAGGGACCGTTGACAGGTGTTGAATCTCATGGCATGTCTTCCAAAGTTCTCCCCCCTCCCCCTTACTGAGGAAAGCGGAGGGGGGGACTGTAGAGTTTGATGGCCACAGGAAGAAAATCTTTCTTGTGACATTCTGTGGAGCACTTGACACTTATAGGTCTGTGGCTGAACGTGGCACCTGGCGCAAACACCTCACGTGATGCGCCCCATCACAACACGAACACCCTGGTGCGGCTCAGATCAGCACACCCCACGCAATTTTTGCAGGAATTGCTAAATCTAGTTTGTGTAAAAATTACCTGTTTAACACACTGAATGCTTCTAAAAGGAACCAGTCCACCTTTTTGATGATTCTGTTAATCTAGTTTAGTTTCTAAATGTAATGAGAGATACCCAGATATTATTTCTAATTAAATTAAATTCATCTTTCTCTCTTTTGCGCCAAAAAATAACAAAGGTAATCTCAAGGCACTTCACAACACAAGGTTTAAATGCTAAATGATCTGCACCTATATAGCGCTTTTCTACCTAGACTGGTACTCAAAGCACTTTACACTGCTTCTCATTCACCCATTCACACACACACACACACACACACACACACACACACACACACACACACACACTCATACACTGATGGCAGAGCTGCTATGCAGCTGACCTGACACACTGGGGGCAACTCAGGGTTCAGGGTCTTGCCCTGCTTCACTGGTTCTTCATCTTTCTATGGACATGATCAAGACATTTATACTGCTTTCATTCTATTGCAGCAAAACGCTTCTGCCAAGTGTAAAGAAAACACAAATTTACCAAACTGATCTTAGAGTGTTCTAAATGTTACAGAACACTTAAAACTTGATATGCACTAAAAGCTCCTCATTTAAAAGCCAAACATCAAAACGAAGCAATAATAAATAAATAAACCTCCAAATACTCAGGACAGAAAATCTAACCGAGTTCGAGAGCGCCTGCAGCTCCTCAAAAAGTCCAGTGTAGTGCTGAGCTAAAAATAATCACTGGATTCAATGAAAGCCAAGTGCAGAGAGGTAAAACCTTTTAGTTAAATTATTTACAACAGTCAAGTAAGTACATCGGGTGAGTGTACCTTCTGCTCCTTCAAACTGAAGTGGAGGATAGGAGCGCTGGCCTCTCTAATCTCCACCTCACAGCCTTCACGAGGGCCCAGGCACCTCCTCTTACTGGGTGTTGGCGTCATTGGTTGGTTGTTCTCTTTTCCTCTTTCACCATCATTATCTGAAAAGAGGAAAAAACAAACAAATAGAACTGTCTCTGCAAAAAATAAATGTAAGTAATGTATCCAAGAAACCAAAAAAAGAAGATAAAGCTACATTTCTACAACAAACATTTTAGACACTGGCGCATAGAAGAAGCTGACCAAGCTCAGATTAAACAAGATGTAGTCAGAGTCTGTCAGAGCTGTGCATTATTCCACTACTTTAGAATTGTGCCTCCAGACACCATAAAGAAATCCTATTGGCACAGACTCCTGTTAAGATATGAAACTATTCTAACTAATCCTGTAGCAATGAGGCAGCCTCACCAGACAGATAATCCCTCCTCTTAATGCATCCTCCACCGTCGCTGTCCTGGCTTGGCATTGCATCACAGACCCCACTCTCCTCCACAGCCATCAGGCTCTGGAAGGAGGCCATCTTCTGCCTCAGTTTGAAGGCAACACGGGGAAGGAAGGGGCTACTTCTGACATGCTGAGAGTTAAGACAGAAAGAACAGACACAAGTGCTCATTGATGCAGCACGACAGGTCACAGAACTCATAATATCAATCCCCTACACCTTCCACACACAGCTAAAGTACGATTAGCTGAGCTGCACAACACCCATCCAAGTCCCATCCAAGTTTATTCTGTCATTAAAGTGGAATGTAACCTTTACCTGTAGACTTTGGTTTTCACAGTGAAATAAAGTCCTAAAGGTCAAGAGAAACTTCTTAAACCACTTCTGCAGCATAATGCACTTCTCTGCTTTAGTTCCTCATAGTACTCCCTCTGCCAGCTTATGGCTAAATATATAGCTGTCATTTATCACAAACAATATCTCGTGAGCACTAGTTTCATTGGGTTAAACTTTTTTTAGTGCCCTCCTCTTGTCCTTTATTGGTCAAAAACATGCTTGCTTGTGCAATGAGTGATCTAAGATAGAAAGCGTATGAAAGCTGAGAATTACCTAAAAGATTTTACCAACATTTTATCTAGTAAAACATACATACACTCAAGGGTTGTCTTCTGTTAGCCCTACTAAAGCATGTTTAAAACAACTGAAGCATTGGATAAGGACAAACAGGAGAGGATTATGATGCAAACACCTGGAAAGTGTTTATGGCTTCTGTGACATGGACCCATTTTACTGTTATTCTCTGTTACTAGGAAAATGTTACGGCCAGGTTGCAGGTTTGAAACCCTGTCTGACTCCTAGTCCATGCCCTATCCTTGAGCCAGACACCCAGCACTAGCTCCCTGTAAGTCGCATTGGATAAAAGTGTCTGCCAGGCAAATGAAAGTAAAGTAAATTTGATTTTAAGAGCAACCTCTTCTACATGTTTGCAGGGTGTAAGTCTCTGATAATTAACTATTATGTAAAGTATCACAAATTATTTCTCTACGATTATGGTTAGTGAGTTTACAATGTTAGAAATGTATTCAATGTGAAACAAGAATCTAGGGATTCAAAGACAATTGTGATCAAGGCTTGTTTTGGGATTAAAAAAAAAAAAGAAGATTTATTTGATTCATGCTGTGTATTGCCTCACATCAGTATTTTAATCAGGTCAGGGAGCGACAAGCTTTCTTTCATTTGGAAATAGAGACTTTTCAGTTGCATAAATTGTATCGCGTCTACTTGCACATAAATCACATGAGATAAACATTTGATCTAAGTGGAACAGACTGGTTAGAGATTGGAAACTGCTAGCATCTCGTGTTAGCCTATATTTTGTGATTTTAAATGAGTTTATGTAAATATATTAATACGTTTAAATTGTATTAGTGTGCATTACATAGGGTAACCGAAGTAGAACCCCAGATCACTAAACAAATTTTAATATTACACAAAGACCTGAGCAGGTACAAAGTGCAGTTTCACATGATCATTTCAGATATAATGGGAAAAAGCTGTCCAAACCTGCCCCACCTGATGTAAAAAAGTCATTTCTGAGCTAATAACTGGTTGTGCAAACCTTCGCAGCCACAACTGCAATGAAGTGTTTACGATAACTCGCAATGACTCTTTCACAATGCAGTTGTAAGTAGAATGCAGAGGAAGTACATTGAAATCAAGCACTGTACAAAGTCTATTTAGCTGTGGATAGAGAGCGGAAGATTATATTGAAGCTTGTTTCACACGAGTGAAGCATACTGTTTTGATACATTGCATCAGGCCTTGTGTCAGATGACGCATACCATATGACTAATGACACAGCTCCTAAACTCACTGGTGCTTCACTGCATTAATGTAAAGTTCCAACTACAATTGGTGGAATAAGTGAAACTCAAAGATGTGATGTAATCCTAAATGTAAGAACAAAATATAACAATATCAAAACCTAAAATATACCATTACCCAATCAGATCACACTTTACCTTATAAGAAATGTTACATAAATAAGTTACCTAACGTTACTGAAATGACAACATCAAATATCAACAATGACATTAAAACACACCAACTACACTAATAAATGAATTATTAGGTGTGATAGCTTGGGACATTTGTATAGTCTCAAGCAACAGCCATTCTAATCTCAATATATATCCTAAATTCTAGTATGATGTGAAGGGGATAGACAATTTGCTCTAATGTATATCCCAAGAAGCACCTCACCTCTGAAGTCTTGTTAGTTGGTGTCCTCATCCTCTGTTCTGCCATGAAACGGATGAGGGAGTTTGTTTCTGGGGAACCACGGACACCAACGCTGGACCTCCGTCTTGCCTTGATTTGCATCAAGCGAGATGTGCCTTGAGCAACACAGTAAAATTCAGTACATGAGCCATAAATAGGAAATGTAAACATCCCCCTAACCCATTATTTTTATGCACAAGCAGTCCTGAAAATGCTTGTTTTTTACTGCAATCATGTGTTTAATTTCCACACACATATCCTAATATCAGAAAACACAGCATGTCCCACAGCCACCATTTCTCATGGTGTCTACCGGTGGTGGCTCAACAGAACCAATAGAAACACTTCTTTCTTTGCAAGGCTGTGTAAAAATAACAGCAGCTAAGCATAATACACACTAGTCACTACTCACCTTTGCGGTTTGAGGATGATGGGATAAAACTTTGTTCTGAAATGCCAAACTGTCCAGGTGTAAGCTCTGAAAAATTTAGCTGAGCTGAGATGTCATGTAACACAGGAGTAGCTTCCTCCTCTGAAGGGGACAACGTTTTCTCCTTCTGTCCCTCCTCCGTGCCAGCAGTCTTCATGTCTGTGGTGGCCATCTGCATTAACAATTTAAAAAAAACATCCTATAGTTCAAGAGCACAGCTGAACAACATGGACACCAGTGTCAATATAGTTACTAGTAGAAACTTTACGTGGATAAGAGACTGGTTTGTGTGTAATAAATCATGGATATGCAGATGCGAAATGTGCGTCAAACCCGAAATGGACGCAAATATTATGTATGTACGTTAATATTTAACTTAGTTAACTCAAAAGCATGCGACAACTGTAGACTAAACTACTATCAGTGATATTATTACACAGTTAACTAGTCATTTAACAGAAATAAACGCAGTTTGTCACGAGCTATTCGTTACCTAGCAGTAGCAACACTGTAACGCTAAGTTAGCTAACTAACAAGACACTCACCTCGTACATTTCAGGCAAGTGTCTACTGCTAAAAAGCCTGTAGAAAACCTATAACGGTCTACTGTGTAATAAAAAGGACAATATTACCTCAACATGTGTTTCTGAAAAATGAAAACGATGAAGAGAAGAGACGAACAGTTTCAAATCACCCTCCACGACAGAGTGGGAGGCGCTATATGAATCCTTCCGCGGAACAGGGCGCTCCGCTGGTAACTGGCAAACACTTATACAACCTCAAAAACACACGTTGTAATATCTGCTTGTGGTAATTGTATCAAATACTATTATCAAATACGCGTGTGGTTATAAAGATGGACATTAACTGATAAAACGTTTTCTCTCGAAGGACCTAACTTCCGTGTTTTGAGCGTTGGAAGGCGGTCGGAACTCGTTTAATATGAAATGGCCAATAGCAACACTAAGCAGCGTACCACGTACCTTCCTCTGTCGGAGCTGCATAGACCACAGGGGCTGAATCGAGCTGATGTGCGTTTGTGAGCAAACAAAATCAATAGCTTTGCTGTTTTGGACAAAAATATACATACATACAACATTTTGCACATTAAACCAGATGGGTGTTAAGTTCTTCCATAAATTGTAGGACCCATCTGTTGCAGAACAGCTGGAACTTGCCTGCATCACCCTCTCAGACTGTTGGTTCATAGCTGACCTGATGCTCAGACTTAAAACTGCCTCAATCTGTCATCCAGACAGGTAGCAATCAGGATTGTCTTGAAGGAGGTTACGTTGTGTGACATGCTGTATGGCACAATAGAGATGCGGCTTCAGGGGGCACTGGGGAATATATATATATAGTTTGTATATAACCAAACTTCAGTTGGTTATATACAAAACAAGCACCAGAATAAAACAAACTGAAAAGGAAAAGTTATTAAAATATATTTAACCTTAACTATATTTTCATGTGATTTACAAGGATTTGACATTATATTGAGCATACTCGATGTGATTGAAAACCACTTTGCCCTAACATCTTTGTGATCTGTGGGATATTATTGAAAAGCTTAGTAAACCATAGCCCCCATCCACTGCCCCCCCCCCTCGACACAATCTCTCTCTCTCTCTCATACACCGACACACACACACACACACACACACACCCACACACACACACACACACACACACACACACAGATCCTGCTTTTGTGAGGTTTTCAGAGTCTGTGGTGCAGCTGAGTACACTGAGATCAGAAGTAACTGTGAGCCTCTTTCCACAGCTGGGATTGTCGACCACATTGAAGCATGCAGCTTCTTCTGTTGACACCAGACGAGGCTGTGCACGTCGATGCAAGCTTGACTTTTGTTTTTGTTGTTGAGCAGCACAGGCTGGGGAAACGAAAATTAAATGGCTCCTGACATTCACAGGTGAAATAACACTGCATGCTCCTGTTCAAAATGAAATGTTTGCACAGACTGGAAAAATTGAGGATATATCCGGACCAGCACATTTTTTTAGTATAGAGACCAATGATGTCCTCCAATTGCAACTATTTAGATATTCATAAAGAGATATTCATCCTTTTTAAATGTATCATTGTGTATATTAATGCACTGAATATCCTCGGATCCTTTGGAGCACTGTGAGAAGTTGATCCCAGCTGACATTACATCAAAGGCGCTGTACACCCTGGACATGTCAGTCTATCGCAGGTCTGACACATAAACACGGCCGAGTATTCATACACCTACAACTGCTCCTTGATGTCACTTCTCTAAACTTCTATTACTCGAGATATTAAATTTAGTGTTTTGGGTGGAGGAGGCTGTCAAACTCTCTCATGGGTCTTTGGTTAGGTGGAGATCTGGTGATGGAAGGTGCTCTAACATACGATTCACATTTACACTCTGATGATATTACTATGACATCATCTGGATCATTTTCTCAGACGTGACTTCAAAGCCGCAGAAAACAATGAGAGTGAAAAAGAAATGTTATTAATACTATGAAATACTATACTGAGAGTATACATCTTGTGAGTGGTACACTGACATCTGTTCACCTCATAAAACTGGTTGATTTCCTCTGCAACAAACAAACTCACACACCTCAACTATATCTCTATTTTTATTTGTGTATATATACACATATAAAAAATAAGGACATATGTACAATGATAATAAATATCAACATGTTTGTACAAGTGAAATAAGTTACTTAACATATTTTAAAAACAAACATAAAAGATCAATAACCAACAAGCAAAATGGGGCAAAATAAAATCAAAATGATTATAGAATGATACAAATAATAATGCAGAACAGCAGAACTTAAAGCCTTGTGTGAAAGAAAAGATTATGAACAAACAACTGAAAAAATGCACATAAAATACTTTACACATGCATTTTTTTCCAAGCTTGAGACTGCATTCTTTTTCCTTTTTTGCAACATGTCACATGAAAAGAAATGCTTAACCATGAAAGGGGTTTATGTTAAGATAGAACCAAGTACCAGTGTAAAGAGCAAATGTGTTTTTATCTTTCTGCTTCAGGTAATTTAACACAAAGGAGAGGACACATTCTAGTACTGATCAACAGTAACTCTTTTGGTTTTTTAGGGTCCAACAAATTAAATAATAGTTAAAGTTTTGGTACATCATTCAGTCTTTTATAAAAAACTGGGTCCAGCATATAATCACTGGCATGTAAACAGGTGGGAAACAGGATTTCCATCAGCCACAGGCCTTGTTGTGTTTAGCTTGAGGGAGCAGATAAACTATGCAGAAAGGTTGCAAACATCAGCTGAGTTTAGCAAAGTGGACGGACTGCTGAAACCTAAACATCGATCAGGAATCAAATAAAGTTCATTTAGGTATTTCAACAGGAACAAAAGCAACTGCAGTCTACTTTGGCTTATCCAAAATGTGAAGAGGCACAGAAAAAAGTAAACACGTTGAAATGCAGCCATGAATTCCTGTACAACCCTTGAGCCATAAAATCAGACATACTTTTTTTTTCAAAGAGAGCATTAGTGTTCCACAACATTAGTTTTTGAAAAAGTCCAAAAATGATTGATCAAATTGATGCACTTGTACAAGGATGATCATATCAAAGATGTACAGTCCACTTGCAGAGGATCATGCAACACTAGGATGTGGTGTGCAGATGGCTGAGTACCTCTTCAACCGCAGGGTCATTTTGATATTCTACATCTGTACACAATGAGGCAAAACAAAGGGCTTTTGTTCTCCCCTTCCTCGTTGCTGCACTCTAGTAACGGGACCCGACAGACGTGTCCCACAAAAAAAAGCCACCCCTGACGGACAAAGCACAGAAAGAGGACAAATAATGTAAAGTTAGTAGTTAGGTTAGGTACAATATGACATCATCACTTCTTCCTCTGCTTTCTTATAAATAGATGAGAAAACAGGTTGCATGCTGTTACATGTGTCAGTTCTGAGTAGGAGATTGGTCCTGTCTGAATCTTTCACGCAGATCATTGGCATTAAAGAGGCGTTTCAGTCTGACAAAGGGCTCCCTTAGGTCAACTTATTTCAATCCTTGTTGAACTGAAGTTTTTTATTTTTAATCAGAATGTCCTAGCTGTGAGCTTCAGGCAACGTACAGGCGGTTTTCTTATCTTTTTTCCATCAGAGTAGCTTTCCCGATGTACCTGTCCTTCAATAAAAGAGTGCACAAGCGATACTTATGATGAGAAGGAGACTGGTGAAGTGGTGTGGAACATATAACACGACTCAGAGTCTGTCTGCGGCTCTGACCTAAAAGAGCCTACATGTCTGGATGCAAAGGTGCATTTCTTTCGTAGATATTATTTAAGCCAACAACTGAGCCAGCTGATTAACAATCACATCCCCAGAGCAACATTATAAACATGGCTTGCGTCGTCCGTCCACCTTATATAAGAAGTGCAAACTACATATGACTGGATGCTGCATTTAACTTAATGATTGTGTTGATATTAATTAGAAATATAAAAGATAACAATTTGAAAGATAGACTAGATGATATTCTGTGAGCTTGTTTGGACACAGCCAGTCAAACGGGCTCTAGCTCCGTGTTTAACAGACAGATAACGGACTGGCATTGATCCTCTGATCTAATTCTCAGACAGACAGGAAAAAGGTTTATTTCCTAAAGTGGTGATTTATGCATAACTCGTGAGTAGAGCGAAGGGACCGCCTGATAAATAAACCCAATAATTCTTAACGCTACACTGAGCAGCATGAAGAGCCAAAGAGCTCAATTGGAAATCGTTAAAGGTTAAGATTTGTTTAAAACTGTTTGCATGAATTTAATTAAGTGGAACAATACCTTTCACTCGCTCATGGCTGCTTTCCGCCTGGAACCAGCAGTTTGTCATCACAGCTAAAATTGGTCTGTCCATTCTTCCATCAGCACTGCGCGTGTGTGTTATCTGCTTTGTATAGGTGTGTTTTGCAGTGCTCCACCTTCACATACGTCCACAGTAGCCCGGGGTCAGTCTCTGGGCATCGGTAACGGGAAGAGGTGGTGTTCACGGGGTTTAAGGGGGGGACTGAAACACACTGTTGTCCAGGATGGTTGGGCTTTCAGAGGACTGTGAGTGTGTGTGACGGGGAGCAGGGGGCAGAGAGAGAGGGGGGGGGGTCTTTCTTGGCAGTGCAAGTTACCACCCTCACATGAACACATAAAATATAAAGCACTTATTGAGACATCCACAGCGGTCGCATCAACTACATTCTCCATGCCTAATGTCCTCACGTCAACTTCAATTTGGAATTAAGTGTGCAATTACTGTTCCGCTGCTAAGACCTGAATGCAAATAGCCATTTTTTAAAGTAAGTCCAAAAGGGCTCAACCAAAACACATATCTTTTATACACTGTGACTCTAATAAATGTCATATGCACTGCGCTGCGTAGCAAATTGAACTTGAAGGTGTGTCTGAAGGTTACCGCGCAGGGCTGAGGAACGCAAGCGACTGCCCTCTCATTGTCATTCACAGGAGGGAGCCATTAGTCACCTGATAGCCGCCCCAACACTGCTGTAGTCCGTAAGACATTAAAAAAAGCACAACAAGAAATGTCTTAAGTTAAACCAACCGTCACAACAAATGAAAGTGGAAGAAATCAAGGGCTTTCTCCAGGGGTGGATACACGTGGGGGGAAAAATACAAATTGAGCAGAGAAAGTCTGGAGAGGTTGTCCTTCACTCAAAAAGCCCCCCTTGCGTCTTTTACTCCAATTCACTTCATTTTCCATTTCATATCCTCTCTTTGTCTCTCACTCTCTCTCCTCCCTGTCCCGTGCAGAGATCCTGCTACGGGGGGACGTGATTGTCGTCTTGCTTGGAGATTAATTCGTCTTTTTAGACCGCTCTCACACTCTTGGCTCACAAATACAAAAGGGGAAGACACGCTTCCAGTTTTTAAGTGCAGTAAGCTGAAAAAGTCTCAAAGGAACAGAAGGACAGAGAGATCAGTTGCCCTTGCCTTGCCTTGCCTTGACTGGTTTCAGCACACAGGCTAAAAACCTCTCTTGGTCCACTCAATGTAAAAGAAATGTGCCTTTCAGAAAACATTTGTGTGATTTCCATGCTTGAGGAGTTCTCCTCTGCGTCCAGTCTTTAAATACACAATATACATAAGTGGCGATTGACAGTGGAAGCAGGAGAAGTCACCACCATGACTGCATGGTGGTGAGAACACGGTGTGTGTGTGTGTGTGTGTGTGTGTGTTTAACATGCTGTGTGCTATAAATGTCTACAGTGAGCCAAACAGGCATTGGCAGAGCGAGAGAGAGAGAGCATGGGGAATTGACAGCATGTCACCGAAAGAGAGAGAGAGAGAGCAGGCATCCTCAGAAAGGAGGGAGGTAGGTTGGTTGTTTTCTTTTTCCAACTCAGGGAATGGAGATGGAGGAGGACAGGCCTAGACGGACGACTCCTCGGGGTTCGCGTCGGGCAGCACGCTTCTCTGCTGCAAGGTGCGTCTCAGCTCTTCCTTGAAGGGGCTGGAGTAGTCGTTCCTGCCCATGCCGAGGCCACTCAGCCCGGCGCCCCCAGCACCAGCCCCGCTAGCCCTTTCCTCCCCTGCTGTGCTCAGGTTGAGGCGAATGTAGCCGTTGCTACCGGAGCCTCGAATGTTGGTGAGGCTGAGACGGCTGGGGGAGTGGATGGGCTGGCCGGGAATTGCGCTGGGTGACGCCGTGCCGCTGACGCTGTTGGGCCCCAGGGCGTGACCGGGAACGATTTTCAGTGAGCCGTCTGAGTAGTAATAGTTGGCACCTGTTTCCCAGAAGCGGTCCTCATCGCTGGGCATCTTGCTGGGCACAAATGTGGGCGGCTCTTTGGGCAGGGTGATGGGATAGACTAGGGTGCTCTCAAGAGGCTTCATGTCGGCTCCCTTCCCCAGTGCCAGCTTCAGCCTCCTGCGCAAGTAAAGAGCTGCTACAAGGAGCATCAGGCACGCTGCTCCCAGGGTGATGACCAGCACCCAGAACAGCCCCATGCTGGTGTCTGGAGCTCGGGCTTCCATGAAGACTGGAGCACTGGCTACCACAGCCACCTGGTAGCGCTCCGTCTGAAACTTGACCCCCTGCTCCTCAGAGTAGCAGATGTAGCGACCTGCTTGCATCTGGCCCGCTTCGGGGACAACAAGGGCCTTCAGTGTCCGGTCGTAGCGTGGTCCTCTGGCCTCAGGGTCGCCCAGCTGGAGCTCGCGCTCGTTGAAAAACCAGCAGGGCTGAGCCAGGTTAGAGACCAACTGGCAGGCCAGCACCATGTCAGACCCCACCACAACTGTTACATTCCTCATACGGGAGTGCTCTGCAGAAGGACAGGAAAGGTGGAGGAGGGTGGAGGGAGGAATAGATGAGAGCAGGGATTAAGTATCATACATAAGAATTCCAATTTACATCCTACAGCAGAAAGCTCTTCTCTGTTGGACTCAATGACTGGACGCTGGATCTCCAGGTCAGGACCATACTCGTCCTTACTACCCACTTGCTACTGCACTGACAGTCAATTCCCACAAGAGGCCACTGCTGAGATGTGACCCAACACTCACCAGGGCTGGGGATGGAGACAGGTTTGTCAAACTTGGCTTTTCCCCGGCTGAACCTTTCCAGCATGAGGTCCTGTGACAAGGAGGAGGTAGACCTTTGGGAGACAATGCAGAGAGCAGAGCAAAATGTTAAAAAAGGTCCCTCTGGTTAAAATGAGTGGGAATGGCCACCCTGAGCACTACAGACAACACAGTTTCCAGTATCTGTACATACAATCTACTGTGTCTATAACAATGATAATACTGAAAAACAACAGAATATATCAAAAGCATTTCATACATACCGTCTTATTTAAGTCTATAACATCACGATTTGACCCTTAAATGCATTTATTTAGACAATATATCAGCCATATGCTGGAGTTTCCTTCATGGCCACAGCTTGTCAGTAGGTCTGAAGGCTTTTGTTGGTTGTTATCATAACATGTGAAGCAACAGGACCATGTGTCTCTAAAACAATATTTAATCAGTGTTATTTTAAAGGTTCATCAGCTCGTCCATCAGCTTCCTTTAAAATCTCAATACCTTGATCGAGAATATCTGTACTGGTATTAACTGTATCTGCTTTATAGTATAAATGCATGGCTGCGCATGTGCACTGTGCTCACCCGCGGTGGAGGTCGATGCGGACACATGCCCGACCCTCACTGTCCCAAGCGCAATAGGGGTCCCGGGCGAGCAGACAGTCTGGCTGCGACTGATAGCGGCTGCAGTTGGCCAAAGGCAGCTGGAGAACCTCAGAGCGAGAGCCAATGTACAAGTACTTCTAGAGTAAGGGAGAAGGAAGAGAAAAAGAAGACAAAGAACAGATCCAGGCATCCATCCGGAGACAGAAACCAGAGAGAGATGAAACACAAGAGGAGAGATAAACAGAGAGAGTGACTCTGTTAGGAGTTACAGGAGATAATGGGATAATCACTCTCAATTACAATAACATTCACCCCCTCTTCCAATCCAGTATGGGCTTTTTTTTGCAAAAGCTGGTATAAAATGTTGGCGACTAAGCCAGCATTAATGAGATAAGCAGTGGGCTTTAGGGCTGGGAGCACCTCGTCAAAATGGCATCGATCTGCAGACATGGCTTGAAGAGCCACGGGGACATGGCTGGTGTCAACACACGAGCTTAGCTGACAGGGCTGGGAGAGTGAGAAAACAACAGGGGCAAAGGTTAAATTCCCCACTGTGCTGATGGATTGTAATTACTGTTATTGTGAAGAGGGTTTTGAATTCATGAGGTGACACTTGATCTGAAAAAGGGCGGCGTTGATAGAAACATCTGCTGAGTGGCACAGGGCCAACTATGGATCTCTGATAAACAGAAGTTCCACTCTTATCACTGAATACCAATGAAAGAGTGATGCAACGCAACGCAAGCTAACGGAGATCCAAAACTGCTTTTGAGGAATATAATCAAATGAATTACAGAAACATATTAGATGTGCCAGTGAGACAGGAGAGTTCCCATAACAACAAAGGAACTTTTTCCCCTGAGAGACCATTAAGATTCCTCATCTGTTAAAAAGACAGAAAACAATACAATATGCACTTGCTTCATTAAACTGAGTGGAAGCAGCAGGAGTCTGGAATTCAAATGATGTGTATGTGTAAGTGAAAAAAAAAAACTAGTCTCTTCTTTAATTCACTTCAAAATCAGTTTGTTGTATCAAATCTGGTCCCTGTCAACATTTGAAAGTTTTTAAAAGGAATCATTCAACCATGTTCACTTTACGCTGGGACCGAGCCCCTCTGAGTTTCCACATGCCGACTCCCCCATCATCACATACATTGATCTCCATCCATCCATCCATCCATCCATTATCTTCCGCTTGGTCCGGGGTCGGATCGCGGGGGCAGTAGCCTAAGTAGGGAAACCCAGACCTCCCTATCCCCGGCCACCTCCTCCAGCTCACCTGGGGGGACCCCAAGGCGTTTGTATTCGCGATCTCGTTCTTTCGGTCACTACCCAGAGCTCGTGACCATAGGTGAGGGTAGGAACGTAGATCGTGCTGACTCCATTGATCTCAGTGCAGAATATTGGTGAAGAGTCCTGACTTACCTTGGAGCGGGAGATGGTCAGGCTGTCCACTGGATGGGCTACCTCAAACAGCTGGATCTCCTCTATCACGTGGGTCTCAGAGCCCAGGATCACCACTCTCTGCAGCCAGCCCTCCGCTGCAGCACACACACAGGAGGAAGAGGAAAAGGGAGAGGAAGGACGATTCAGTCAAGCTTTTAAGTTCACGTTCCCTTCAATGAAACATCTTCCGTGCATCCCCTTGGGGGAATTCTTTACGGCATGTGTAAAAGCATAAATGATGAAATAGAGACATCTTCAGCATTTCATACAAACTGTCCTGTTAACTCTGACAGCTCATTTACACATCACTGATATGATGCTAGAAACAGTCTCGGAGTTCATTGGAATAGCGATGAATGAACCCATAAACCTGTGACTGTGGACCAGTTATTCAAATATTAATGACTGGCAAACAAACACCTGTGCCTGTGCAGTATTTGACTTAAATATTTATGACATAATAATATATTCACAAACACATAGCTATGACTGCAGACGAGTTCATAATCATAATTAAATATTAATAGGCAGCTATGAGAATATACAAACACACTTCTTTAATGCCGTAAACAGTTACTTTAAATATTAAAGCACAAAGGGAATATCATTACGTAAGCTGGCGTCTACTTTCTTTATCTGCTGGTCACAAACATTACTGCTGGCCAAAGAAACCTACGGCCTTTGTTCTGTTTGTGTTGGTGCGAAATACAAACTGGAATTAAAGGCGACGGCCGTTTTACTGTGAGATCTAATGCTTTCATTTGAGCACGGTTTCAAAGTGAATCGAATGAAATGAATGATCTTTAGGGAGACGCGTTTATTACTGTTTGTGCTGCATTGATTACCGTACTTTTTCTGGAGGAACGGGGTTACTATTAACCACTGCATATGGAATCGAGTTGTCTGTAGCCTTCATGAACTTCAATTTGTGACTCAACTTTAATAGTAGGTGCAGTAAAATGTTATGGTAAGCTGCAACTGAGACTGCTCCTGCCTGAACTTAGTCCAGCTCAGCAAGAAACTATTTAGAGGTGAAATTCAAAGAGTTGAGAAGCTCATCCTGGCCTTTAAAGACCTTGGGTAAAAGCGATATTATCAGACTTTTTTACAAGACTTTCTCAAGTTGGGTGCAGGGAGCTGACGCTGAAGGAGGAGGAAGATGAGATCCTGTGCTCCTTTCATGTAGGGCGCTGTGAACACGCCGAGATCTCCTGTGATGAAAAGCGTTTCAGGCGCAGCTGGTGGGGTCACCTTGATATGTGTGTGTATGAGTGTGTATCCACGGACGGAACAGAGTTTTGTGGCGACGTGTGCTTTCTTGTGTGGTTCTCTCGATTAAGAGACTGTCATAGATAATATGAAAAGCTTGCCTGGTAGCCAACAGGACACACACACACACACACATTCGGGCAACGCAGGCAGTAGGCATATCATCACACTCGCCCCTCTCGGCGTCACAAACCAGAGTCGGCTAATCCCTCAATCCTGGTTTTTCCTGAGAAAACAGCCTCGACAAGCACTCCCTTTCTCTATTTTCACATCAGCTGTCGCTATGCTGCAGCTAATAGCTAATCAAGCCCGCAGCCCAATTGGCACTATGTGTGCACGTCTGCCAAGGGCCCTGTTGAGTTTGTGCTGTGAAGCACGACAAGCCGGGATGACTGCACTTGGCTCAGGCGGCGTGTGTGCGCGCGTGTGTATATCAATTTGTGAGTGTGCTACCCATGTGTTGGTGTGTCCGTGTGTGCGTCCAGGTTGGCTTCTCTGCTTGCCAGCAGAGAAGCCCCGAGCCCGCCGTTGTCACACTGTCGGTTGCCACACAGTCACTCTGCCGCTGCAGTGATCTGAATGGTAAGTAGTAGAGTCGCTCACCATTCATGAGATGGGCTGCATTTAGATTCACATTCCCTGGAATGTCCTGTCAGATCTGTGTTACTCAGGATTAAGCCTGGCTACTTTCAGACCCTTGCCAAAACAGGACACCAACATATGGAGCCGGTGGCTTCAGACTTGAGCTATTAATTAAGTTGTGCATTCCTAGATGTTTCCTTTGATGCATAAAGATGGATCTCAGCATGCAAATCAAGTCCTTAATTGAAACCCAGCTGATGCCTGGCCAGATGGCGTGTTGTTTTGTACCACCGCACCTAATGCCAGTACCTGTCCCTGTCTGCTGCCATGGCCTGTAAGCTCCCATCTCTTCAACAAATGCTCTGTGCAACTTCCCGAACACAGCCACAGTAGGGGAATAGAATAGAAACTAGAATGTATTTTTACTGCCACGACAGGTGAATGCCACACTGCAGGAGGTGGGCAAAGTAACACCACACCACACGGTGTCTAATACCATACAGTATGACAACCCTGGAAAAAACACATGATTTAACTGTAGCTTGTATTTGTATCTCCTGTATAGCGAGTGTGTTGTATGAGGCTACTATAATATTATAGCCCCCCCCCTTCAGAGCTGCTCACGAGTTTAAGGTTTCAGGTCTTAGATTACAGGAAAAAAAAAAACTGCTTTAATTATGTTACATTTTTTTAACGCATTAAATGTTTCACATTAATTAATTAAAGTTAACGCGCTAATTCTGACAGCACTAGTTAGATTATATTTGCCTCATATAAAGTCTTTTTATGTCATTTGTACCTGTGCCAATGAAGAGCATGTTGTATGTCCGCTGGTCCAGGGCGCTAACCCGGTCGACCGCCAGCCTCGTGAAGTTGATGCCCTTGGTGAGCAGCAGGGGGCGAGCCAGAGCTTTGTCCTCCATCAACGGGTGCTTCTTGGCAAAGTTTAGCGTGGCGTCAGGCAGCTGCAGAGAACTGTTGTAGCCGCTCTCCCTGTCCGAGTTAGTTATACACTGCAGCACAGACAGAGGACGAGGAGACAGGGAGAGAAATAGAGCAAAAAAAAAAAGAAAAAAGGAAAGAGTGAGATGGGCCAGGAAGGAGAAAGACGAAGAGGAAAGTCTTAGCTGTTTCTGGCAATGTTCTGACTCAGGTTGGCATGGTTAGTTGGCTTAGAGATGACTGCCTTCGCTCCCTCTCCTCCTCTCCATCTTTCTTTCACTCTCACCTCCGCTTGCCATTACACCCCATCTTCTGCTTCCTTTCCTTTCGTCTTGGATCATTATGTTCTTAGTTTTTCGAGTCATGCCAGTTTTCCAGTTTTTTACTTCCACTGCCACCCTGCACCACCCGTACTTCCCTCACTCGAGCCCTCCTCTGCCCACTCATTCTTCTTTTAGTTAGTTGTAGATAAAAAAAGTAGGTACAAGAACACGTACATTTTTTGCTTTCCCTGAGTTATCTGGAAATATTTGTAATAATTACATGTCATATATGATGTGTGCCAGTATCGGATTCATAAAGTTTCTTACCGATCCAGGACGTGGGGAAGGGACAGCACCAGTGTAGCGTCCCCACCTCTGAGACGCTTCCCTGTACTCCTTGTAGGATCCTTCAAACACCTTCTTCACATCACTGATCTGATACTGACACACCGCTGACACGTCCACGTCACCCCTGAAACACAGTGGCAAAGCAGGGATTTAGTTCTGTGAAGGAGAGCTGTCATACTGACAGTCATAAATGTGAGATATACTGAGTTTAAGTGGGAAATAAATAGAAACACGTGGAATACATGTGCTCATAAAACACTGAAGTCAATCACTTTGTGCTGTGCTCAGGAAATACATGGCATTTAATGCTGAGGCTGGGGGAGCTCAACATTTTTTTCCCACCCACTTGGGGGCTAAAATTGGATAATGACGTATGACCCAAACACGTTTAATGATACTCGTACTCCTCATCTCCCAAATAGACTTGATTTCCATGCTCACTTGCTGGAATGAAAAAATCCTTTTTATATTTATTTAGCAATAAAGACTGAGTCACTGACATATTGATACAAAGACTAAGCCGAGCTTTGTCCCGTAAAACATCACCAATTTTACAGTCTTGTGGTTATTTGCTGGAATATTCGAACTCAAAATCTGCATTAAATGGGTTGTTGACTGCTTCTGTAAAATGTCATTTCAAAGCTGAAGCAAACGAGGCCGTGTCCATATGATGTGATTTGTGCTGTTATGGAAGTGCTTTTCCACGCTGGAACAGTCCTGTTAATGTGCAGCGGTGCCTCACATTTTATAAGGTGAACATAAAACCCAAAGGACAGCACTGATGTCTTAGCAAGTTAAAACGCTAGCCTATTCAGCCAGATTACGACTTGAACTCTGAGTCATCATTTACATAATGTCCAATTATCTTAATATTATCTCTATCAAAGACAGGGGGCTTCAAGGAATCTCCAGCAAGTCACACATAGAAAAGGATTAAGCTTTTTTACAGCAGCACTGGGAGCCGTGAATGAAGAAACAAAGCTTGAAGTTCAAAGCTGGTTCACTTTGTGATATGATATCTCACTGAAGAACACAAAAAGACTCATATCAAAGGGCCCTGACTTGACAGAGCATTCTCCAACTTTCCTCCTAAAGAGAATCTCATGCCCTCAGCCTTATTTCTCTACTGATGAGTGAGTCTTTACCATATTAAAGTTGTGTACT
Organism: Microctenopoma steveboyesi; assembly: GCA_032359275.1. Lineage (NCBI taxonomy): Eukaryota > Metazoa > Chordata > Actinopteri > Anabantiformes > Anabantidae > Microctenopoma > Microctenopoma steveboyesi. The sequence goes on from JAUMHF010000026.1 coordinate 3,562,658, forward strand.
GGTCCAACAAAGAGCACTTTTATATCCACTATTTATCCGTATTAAGTTGCTGCTGACAACACTAACTTTTAAAGTTTGTTCTTCCAGTGATGTGAAATGTTTATTTAATTAATCTACATTTATCAAATGACTTATCGAGACAGAGCTTGTTTTCTCTGCTTCGTCACCAAATGTTTAAGACAAGTAATTTACAGTTCAGTCTCAAATGAACTAGTAGTATAATGAATTCCTCCTCCTGGGAAGAACTATAATGCTGAGTTACTTAGTTATCAAATTAAAAGACATTATAAGTGAAGAGTAACATAAATTATTAGCTTAGTCCCATGATTCACTAAGGCTTCCTTATTTATTATGGAACTGTTTAAAAGGCTTTGAAAATGTGCCCTCTTTATATTTTACAGCATGAGACCTAATTGAATCGCTCTGATTCCGTTGAGGAAATTTGTTCACTATCACCCGAAACGTGACTAGTCAAACGAATAAAACATATTCCAGCACACTAAATAACTCACATTAGTGTCAGTCTGAGGCCTATTACACGAAAGGCTCAATTACACAGTAAATATCTAATCACACAAAGTGCATAATTAAAGCCACCGCGTCAGAGTGACTGGCTCACCCGTGATTTTAATAAAAGTCCAATGTCAGTGATGTAGTGTCTCGCCCTGACACCAGAGAGCACGTGCAGTAATTAAGGCACATTTATGAACCTGAGCTCTGCGCTCTCTATTACACGCCTCTGACGGCTGCTGCCGCTAACTTACCACTGGGCGTGGAAGATGCCGTAGAAGGTGGTCCCCCGCCAGTCCTGGCCCGGCAACGTGAACACAGCCCTGAGGTTGTTAAAGGAGATATGGCGCTCTGGGAGGGAGCACTCCAGTCGGGCTTTCTGGAAGGTGGTCCACTTCTTCTGCAGGGTTCTGGTACCACCCAGATCCCCCTATGTCAGACATATTGGGTTATCAGTGATTTACATGAATGTCATTTCATCATTTTCACTGTTTATGTTTCATTCATTGCATGTATATACCTGCACATACTGTATGTCCTATCAATCAATCAAATAATGCTCATTCTACATACAGTGGTTGGCAGAACTGTTGTATTCAGACACCATGTTTAAGGGTACTTTTGGAAACACAGGATACGGATCATTTAGTATTTAATTATAAAATACAATTTGCATACACTGTGTATTGATGATTAGTCCCTTTATATTGTATTCTGTGGGCTCAGAAGAGGCCCATCTGTCTGACACGTCTCATTCACATTATCCTCTGTAATTTCAGACGCTGTAAAAAAGGAATTTAAAAAATGCAAATGCTCATATTACAGAAATGAGATATAGACAATGTGCTGCAATAGCAATATCAGCAGGATGCGCTGAATTATTCATGGCTCATAGTACGCATCATGTGCGAGCATCTGTTTCTAATTCGAATCAAAGAGCTTTATTGTTCATCACAGCACAGACATTAAAGGGCATTCCCTATAAAGCAGTACGTATATTGTGCACTTAATTACACACATCTAGTCAGACTGTTAACAATCTGTCTCTGTTTTGCTCAGTTTAAAGGTTACTGAGATTGTGTGGTTGAGTACGTTACTGGGACATGACACCAAACCCATGTGGTGTAAACTAAAAGGTCACAGAAATCATCATCAATAAAAAGAACTGATGCCTAAATTCTCACTGAGTGACTCTCCTCAGAGGAACCGCTGATGTCTAATCACTGTGATATATCAGTTAATCTATCAAGACCATTAATTAAGCAAATTCATGCATTCAAGTAATTATTTTCTTTGCTTTAGAGAGAAAACATTCTCTTTTCTTTTATGAATCAGATCGTGTCTCATACAGGAGCTGCAGAGGAAGGAGTTCCCATCATATTTAACACTTCTACCACATCGCACTGCGTATGCCGTGATCGATGAGCTGAACAATACAGTTTAATTCAAATTAGCTGAATAGTTAGAGGGATGTGTACGGTGTGGAAGTTCAGTGATGAGAAAATGTGAATCGTAATTAGTCCCCAAGTGAATACTGGGGGCTCATAAATGAAGAATCTGATCATTACCAATAATTTTGAGACCTCCAGACAAAGTGTTCATCTTAGTGTCAGTAACTATTGTGTCCTGTGTTAACTATTCAGAAAATTTTGACAGTTTGCATGACAATCAGACTAAAAATAGCACTAGTGTCGTTGGATTTGACCTGAAACTAAAGCATCACCCCGGTAACTGTATTTTATAAGTCATGTTTGGCCAGTTAAGTATTACTTTTGTTTTTCCATATACTGTATAGCTGTAAAACAACTCCACAATTCGCTTCCTTCTATAAACAGCCCCTGTCTGCTGCCTCACATTATTAGGTGCTCAGAAGCAGCTGCCAAAACAGCTGGAGGAAAGAGAAAACAGCTGATTTCAAGCCAAGTGTGCACAAAACCATAATTTTGTAGTCCAAACTTGTTATTGTTTTACTAATGTGTCCCTGTGCACCCTTATGTAGTCATTGAAAGACTGATTAGTGTTTGTACCAGTTCGTGCTTTTCTTCTTGTTTTTGTCATCAAGACGCATCCACAGACAGGGGGAAATAGGCGAGATTAGGAGATTCCTAATTGAATCTGCTCAAAGATCAATCTTGGGCTACCTTGCAGACACGGGCCACTCTGGCCACAGTGAGCTCTGTGTCACAGTCCAGCTCCATTGCTCGCTCGCTGAAGAAGAAGTAGATCTTGTCGTCGTCGCCCTCTTTATTGCCGCTGCTCTCCCGCACCAGGGCCGAACCCACAAAGTCTGGTTCTGCAAGCACACATAAGAGAGAGAGCGGTATCAGAAAGTGCTGTTACGTCGGTGGTAGAAGACACGCTGCACATCTAAATGAACAAGCACTAAACAAGCACATCCTTTCAGTGTGTTTTAAGTGCATCACGCGTGCACATGTAGACACAGACACGAGCTTGACACCCTCATCTCATTCCCTGCCTCCCCCTTCTCACCTCTTTCCATTTTCTATCATCACTCCCGGCGTTGCCTCGTCTCTCCCTCAGTTATTTAGCGGGCCATTTTGCGTTCCTCACTTCCTCTCTATCTTGCATCAATTCTTTCTATTTTCAGCCCTCGTTAGGTTGAATGATATGATATAATGGCAGCTACAGTCAGTTTTGGATGGAGTCAGTAGGCTAGAGTTTTTTGAAGGTTTCCCCAGATGGACTACTCTTTTCAGTATGAAAGGCCCTGAAGCATGATCCTTACTGAAAACCAGACCAATTACAATGCTTTTAGGCCGGTCAGAAGCCATTTAAATGAAGGAGAGACTAGCTTCATTGCAGGTGTTTTTAATAAAATCTCTCTATCTCTACCTCCAAACATCAGCCTCATCTGTATGGTCCTCCTTACTCCCCACCCAGTCTCCATTCTCCTCACCTCTCACACTATCTTTTCATCACCAATCCTAATGTCTGTTCTTTCATCACCCATTTTTCCCTGCTGCGACTTCATCCTCTTCTCTCCCCTTCATTTCTCTCTCTAAGTGGCTCAGTCGTTTCCCCGCCCGGAAAGATAACAATCCTTCTGCTGCAGCGGGGTCCTGGACTTCATTTCCTGTAACTCACTGCACTTTCTCTTGTCCTTTGCATGTTTCTGGTTCTTATTTGAATGAAATTCAGTTAAAAAGAAGTTGATTTTTTTATCAAGCTCTAGTGTGATGTCGTTTATCTAAAAACATTTTCGTAAGCTGAACTCTTTATGATTGAATACAGTGAAACAGAGCAGTGGTATGCTGCTGATACAAACACTGCAGGAAGTGGAAAAGGTGGATAATAAAGATTATATATACATACATGCAGTCTGCTAGTAGCATACATTTACCTAAATAATCAATTAGCATTTTTGTTATAGCTTATAGCTCAAGACACTTGTTAGCTAATCTACAGCAGCAAAACAATGCAGCGTTTGTCCCTGTCCATATTACGGAAACCACAAATCTTCAGTTTTTCAGACAAAATGTCATGTATATAGCCGTTACGTACATATTTACTTTAAAAAGTTGGTTTTAATTAAAAAAAAGGGTAGCATAAGAGATTTAGCAGCTAACTGTAGCTACAGTTAGCTACTGGTGCTGTAACTAACTTTAGCTAAAAATGAAAAGGCAGCTCTTTAAGTATATGTAAATTACACTGTTTTAAACACCGACATAATTTACTTCTTTGGTAATTTGGGCAGTTTTCTGTTACATTTAAACAGGGATTTTGCCCATATCCTCCCAGTATTTATCCTTCTTCCCTTCTCTCGCTTCCTTCTCCTGTCCTCTTCTTCACCTACCGTTGAGCCAGGCAGGCAAGTATTCGCTCTTCATGCTGTAGTGCTGCTGGCCCAGGTTCCTCAGAATCACTGGCTCCGTACCTAGGAAGTTGTTGAGCGTTGCTGAGTACAGCTCCTTATCTGCAACAGCAAAATGCAAACTTTAGTTTAATTCTCCAACCACCACAGCAGAGGCTGACGGGGTCAGCAGTTCAGCAGGGGAACAGAAAAAAGGCCAGAGGATGAGCGGGGTTCTCCACGCAGGACTGAACGCCGCATGCAAAGTTAAATGAGTGTTCTGGACTCTCAGTGCAATTGAGTGGCTAAAAAAAAGAGGAGAAAGGATGCGGGAGTGGTTTGTGAAGATTTGATGAACATTTTATGGTTATGAAAACATGCTATTAAAACACGGGGACTGTTCACTTCCATGCACAGACTGCTCACATAGAACCACAGCATCCAGCTGACTTTGGATGATTTATAAATAAAAAAATATATATAAAAAATATAAAACTCGGTACTGTCTGCATTTAGAATACATTAAAACTAAGCACTGTATATGCTAACACTAACACACACTGTACATATGAATACATACATACGTACCCACTATGAGCCCAGTGTGGCCCTTGGCAGGGTCATAAGGGCATTTTCCTTTCCCATCTTCCAGTGCTGCATTGTTGAGAGTGAATTGGTCTGCATTCTGCAAACACACACACACGAAAATTAGGAACACAGGTGGTTTGTGGTCAGTATATATCATGACCCACATGATACAGCTGCAAGCTCTGTCTGCCTGTTACCGAGACCATCGTTTCAGCCATCACCATGTTGTCGCATCGCATCAGTGTCACATATATGCACACAACACACATACGCATTCACACATTCAGCCAACGTGAGATACCCCCCCCCTTCATTCCCTCCTATTTTTATTTGTCTCACAGTGGTAGTCGCCTCAGGTCCGATGGTAGACATCTCAAGTTGACACCTGTCAGCACTGACTCGCTATTTAAGGAAACAAACTCTAATGTGACACGCTTGCATTCTTACCACATAGGTGCATTTGGGCTGAAAGGCGTAGGTCCCACAGGTGTAGAGGAGCGTGTGGTCATAGCTCTGCAGGAAGCGGATGTAGTTGAAGCATTCAGTCTGTGAAGGAGAGGAGGAATTATCAGACTGAGTCTGTCAAATCAAACCAGCGCCGTTTTATTATGTGTTATGATGAATTTGAGGACAGAGTCATCCTCTGAGATCTATCTGTGCTATAGTCCTCCAATGGGATCTCCCATAAAAGTAGCTCAGTAACCGTGAAACTATAATCTTTGTCGATAATTTGCTGATTTAAAAAAAAACGCGAGAGCAAAGAGCATCTGAATGGATCTTTTCTCTTTGCAAACAGAAACATCTGCCATTTTTTAACTCCCAATAGTACAATCTATGCACTGCTTTATGGGAATAGCATTAATTACTTTGAATGGGCCTGGAAACAGATGCTCACACATGATGTGTAGTAGGCGCGTGAATAATTCATTGCAACGAGTTGTGTGGCTGCAGCAGCAAAACTGTATCTACGTATCTTTCGCTGCTGAAATATTATTATTACAATATGTCTTCTTTATTTTCAATTTTTACATCTCATGCAGTCCCTGAGGACAATCTAAATGCGGTGTGTCTGGCAGGTGGACTACGACCATAACATTACATAAAAGTGCTAATCACTAAAAAGAATAACAGGCAGTGTAAACACCAGATGCTTCTTCTTGCATAACAAGCACATTTCTGTTGTCATGTGTAAGTATTCATAGATATGTTATTTACTGGACTGAAATGAACTGTTGCTAAAGTTTGACCAAAACATGCTAATCACAGTTAATTGTACTGTTATTTTAATTCAACATTAACAGGAGGCAGTCGGTGCTCATAGGGTTACATCTGAGTACTTGTAAAGATCCACTGTAAGTCATTTGTATTTTGTTTTTTCTACTTCAGTTGGAGTTCATTTTAGTGAAAGTAGTGCTGCTGCTAGTACACTCCAATAAACCATCTTCTCCTTCTGTTGAAACCCACATTAAAAGTTACTGCAACCAAAGAGGTTTCCAAAAGCTGTGTCTCTATAAAATATTAAAGGAGTCTTCTTGCAAATGTTGCAAATGTACATTATGCATTGTAAGCAGTGAGATTTGCTGAGATTTAAGTGGAGCATGGGTCTGTTCACTATCTGACTTTACCACAAATACTTGTGATGACAACACTCATACATATAATGTGTTTTGACCAAATATAAGTAATACTGTATTGTTTCTTTTTTTTTATTAACAAACACTTTGTGACATGACTTATTGCATCAATTTGGGAGCAAGAGCACCGATACAATTTTCGTCCAGACCTTTGTCTGGATGATGCCTTCATTGTGTGCTAATGGAATAACTGGTAAGTTTCCAGTAGACTAACCTGATGAAATGTAATTATGTTAAGTGAAATAGGTAATGTGCCTCTAATGAAGTGCTGGGTTAAAAAACTTCTACCATGATGCCCTTGAGCAATTAAAGGAATCCTAACAACGTAAGTTGAAATCTACATTACCTGGTTGTTCTTCCCCTTGGCAACACACTCCCTCTTTTTATCCTGCGGTGCTGGCCAGTCAATCTGGAGAAGAGAAGCAGACGATGTTTCTGCGTAATACACTCTGCACTGTGATGTATTAATATATCATTCTCAGTTATTGGCACACACCATAAAACATACTGCAGGCTTTATTTAGATGTGCAAATGTCATCACCTCATTTCATTCTAATAGGGTGCACTTAACATATACATCACGGCATCAGATTTCACACTTTCCTCGCAGTCATTTTTCTTAACCCAGCCAATAGACTCTGCACTCTTGACCACTAGCTACTGTAGCCATAGCAACACCCATACCCATGGTATTTGGTATTTTATTTAAGTATATTTTAGCCCCCTAGATATTTATTATTTTTCATTGCCACATTATAGGTCCTAATGAGAGCAAGTGCTTACTTTTTGATAAGTACAATAAGTTATGTCTCAAAGGCTACAGTATACTGTAGTCCACTTTGAACTACAGATTGAGTAAAGTCAGTTACAACAGCCCACAGACAGGGGGTGTAGGCTCTCAGACTGCACCTGACAGGCTTTTACTCTCCTTAAGGTACAGTTCGTCAGCGACATGCAGGCAGAAGCCAATGGGAAAGTAAAGTGCACATCCTTCACAGCATCCACACTACCTCTTTCTGATGACTTTTGCTCTTTAGTATTATTTTCAGTGGCTGCTGTTTTTTAATGAGTGCGTGACACATGGCTGAACTTTGCTCTGTGGACAGAGGTTCAAAATATGAACTGTGTTTACCAAGAGGTTTCCACATCATTAGAAATAATTACACTGGCCATTACAGGCAAGGGGCTGCTGCAAATACAGAATTAAAGTCCACCTGACTTGACTGGATTTAAACCAACAGCAACCAAATAATGGATGACTGCCAGATATTGTACTGGTGGCTCTAAACACGTAAAACACTTACAGTATATAGTGTAAATAAAAAGAATTACTATAATAAAATAATGGTTGATAATGAAAACCTCAACTTTGAATGTATATTATATGAACATAGAAATGTCTTAGTTACACTCCTAGCTACCACTGAGTTCCTGTGTTCACTCAGGAGATGGTGCAGTTATAATAGTTAAGATTTAACAGATGTATTAATTACCAGGATCAGTGAATGTCAAATATGACCTTTACTATCAGCGGTACTTCATATTTGTAGGGGTCCCTAGGGGATTTAAATTTGTTGCTGCACGCATCGTTTTCTTTATTGTATAAAGCCCCAGAGCAGATATTTTATGTAAACTCTCTCCTGGCCGGAGCTTCTGCAGTTACCATCAAACCCCTCCAGATGGTCCAAAACGCGGCGGCCCGTCTTAT